>CM044305.1:67900420-68313018 GCA_024291935.2 Okapia johnstoni | reverse complement strand
CCAAGCAAAAAAGTATCTATGTGCAAATTCTTTCATCAGGTAGATTTAAAAATGTTAATTTCATCTCCCTGGGAACCACCTGTGAAATAAATACCAAAGAAATTTGAATTGAATGCCAGACGTTTTCCAGGAATACTTAAAGAACTGATATCTGACAGACAAAGTCTCATGCCCAGTAGTTTTTCTTAATCTAATCATATCCAGAAAGAATTATTTTTTCCTCAGGCTAAATCTATTATCTTGAGGATATAACCTACGATCATAGTCAAAGAAATGACAGAGTAAACTGTGGAAAGTTTACGATTTTTATGAGTCTATTGAAAAAAAATTATTTTTTACTATCAAAGCATGCTATAATTTGTACTAAGAAATGGTAATTGATAATCATCATGTAACAATTGAGGCATATTCTTCAAGAGACTAAACTAGTCTAGTTTCTCAAAACAGTTAATCCTAAAGAAAATCAGTCCTGAATATTCATTGGAAAGACTGATGCTGAAGCTGAAACTACAATACTTTGGTCACCTGATGAGAAGAACTGACTCATTGGAAAAGACCCTGATGTTGGGAAAGATTGAAGGCAGGAGGAGAAGGAGACAACAGAGGATGAGATGGTTGGATGGCATCACCAACTGGATGGACGTTAGTTTGAGCAAGCTGTGGGAGTTGGTGATGGACAGGGAAGGCTGGCGTGCTGCAGTCCATGGGGTCGCAAGGAGTCATACACGACTGAGAGACTGAACAGAATGTAGTGTACTATTTTTCTAAAGGAGTAAATACAACTTTTCCATGAATGCAGTTAACAGCTTATAAATGGCTTTTTAAAGTTTCTTTTGTAGGTAACTTTTATGATATGCTGAACAGAAAACAGTTTAAAAAACTCATCTATAAATGACACAACAGTTCCCAGTCTAGCTCATATAAGCCTATCTAATTAATAATGTAGTTTACATGTTGCATATATAAAGTTAGCATGCAAAAATACTAATAAAACTATTATGTATTGATTTTGTCCTAATTTAAAAATGATAATTATGTCACTAAATTTTTGAAAAGTGTTCACAGTAGTTTTATGATATGTTGAAATATTGTTAAACAAAAACATATCAGAAAAACAAATATAATTCTTCTTTAAAAATAATCTTAAATGTTCATGCTTGAGAAAAACGGTAGAGTCAGATGTGAAAGTTGATAAGACTTTCCTAAAGATCATAATTTGGAGGGATTTGGTTATTTCTAGGAGTGTAATGGGTGATGGCATCAATTCCTTATATCTATTTATACATGAAAAGTGTAGTTTTTCATGAAGAATATCACTATTACTAATTAATGTGTAATCAAGGTGAATTTGGAACTCATAAATGGGAAAGACAAATCCATACTGTTTTCCTTGATGGTAATAAAATTTCCTCAACAGAAAAGCAAAAGACCTTTTAAATTTTTTCTTTAGTTACTTCTATGTTTGTATTGTAGGCTTTCTTGATCTGTCAGTAGTCCTCCTAAAGGTTCTAAAAATTCCCTCCCACCTCAATATCGTAAACTTTCACTATTTTTGAAAGTACTCAGGTGATGTCAGTACAGTGGTATTCAAGTTCTGTCCTCTCACTAAGATCATGGCTCCTCACAGAGACTTGTGACTGTTGGACCTGAACTTCTGGGACTTATGTGGTAGATTGATGGAAAACAATTATGTCTGCTACGTGACACCTGAATATACATCCACTAGGGGAAGAGGAATGAAGAAAGGGGAAGACACAAATCTAACAGGAGCAGAGATTGAAAGATTTTGTGCAGTACAAGGAAAAATAACTAAAGAACATTCAGCCCTAGGTGTGAGCCCATGCCTTTATTCTTAAAAATCTCAGAAGGATCAAGGCACTACCTATATTATCAAGGAGGATGAGAAGCAAGATGGTATTGCCCCTGGGAATATATCGAGAGTTGGAAAACACTTAAAACCATCCAGCATTAGACCTATAATCTATGAGCAATCAGTAACTCAGAAGGAAACATTAAAAGGGTGGGAGTAAATTGCAATTTAAGTGTTATATACTAGTAGACATGTTATATAACATCAAATAAAACCTACTTCCCAAAACATATTATCTAGTTTTAAATGATGTGTCCCAAACACATTGCACCCACTTCAAAAAATTTTGGAAGAAGTTCTATAAGGTCATATTTTCACTGATATATAATTTTAAACACACTTTTTATATGTGAAGCAGATTGGGCTCAGAAAAAAATATCCACACTTTTTATTTCAGTTTTCAAAAGGAATTCAACTTCCTATCTATTGTCTATCATTTTGTCTCTATTATCATTCTTTTTGGGTTACTTTGTGTAAACATATTTTTCTCTACTTTTTGCCTCACTGTCAAGTTGTAGATATGACTAGGTTAATTAATATTTCTTTTAACAATTAATATTATCATGCCTGGGAAGGAACTTATAACCCTCTGATTTTACCTTCCCATTTAACAGTAGAGGACACCAGGGCCTATAGCTACACAGTTGAAGATACTAATTCTAGGATTCAGGTTTCAAAACTCTAGTGTTGTGTTCTCTGAACTGAACCTTATTCTCTACTTCAACTGTATTATTGGGTTTTAGCAATTTGTACTTAATATTTTTTAAAATGTACTGCCATTATAGAATGCCTGAAATGCAAATGACACAGAAAAAAGTATAGAAAAATGAATAGACTAATTCAGTAAAAATGCAAATCAAATCACATTTCTTCTTAGCCCAAAACTCATCACTGCCATCTCATCTCATTCAGGATGTTAGCCAAAGTCCTCACAATGGCTAGTGAGTGTTTTTATGATCTTGTCCCCTGATGTTTCTCTGACCTCCTCCATTGTATTTCTCACTCTAATTGACTCTGATCCAGCAGTAATAGACTCTACTATTCTTTAAATGCACCAAATTGTGTCTTCCTTAAGGCCTCTCCACTTGCTGCTCTTTCTCTCTAGAATACTCTTCTCTCAGATATCTCCATGGTTTACTCCCTCACTTTGTTCAGGTCTCTGATAGCTTGCCTGACCATAATATTTAAAATTGAGATAGTCTTCCTCGAGTGAGCACTCCTTTTCTTCTTCTTCTTTTTTTTTTAAGATAGTATTTATTCTCATGTAACATTATCCACTAAATATGCTTCATAAGGGTAGGGCTTTGTTACTGTTGTTGTTTGCAAGAAAAAATTCTTAAAAAAAGAGTCTTGCAGACTCAGTAGATAGATGAGCCAAATAAAGATATGTCAATGTGATACTGTACAGCATCAAACCAAGTTTGTTTGTCATTTCTGTCTGGAATTAGAAATTTGAGGTGATTTTTTTTTTAGCACCCATCCTTATTTGTGGAACAACTTTTACAAAAAAATGGTAAAACCAAGATTATTCTTTGGAGAAAACAATTTATACAGGGACAAACATAGATATTCACTTCCTCCATGCTTGCTCCTCTATAACTCTTTTTTTTTTTTTTAACCACATAAATACTGGGCTCAAATCCAAAATAAGAGACAGTGCATGCCTGATTCCAGTCAGGATAAGTACTTACAAAATGGGAACAATTCTAGGTGTTAACAATGAGCAAGGAGGATGCAACTAGTTTTGCTGTGTTTGCAGCATTAAACATCTATCAAAATGAGTTTGCTTCCCCAAACTCTCTAAGAATTCTTACAGGATCAAGAATGAACATTAAGAATGTTCTTCTCTGTCTCACTGGAAAAAAAAAGAAAAAGAGATTCAGTTTTTCAATTATGATACTAAATAGATCAAACAAATTGTAAGAAAATATCCATTGCTTTGAGTCAGATTGTAAGTACAATCTGAGAAACCATATACGTTCATATGCATCAAAATCACTTAAAGTTTTATAACTCTAGGCCTGATGATTTATAAGAATTTATCATGAAGAATGAATGATTACAGTGCAGATTTATTTACCAGTATATATTCCATTATTTATAATAGTAAAAATATTAGAAAGAAATATTTAAATGTCCAGTAATGCAACACTGATATCTCATATCTTCCACAATGATCATTTGCTATGTATGTACTTTGTATGTTGTCACTTATATTTAGGAATCTAAAAAAGCCAACTTCAGAGAAACAGAGTAGAGCAGTGGTTATCAGAGCTGGGACTGAGGGAAATGAAGAGATATTAGTCAAAATATACAAACTTTTAGTTATATAATATTAATAAATTATGGAAAACTAATATATAGTGTGGTGGTTATAGTTGATAATACTGTACACTAATGTTTCTAAGAATTGATTTTAAATGTTCTCACCACAAAAAAAGGAATGTTAATTATGTCATGGGTTAGAAGTGTTAGCTGATGCTATTGTGGTAATTATCCTGCAATGTATAAATGTACCAAGTTTTGATACAGTTAATACCTCATCATTTTACCTAAAGTCATGATGTGAACCAATAAGATTTGTGCATCCTAATTATTTAACAAACTGAGATTAGAACTTGGGTCTCCAGCCACTGAGGCCAGTATTATATTTCTTTTGTCAACTCATATACTATAAACATGTGTCTTATATAACTAAGTTTGCATGAGTTGTGCATATATCTTTTATTTTTCAGAAAGGCAAAGGTGAAATTAACAAGAACTTTATATATAATGTTTTAGAGAACAAAACAATGTCAGTAAACTCATTGTAGAAATAATACACATGCATATGGAATATTATTTAACCATAAAAAGGAACGCATTTGAGTCAATTCTAACGAGGTGGATGAACCTAGAGCCTATTATACAGAGTGAAGTAAGTCAGAAAGAGAAAATCAAATATCGTATACTAATGCATATATGTGGAATCTAGAAAGATGGCACTGATGAAATTACTTGCACAGCAGCAATGGAGACACAAATGTAGAGAACAGAGTTATGGACATGGGGAGGAAGGAGAGGGTGGATTGTATGGAGAGATTAATATGGAAAATTACATTCAGTTCAGTTCACTTCAGTTCAGTCGCTCAGTCGTGTCCGACTCTTTGCGACCCCATGAATCGCAGCACGCCAGGCCTCCCTGTCCATCACCAACTCCCGGAGTTTACCCAAACCCATGTCCATCGAGGCGGTGATGACATCCAACCATCTCATCCTCTGTCACCCCCTTCTCCTCCTGCCCCCAGTCCTTCCCAGCATTAGGGTCTTTTCCAAAGAGTCAGTTCTTCACATCAAGTGGCCAAAGTAATAGAGTTTCAGCTTCAACATCAGTCCTTCCAATGAACACCAGGACTGATCTCCTTTAGGATGGACTGGTTGGATCTCCTTGCAGTCCAAGGGACTCTCAAGAGTCTTCTCCAATACCACAGTTCAAAAGCATCAATTCTTCGGTGCTCAGCTTTATACACCGTCCAACTATCACATCCATATATGACCACTGGAAAAACCATAGCCTTGACTAGATGAACTTTTGTTGGCAAAGTAATGTCTCTGCTTTTGAATATGCTATCTAGGCTGGTCACAACCTTCCTTCCAAGGAGTAAGAGTCTTTTAATTTCATGGCTGCAATCACCATCTGCACTGATTTTGGAGCCCCAAAAAATAAAGTTTGACACTATTTCCACTGTTTCCCCATCTATTTCCCATGAAGTGATGGGACCAGATGCCATGATCTTAGTTTTCTGAATATTGAGCTTTAAAGCCAACTTTTTCACTCTCCTCTTTCACTTTCATCAAGAGGCTCTTTAGTTCTTTTTTGCTTTCTGCCATAAGGGTGGTGTCATCTGCATATATGAGGTTATTGATATTTCTCCCGGCAATCTTGATTCTAGCTTGTGTTTCTTCCAGCCCAGCATTTCTCATGATGTACTCTGCATATAAGTTAAATAAGCAGGGTGACAATATACAGCCTTGACATATTTCTTTTCTTATTTGGAACCAGTCTGTTGTTCCATGTCCATTTCTAACTGTTGCTTCCTGACCTGCATACAGGTTTCTCAACAGACAGGTCAGATGGTCTCGTATTCCCATCTCTTTCAGAATTTTCCACAGTTTATTGTGAT
Source organism: Okapia johnstoni (assembly GCA_024291935.2). Taxonomy (NCBI): domain Eukaryota; kingdom Metazoa; phylum Chordata; class Mammalia; order Artiodactyla; family Giraffidae; genus Okapia; species Okapia johnstoni. The sequence continues at coordinate 68,306,985 of CM044305.1, read as the reverse complement.
CCACACAGTCAAAGGCTTTGGCATAGTTAATAAAGCAGAAATAGATGTTTTTTTCTGGAACTCTCTTGCTTTTTCAATGATCCAGCAGATATTGGCAATTTGATCTCTGGTTCCTCTGCCTTTTCTAAAACAAGCTTGAACATCTGGAAGTTCACAGTTCACGTATTGCTAAAGCCTGGCTTGGAGAATTTTGAGAATTACTTTACTAGCATGTGAGATGAGTGCATTTGTGTGGTAGTTTGAGCATTCTTTCACATTGCCTTTCTTTGGGATTGGAATGAAAACTGACTTTTCCAGTCCTGTGGCCACTGCTGAGTTTTCCAGATTTGCTGGCATATCGAGTGCAGCACTTTCACAGCATCATCTTTGAGGATTTGAAATAGCTCAACTGGAATTCCATCACCTCCACTTGCTTTGTTCATAGTGATGCTTTCTAAGGCCCACTTGACTTCACATTCCAGGATGTCTGGCTCTAGGTGGGTGATCATAGCTTCATGATTATCTGGGTCATGAAGATCTTTTCCTTACAGTTCTTCTGTGTATTCTTGCCACCTCTTCTTAACATCTTCTGCTTCTGTTATGTCCATACCATTTCTGTCCTTTATCAAGCCCACCTTTGCATGAAATGTTCCCTTGGTATCTCTAATTTTCTTGAAGTGATCTCTAGTCTTTCCCATTCTGTTGTTTTCCTCTATTTCTTTGCATTGATCACTGAGGAAGGCTTTCTTATCTCTCCTTGCTAGTCTTTGGAACTCTGCATTCAGATGGGAGCCAATGGGAATTTGTTGTATGACTCAGGGAGTCATACAATATTTGTCATTCTCTGACTTATTTCTGCTAATATAGTGTCCTCAAGGTCTATCCATCCTGTTGCAAGTGGCAAGATTTGTCTCTCATGTCTGAATAAAATATATATATATATATATATATACATATATATAATTATATATTTTTTAATACATATTTGCAATTTTTTTCTCTAGTCACCCGTTAACAAACACTTACTTTGTCATTTCTTGGCAATTATAAATAATGCTGCAATAAACATGGATGTGAAGACATCTCTTCAAGATCCTATTTTCATTTCCTTTGAATATAGATGCAAAGATGGGATTGGCAGATCATGGTGGTTGTGGAGGTTTAATCACTAAGTCATGTTTGACTCTTGTGACCCCATGGACTGTAACCCACCAGACTCCTCTCTCCATGTGATTTCCCAGGCAAGAGTATTGGAGGGGTTGCCATTTCCTACTCCAGATGATCTTCTCAACCCAGGGATTGAATCCAGGTTTCTTGCATTGCCGAATCCTGCATTGCAGGCAGATCTTTTACTGACTGAGTGGTGGATCATATGGTAGTTTTATTCTTAATTTCCTGGGAACCTACATACTGTTTTTCATAATGGTTGCACCAATTTATATTCCCATCAACAGTGCAGAAATGTTTCCTTTACTTTGTCAGGATTTGATGGCTCTTGACTTTTTGATGACAGACATTCTAATAGGTTTCAGGGATACCTCATTGTGGTTTTGATTTGCATTTTCCTGATGATTAGTGATGTTGAACATCTTTTCATATACCTGTTAGCCATCTATATGTCTTTTTTGGGGGGTGGGGTGATGCCTATCCAGCTCCTCTGACCAGTTTTTAATCAGATTGTATTTTTTTTAATATTGAATTATATGAGGTTTTTATATATTTTGAATATTAACCCTGATCGCTTACAGTGAATGGTGTCAGATTTGTGGTCTCTGAAGGAGAAGAATTCACTCCAGGACCAAAGACGTGGCCTCAGTCACTCAGAGCTTTATGTAGCAGAGATTTTATTGAAGAGAAAGGTTAAAGAAAAAACTTCCAGCAAAAGGCACTGGAAGAGAGTAGAAAAGTACCCACCCTCACTAGCTTAGGTGGGGCATTATATACTTTTTTATATACTGCTAAACATAGATAAAATAAATACATCAAAGCTATGAAAGTTTTACCAGGCTCCTCTCCTACAACATGCATCTTGAGATAATGTTGAAACAAGATGAAACACGGGAATGGTCTCTGGCAAAACGTCTCTGGGCAGGATATATTGTATCCATATAATCAAAGGCATAGGTTTTTGAAGAAAAACAGATTCCCGTGTAAGATACATTGTTTCGTTGTGTAATCATTAGCTCTGGGCTTAGAGAAAATCAGTCTTAGGCAAAATAGATTGTTGCCATAGCAACAAGTTGAAGGAATGTAAAAAATGTTTGCCTTTTCCTCCTTCTCAAGTTCCCTGGACTCCCTATTGATCTACCTAAGAATTGAATCTCTCAGCCCCTTATCAGATACATGCTTTGCAAATATTTCTCCCATTCTGTAGTTCGTCTTTTCATTTTATTGATTGTTTTCTTTGCAGATGCTTTCTAGTTTCATGTAGTCCCACTTGTTTTTTTGTTTGTTTGTTTTTGCTCTTTTTGCCTTTTCTTTGATGTCAAGTTTTCCAAAAAAAAAGTCATTTCCAAGACCAATGTCAAGGAGCTTACCCATTATATAAACCCAAACACTTTTGAGAATGAAAGAGAAAGCTATTACAATTATGTGGAGCAACATGCATAAGTCAGGATTATACCGGGAAAACTATATGTATGGCCATACTTATAAGTCATGATTGGAATTTGAATTTTATTCTGAATGATAAGAAACAATAAAGGAGTTTTAAGCAGAGAGATGATATGATCTGATTTCTGTATATTTGTCAACATTGTCTAGATTCAATGAGTACAACAAAGTCTATAAGTTTTGTTGGACACAATTGCAAAAAGTAAAACTTACTTTTATTTATTATTACTTTATTTTTAAGACATAGAAAACAAGAAAACAAGCATCTTAATCCCACTGCCATGCTTCACAAAAATTTAGATAAATACATATAGCTGAACCTCATGGAAGAACTGGAGAAGGCGATGGCAACTCACTCCAGTATTCTTGCCTAAAAAATTCCATGGACAGAGAAGCCTGGCAGGCTACAGTCAACAGAGTCACAAAGAATCAGACACAACTAAGTGACTAACACATGGAAGAACAGAATACAGACCTTAAATAGATGAGAATTTGGAGATGGTCAGTGTTTAAAACAGATCTAGTTGCTATGTTATCTTGTTAATTTCCCTTCTATTTAACATCCACATTTATTGATCTTTTACTTTTTTGTCCTTAACAATCAACTGCCTCACTTTATAATCTATAAATAATCTATGTCTTCTTGACTTCCATTTTTTCAAAGTATTTACTTCCTCTTGATTTTTATAGCTTCAAGATTTCCACCTACTGCTTTCTTTCTCTTTCAGCTTTTTCTCTCCTACTAGAAAACCAGTACTCCTTCAGTATCATAGTTAAACCTACAGCAATGATTTTGCTGGTTCATTTAAACACTTACCACAGCTTAACAAATTTTCTAAAATATCAAATCATATCCTGCAGGCCAGACAATATATTGGTTATCTTTTGGCCAGGAAACTATCTCTGTCTAAAAACTGTGACTTTGTGGGTATTCAAAGGCATAGCTAATTCAATATAATATTATCATTAATAGATCAGAAATTAAGAGATAGTTTCCTCATATTCACAAACTACTCTCACTCCAAGATAGTATAGTTCAGCTAAGTGTATATGTACCTTGAAACAGTTACTCCCCATTGAATGAAAATAACTTTTCTCCCTTATCATATTATTTATTCATTCATACATTTTCCCAATGCTTTTCATAAATGTCTAAAGGTATTTCTGCATTCATTGGAGTTTTAAAAGCAGTCATTTTTATAATAATAAACAACCCCCAAGTCTGTATCTTATAACAAATGTTTTTTTCTCCCTCACATTGTGTATAGCTATGGACCAGCTGTAGCTTTGTTTCATAACCTTTATTCAGTACTCAGATGAAAGGACTAGCCCCTATCTGTGACATATTCTTAAACACAATATTCTTGTGGCAAAGGCAAAAGAACAATAAACTGACAGACGGCACTTAAACTTTCTGCTCAGAAGTCAAATAAACTCATATTCAATTGGACAAAGCAAATCATATGGCCAAGCTCAATGTTAATGTGTTGGAAAATGAGTGCATAGGAAGCACTGTAAGTCAAATGTCAATAAATTGTATGAAATCTTTACTGGAAAGAATGAATACATTGAACAGATGAGAAATTATACACTTTGTTTCATACACCTTTATTCACTACTCAGATGAAAGGAATAGCCCCTATCTGTGACATGTTCTTAAGTATGATATTCTCATGGCAAAGGCAAAAGAGTAATAATCTGACAGATGGCAATTTTGGTCACAAAAGTTCACTTTCCTTCCTCCTTAATGTAAATACACCCACTCTTTCCCAAGAATGCATTCAAAAATCCCACTGAATCATGACATCAGAATTAAAGTTCAAGACTTTAGAAAGTCTACATCAATCTTTTATTTTTCTAAATTCAAGAAATAGAATTAAAGACAAGTTTCATAGTCTTCCAAACACTTACATACAATAATGAATCAGTGACACTAAAATATTACAATGAAAAGGAATAAACTGTAGCAACTCACTGAAGAATAAGAATTCTGGAATCTGTTGGGAAAAGACTAGATAAGAATTGTTTCTTGATTACACTCCAGTTCTATTTTTTGGGAGGAGCTTTGCAGTCAATTTTTCTCCATTCCTTTTAGTTCTTGCCTCATGAAAATTACTTCTTTTTCCATGATTCTCCTTAGACACATCTGAAGAGAACATGGAAAATATGTTCTTCTATTTCACTCTATTCAGTTTATATGCCAATAGCCACACCCACAATTGTTTTCAAAGTAGGCCCCTTTATTAAGCTTATAGATAATTTGAATTTATTAGGCTTTTGGGAAAACAATATTTTAGTCTGTTTTCCCTGAGCTATTTAATCCAATTTAAAGGATTTACCAAGAATCACCTAAATCCATTCAGAGGTTTTTAACAAAATATGTTAACAAAATATGTTTTTAACAAAATATGTGATCATGCCTGTCCTTGATTTGGTACTTGATAGAGGCTGAATCTTAATTGTCTTTTCTTGCTCAAAGCATTTCTTATTTTTTTTAATGTTTGCCAGTTTGATATTAGGAACAATTGTGTCTTTCTATTTTTGCCTTCTACTTATAAAGTACTCAGCTGTTCTTTTGTTTGTTGTTTTATTAATTCTTTCTTACAGTACCTTGCCAAATTACAGCACCAAAAAATCAAATCATGCATCCAGCATTCTGTTCTCCACTTCTTCATCGAAAACAAGTTTATTAGATAATTATCTGTCTTCTAATTTATCACAGGTGACACTTTTATAAAAATAGTTGTCATTTTATATATAAGCTGCTATTTTTCCATTCTCTGAAGTTAATTTTTTTTATATCTATGACTTGATCCCAAAGATAATAGCATATATATTACACGATTTGTCATGTTAATACCTTAAATATTAATATCTATATTAGTCAGTTTTTCTGTGGTATGAAGCAACTCTAACTTCCCAGGGGTTTATCACAATAGAAATTAATTTTTGTTCACATTTTATGTTGGTTGCAGGTCAGCTGTAGCTCTGGATTTCCATTTTTTTTTAACACTAAATATGCCTGATCAACTCCTAACTGGAAAATGCTTTGATGACATGTTATTAGCTCAAGTGGCAAAAGAAAAAGAAAAGAAAAAGAAACATATCTGGCAAAATATGTTTGGCAAAAAAATTAATGGCTTTTAAAACAACTAGCTATACATCATATCTGTTCACATTTCTTGGTCAAACATCAATAAGGTGAGGAAATAGATTTCTCCCTTAGGAGTCATTGCAATGTCCATGGCAATAGACATCGATCCTGTAGATCCTCTTACAGGAAGAAAGAGTATATATTTCAGAGTTATAAAATCTACCATGACTTGTTGGGCTTCCTAGATGGTGCAGGGGTAAAGAATCCACCTGCCAATGCGGGACGTACAAGAGATTCAGGTTCAATCCTTGGGTCAGGAAGATACCCTGGGGTAGGAAATGGCAACCCACTCCAGTATTCTTGCCTGGAGAATTCCACAGACAGAGAAGACTGGTGGGCCATAGTCCATGGGATCACAAAGAATGATACACAACTGAGCACATACATGCACACACACACCATGACTTGTTAGAAAAGCTAATTTTAATACAAAGAAGAGAAGAGTGAATCAATATCCACTTTAAAATCATTTATATTTTCTCTTAGATCTTTATTAACCTCTTGGTTTGAACACAAAGAAATATCAATAGATGTGAACATGACTTTCTGGATTTTATAAGCTTTTGAATAAATTTAAAAGGCCGCTGAAGCCAATTGTCAACTTTTTGTGCCCATTTATGAAGACATGTAACACTGAAACTGTGAGTATAGAATATAAGTGCTTTTATCTATTAACTTTAAGTAATTGGAAAACATAACAATAGGACTCTAGAAGAATAGATAGTGACATGGAGGAGTGGGAGTATAAGGGAGACAGATAAATGAAAGTAAATGTTTTGTAGAGAGTGAAGCTGACAATCTGATCTTGGGGAAGGGAACAAGCTGTCAACTACAAACTGGCACTTGCCACCGACACTTGGCATCTACCTTTACAAGGATTAAATCATGTGTTGCTGCAGATGCTGATTTTCAACACCCTTTGAAAAGAGTTTAGGATGGAAGAGCAGAAATGAGGCACTCTGTGCTTGGAGAAAAATTGGCAGAACAAGAATTCAGATAGATAATTTCAGGAGCCAATTTTGTGAGCCCAATTCTTGTATCTCCTTGTATCTAGAAAAGCACTTAAATCTTTCATGGTCATGACTGCTCCTCGTGGCTAGGAAAAGCTTCATGAGACTAATAGAAATCTCCTGGAAAAATATGTGCTTGATTGCCAAAATCACAGAAATCTTCACCAAAATCACATATCTTCCCCCCTCCCCACCTCTTTGGAGCAGCTTCTCAGAGCTCTCTGAGGTGCTATCTTTCAGACCAGTAAGAGGGATTTACAGTGAAGATTGACAAGGGAGTTCCAGCTTTCAGTTCAAATTAGCAAATATGTATTAAGCATCTACTATGGTCTAGATACTGGTGAAATGAGTAAGATATGGTCTCTGACTTCGATTTATTCAGAAACTTTGGGACAGGACGCTAGAGTATTCTTCCTGGATATGTTGGTGAACTTCCTAATACTTACTTAAAGATAGCAAGACTGTCTAGTGCACTAATTCATAATGGAAGCCTACTGAGTTAATCACCAGAATTCAACCACCACTTCTAACTCAAAGAAATACACAATCATTTCACACTTTATCAAAACCTAGAAAATGAACTAAGAAAGGAGATCAACAAATGACATGAAAAAGCTAGTCTTACATTATTTATGTTTCAATAAAAAGGAAAATTAGTAATATATACTAAGCAACTGTAAGTTAATTTGTCTTAAGTCCAAAATGATATCACACAGGGAATGTTTGCACTAGTTCTTGTTGGAAGACATGGTTGAAATAATGTTGTTCTAACATTTCTGGTTAAATTATTAAAAATAGAGAAACTTATATATCAATGAAAAATTTATAGGAATAAAAATAGCAGAAATTATTAAATTATTGTATATAATTATTTTGTAATAACAAAAACCATGTTAGTTGTAATAACAACAAAAAATTTAAAAAAAAAATTCTTATGCTTGGTTCAAACAATGGATTCTGAAGTTCTAGGTGCTTGAAAATTAGGTACTAAAAACATGAGGAAGCATCATTTAAAAATTGTAATGGTGAACCCATCTGAAAAGAGAAATTGTAGCAGGTCATAGGTGCTGGTGGCTGGTGGGAAGTTCTCAAACCTGAAGAGAAGACAAAAAATAAAATCAAACAATTGAGTGAAGTGATTGGAAAGATAATGTGAGAAGGAATTGAGTAAGCACGGTCCGGACCTAATATATTGTAACTGATTTATGGCATTTTAGCAGAACCCTAAATTCCTGGGAATGTAAGAGTAATAAGATTCATTTCATTGACCTAAATTCAGCATTCAGAATGATTTAGTCAATGGTTTTAGTCATTCCATTTCTCTATGGGCACATGACTCTAAAGCACCAGTACCTTAGCCACTAAAAGGAAACTATTTATTTTTTTATAGTCACACACATACTGCTTGTGGGTGTTAGAGACTCTACAAGTCACTATCCTGATCAAAATTGTGATTCATTTAATTACAAGACTATGTAAGTCACAACTTTGAGCTTTAGTCAATCATTAAGACCAGAAAGAGAATTCTCAGAAAGGCTGGTCCCAGCCACTGAACTCATAATCTATTCAATTGTATCTTGACTAGCACACATTTAATAAACAGTATTTACAAATGTTATATTATAAAATAATTATCTCTTCCTTGGCTTTCATGTTAACATACTTCTCTGATCTCATTTGCTTATGGCTATTCCTTTAAGTTTCATTGTAGGTTCAAGCATTGCTATTTGGTCACTAAATGCTGGCATATATTAAATAAATTTATGTACATTTCTTCTCACTCTATATGTTTCACAAGGAAATAACATCTGTACTATTGGCATTGATGACACTCATGACTCCCAAAATTTTGTCTGTAGCTCAGAGCTCTCTTTTGATACTCCAGACCTGTACAATTCAATTACCTTTTTAACACTTAACATTTGGATAAGTAAGGGACTTCTCAGGTGGCTCAATGGTAAAGAATCCACCTGCTAGTGCAAGAAATGGGAGTTTGATCTCTGGATTGGGAAGATTCCCTGGAGAAGGAAATGGCCCCACTTCAATGTTCTTGCCTTTGAAATTCCATGGACAGAGGAACCTGGTGGGCTACAGTCCATAGGATGGCAAAGAGTTGGACATGACTGAGAGACTAACACTTCCACTTGGATAACTAAAAAGGTCCTAAAACTCAAAAGGGCCCAAATATTACTCATTACCAAACCACCATCTGCCTAGGGAATAAAGGAACAGGTCTTCTCCTAATGTCCCCTGTATAGTAAATAGCACCACTATTCCTGCATTTTAAAACCTAACACTAATTCCTGCTACTTCCTTCCTCCTCACCTCCTATAAGTATATAAATGGTATTGATTTTATTTTCTGTCTCCCATACCTATCCGTTTGTTTTTCAATATCCACTGTTTTTCTTTATTTGAAGCAACCATGAAGATATTCTTGCCCTCTTCTAAGCTGTCTCAGGTTCTGAAGCTAGCTAGGGTAATCTTTTCAAAATGCACATCTGTTCATGTCACCACAGCCCGTCATCATGCTCCTTTAAATATTTCAGCACCTTAAAGCCCTTAAACAGTATTTTAAATATTATCCCATTAGGACAATTCCTAAAATCTATAACATGGTCTATAACATGGGTAGTATTAAAGAATGTTCTAACCATTGGACAATTGCACTCATTTCCCATGCTAGTAAGGTCATGCTTAAAATCTTGCATGCTAGGCTTCAGCATTATGCAAACCAAGAACATCCAGATGTCCAAGTTGGGTTTAGAAAAAGCATAGATACCAGAGATCAAATTGCTAACATTCGCTGGATCATAGAAAAAGCAAGGGAATTCCAGTAAAACATCTATTTCTGCTTCATCGACTATGCCTAAGCCTTTGACTGTGTGGATCATAATAAACTGTAGAAAGCTCTTAAAGAGATGGGAATACCAGACCATCTTACCTGTCTCCTGAGAAACCTGTATGCAGGTCAAAAAGCAACAGTTAGAACCCTGTATGAAACAACTGATTGGTTCAAGATTGAGAAAGGAGTACGACAGGGCTCTCTGCTGTCACCCTGTTTGTTTAACTTATATGCTGAGCACATCATGGGAAAGGCTGGCCTGGATGAGTTACAAGCTGGAATCAAGATAGGTGAGAGAAACATCAATAATCTCAGATATTTAGATGATACCACCCTAATGGCAGAAAGCAAAGAGGAACTAAAGAGCCTCTAGATGAGGGTGAAGGAGGAGAGTGAAAAAGCCAGCTTAAAACTAAATATTAAAAAAAAAACAAGATCATGGCATCCAGCCCCATCACTTCATGGCAAATAGAAGGGGGAAATGTGGAAGTAGTGACAGATTTCCTCTTCTTGGGCTCTAAAATCACTGCAGATGGTGACTGCAGCTATGAAATCAGAAAATGATTGCTTCCTGGCAGGAAAGCGATGACAAGCCTAGACAGTGTGTTGAAAAAGCAAAGAAAGTACTCTGCTGCTGACAAAGGTCCATATAGTCAAGGCTATTGTCTTCCCAGTGGTCATGTAAGGTTGTGAGAGCTGGACTGTAAAGAAGGCAGAGCATCAAAGAATTGATGCCTTTGAACTGTGGTGCTGGAGAAGACTCCTGGAAATCCCTTGGACAGCAAGGAGATCAAACCAGTCAATCTTAAGGGAAATCAACCGTGAATACTCATTGGAAGGACTGATGCTGAAGCTGAAGCTCTTTCAGTTCTTCAAAAGTCACCACACTCCTTCCTGTGAAAGGAATTTTTTACATAGTGTTTCCCTTGCCTGGAAGACTTGGCCTTTCTTAACGTACTTCAAGATTACTTAACCATTCCTTCTCCTTATGATCTCATTCAAAAGTTACCTAGTCAGGAAAGCCCTCTCTGATTACTTTAGACATCCTACTCTTGCACATTCACCAAGCACTGTGTACTATTAATCCCTAGAACTTATTGGATCATTAATCTAATACTTATTCAATTATTTGATTATATCAGTGATTTTACCCTCTAAAAAGACACATGGATTTTCTTTTTCTGTTTTGCTCATAATTGTATCCCATACATAAGACAGTACAATTTAAGCATTCAGATAAGTGATTTTAAAAAAAGTATATACAAAACTTTGTTATTTGTGTTATTTTGTATTTCTACAGGCTTTGTAACAAATTTCCTTTTAAAATTAGCTATAAGGGTAAATTTGTAAAAACTTAACATCATTAAGCAAATCTACTATTAAACATATCTGACTTTTCCAGTCATTCTACTTCTTTATGGACATTACAAAATATGGCACTAATGTACCAGTAACATAGTTATTTCTTTATGGTCACATCTGAACTCCTTGTGACAGAGACCCACATCCTATCATCCCTTCAGTTCAGTTCAGTTCAGTCGCTCAGTCGTGTCCGACTATTTGCGACCCCATGAATCGCAGCACGCCAGGCCTCCCTGTCCATCACCAACACCCGGAGTTTACCCAAACTCATGTTCATTGAGAAGGTGATGCCATCAGGCATCTCATCCTCTGTCATCCCCTTCTCCTCCTGCCCCCAGTCCCTCCCAGCATTAGGGTCTTTTCCAATGAGTCAGCTCTTCACATCAGGTGGCCAAAGTATTGGGAGTTTCAGCTTCAACATCAGTCCTTCCAAAGAACACCCAGGACTGATCTATTTTAGGATGGACTGGTTGGATCCCCTTGCAGTGCAAAGGACTCTGAAGAGTCTTCTCCAACACCAAAGTTCAAAAGCATCAATTCTTCTGTGCTCAACTTTCATAACAGTCCGACTCTCACATCCATACATGACTGCTTGAAAAACCATAGCCCTGACTAGACGGAGCTTTGTTAGGAAAGTAATGTCTCTGCTTTTTAATATGCTATCTATGTTGGTCATAACTGTCCTTCCAAGGAGTAAGCGTCTCTTAATTTCATGGCTGCAATCACCATCTGAAGTGATTTTGGAACCCTCCAAAAAATAAAGTCTGACACTGTTTCCACTGTTTCCCCATCTATTTCCCATGAAGTGATGGGACCAGATGCCATGATCTTAGTTTTCTAAATGTTGATCTTTAAACCAACATTTTCACTCTCTTGTTTCACTTTCATCAAGAGGCTTTTCAGTTCCTCTTCACTTTCTGCCATGAGGGTGGTATCATCTGCATATCTGAGGTTATTGATATTTCTCCCAGCAATCTTGATTTCAGTTTGTGCTTCTTCCAGCCCAGTGTTTCTCGTGATATACTCTGCATATAAGTTAAACAAGCAGGGTGACAATATACAGCCTTGACGTACTCCTTTTCCTATTTGGAACCAGTCTGTTGTTCCATGTCCAGTTCTAACTATTCCTTCCTAACCTGCATACAGGTTTCTCAAGAGGCAGGTCAGGTGGTTTGGTATTCCCATCTCTTTCAGAATCTTCCAAAGTTTATTGTGATCCACACAGTCAAAGGGTTTGGCATAGTCAATAAAGCAGAAATAGATGTTTTTCTGATACTCTCTTGCTCTTTTAATGATCCAGCGGATGTTGGCAATTTGATCTCTGGTTCCTCTGTCTTTTCTAAAACCAGCTTGAACATCTGGGATTTCACGGTTCAAGTATTGCTGAAGCCTGACTTGGAGAATTACTAGCCTGTGAGATGAACGCAATTGTGCAGTAGTTTGAGCATTCTTTGGTATTGCCTTTCTTTGGGATTGGAAAGAAAACTGACTTTTTCCAGTCCTGTGGCCACTGCTGAGTTTTCCAAATTTTCTGGCATATTGAGTGCAGAACTTTCACAGCATCACCTTTGAGGATTTGAAATAGCTCAACTGGAACTCCATCACCTCCACTAGCTTTGTTCATAGTGATGCTTTCTAAGGCCCATTTGACTTCACATTACAGGATGTCCGGCTCTAGGTGAGTGATCACACCATCATGATTATCTGGGTCGTGAAGATCTTTTTTGTACAGTTCTTCTGTATATTCTTGTCACCTCTTCTTAATATCTTCTGCTTCTCTTAGGTTCCTACCATTTCTGTCCTTTATTGAGCCCATTGTTGCATGAAGTTTTCCCTTGGTATCTCTAATTTTCTTGAAGAGATCTCTAGTCTTTCCCATTCTGTTGTTTTCCTCTATTTCATTGCACTGATCGCTGAGGAAGGCTTTCTTATCTCTCCTTGCTATTCTTTGGAACTCTGCATTCAAATGGGTATATCTTTCCTTTTCTCCTTTGCTTTTTGCTTCTCTTCTTTTCACAGCTATTTGTAAGGCCTCCTCAGACAGCCATTTTGCTTTTTGGCATTTCTTTTCCATGAGGATGGTCTTGATTCCTGTTTCCTGTACAATGCCACGAACCTCCATCCATAGTTCATCAGGCACTCTGTCTATCAGATCTAGTCCCTTAAATCTATTTCTCACGTCTACTGTATAATCATAAGGGATTTGATTTAGGTCATACCTGAATGGACTAGTGGTTTTCCCTACTTTCTTCAATTTAAGTCTGAATTTGGCAATAAGGACTTCATGATCTGAGCCACAGTGTGCTCCAGGTCTTGTTTTGCTGACTGTATCGAGCTTCTCCATCTTTCGCCCCAAAGAATATAATCAATCTGATTTCGATGTTGACCATCTGGTGATGTCCATGTGTAGAGTCTTCTCTTATGTTGTTGGAAAAGGGTGTTTGCTATGACCACTGCATTCTCTTGGCAAAACTCTACCAGCCTTTGCCTTGCTTCATTCTGTACTCCAAGGCCAAATTTTCCTGTTACTCCAGGTGTTTCTTGACTTCCTACTTTTGTGTTCCAGTACCCTGTAATGAAAAGGACATCTTTTTTGGGTGTTAGTTCTAAAAGATCTTGTAGGTCTTCATAGAACCGTTCAGTTTCAGCTTCTTCACCGTTACTGGTTGGGCCATAGGCTTGGATTACAGTGGTATTGAATGGTTTGCCTCGGAAACGAACAGAGATCATTTTTGCATTTTTGAGATTGCATCCAAGTACTGCATTTTGGACTCTTTTGTTGACCATGATGGCTACTCCATTTCTTGTAAGGGATTCTTGCCCACAGTTGTAGATATAATGGTCATCTGAGTTAAATGCACCCATTCCAGTCCATCTTAGTTCGCTGATTCCTAGAATGTCAATGTTCACTGTTGCTGTCTCCTGTTTGACCACTTCCAGTTTGCCTTGATTCGTGGACCTAACATTCCAGGTTCCTATGAAATATTGTTGTTTACAACATCGGACTTTGCTTCTATCACCATTCACATCCACAGCTGGGTATTGTTTTTGCTTTGGCTCCATCCCTTCATTCTTTCTGAAGTTATTTCTTCACTGATCTCCAGGAGCATATTGGACACCTACTGACCAGGGGAGTTCCTCTTTCAGTATCCTATCATTTTGCCTTTTCTTACTGTTCATGGGGTTCTCAAGGCAAGAATACTGAAGTGGTGTGCCATTCCTTTCTCCAGTGGACCACATTCTGTCAGACCTCTCCACTATGACCCATCTATCTTCAGTGGGTTTCATTGAGTTAGACAAGGCTATGTCATGTCTTAGCACCACCGAAAATCACTATTACTTACACATTCTTATCATCTTTAAGACCCATTATTATGGGGGGGGGGAAACAAAACCATTTAAATTGTCTTTGTTGTTAAATGATTATGCTGGTGGTTCCCAATCACAGTCTTTTATAAAAAGAAAAGTATTCTGACACTTAAAAAAAAATAAGGAAAACTTCATTTAAAATAATTGCAGTAGAAGTCAAGACTACTGCAGTAGAGGAGAGATTGAATTCAACTCCAAATACAGCAAAGACAGCTGGAGATTAATATATAAAGATCAGAGTAAGAGTATCAGTGGATGGAGAACTAGATTATATAGTGAGTAGAGGAATTCTTCCTAAACTGACCTAATAGAATTCTTATTAAAAGAAGGCCAAATGCTCAGAATTAGGGATGGGAGTAGTGAAGAATTCAATCAGATATCGAGAGGCGATAGAATTCTCACTAAACTGGCTTAGCAGAATTCTCTGCTAAAATTTGGCTGAGCCAGTCAATATCAAGACCTTGTTTAGAAGAGGGCTCAAAGGAGCCTGAATAGAGTGGTGACTAAAGATTGGTCAAGAATGGAGTCTATCACTTCTCAGAACAAAATTTCAACTCACATATTCAAATATCATTTCATACTAACTAACTATATTACATTCATCTAATTTATGAAAACTTGCAGTCTTAGGAAAAGTATCTGAATGAACCTGGATATATATTGTTTCTAGTTTAAAATCTATTCTTAATCTTAGTCATTAAATGTTTAATCACTCCCTCATATAGATAAGTACAATAAAATGATCAAAAATAAAGCTAATGAAAAGATGCAATCATCTCTTGGAGGATATGGTCAGAGGCAAGTCATGCTATGTGAAGTAAAAAATCTCTGAACAGAATGATGGAGTGAGTTGTTCTTGCCTGTTGTTATGTCATTTTTTGCATCAGATATTTAAATCTATGCAATTAAATGCATGTAAGTTCAATTTTGGGGTGTGTGTGTGTGTGTGTGTGTGTGTATGTGTCTTTGTTTCTGAATTATATCTTTTATATACTATCTCCATCAATTAATTTTGGCCCTAAAATCTATAAGTCTATATAGTTTGATATTAAAATAAATGCATGCACTTCCATTTTGTTTATATTTTTCTGGTATATATTATATCTCATTTCTTTACTTTTAATTCTTCTCTAGTCTCTTGTTCATTCTGTGTCAGCTGAACAGCATACAGCTGGATCTTGTTTTCTTGTATTTTATTTTTATCCAAACTGCGAATGTTTGTCTTTTAATTGGAATATTTGGACCACTTACACTTATTTGAGTTGGTGATGTGTTTTATTTATTTTGATCGTCTCACTTTCTATTTTCTATTTGTCCTGAAATATTTTTGCTTACACTCTTCTGTTCATTTAGCTGATTTGCTATTTTCATTTTATTGCCAATATTTTTACAAATTTATTCACTTTGATTTTTATTTTTTAAGCATACCACAAAAACTCCTAATGCAGCTCCTTAAATTAGTTTCTTTTTGACATATTTTTAATGGAAGAATATTTGATTTATTATGTTAGTTTCAGGTGTACAGCATATCGGTTCAGTATTTTTGCAGATTATACTCAATTATAGGCTACTGCAAGATAATGGCCATAATTTCCTGTATATGGATTATATCCTTGCTGCTTTTCTATATTATATGTATATGGAGATTTGTATCTGTCAATACCATATACCTAATTTGTCTCTCACACCTTTCCTTTCTTCTTTGGTAATCACAAATTTGCTTTCTATACCTATGAGTCTGTTTCTGTTTTACACATGCATTCATTTCTAGTCTTTCTGGAGTCTACATATAAGTGATATTATGCAGTATTTGTCTTTTTCTGTTTGACTTATTTCAATAAGCATAATAATTTCCAGGTCCATCCATGTTGCTGAAAATGGCATTTTTTAATTGTTTATTTACAGGTGTGTAATATTTCATTATATATATATGTGTTTGTGTATATATATATATATACATATACACACACACACATATCATATTTCTTAACAAAATTTACTGTTCATGGGCACTTGTGTTGCTCTCATGTCTTAGCTATTCTAAATACTGTGGCTATGAACATTTATGGAGTATATTTATCTGTTGAAATTAGTGTCTTCACTTTTTTCTGGATATGTACCCAGGAGTGGAATGTCTGAATCATGTAGTAACTCCAATATTTAGTTTTGCTTTTTTTTTTTTTAAGAAATCTCCATATTGTTTTCCAGTGTCTGTACCATTAACATTCACATCAACAGTATTCAGGATTCCCTTTTCTCCATATCCTCTCCAACATGTGTTATCTGTAGACTTTTTGATGATAGCCATTATGACAGGTGTCAGGTGATACCTCATATTTGTTTTGATTTGCATTTCTCTAATAACTGACGACGTTGAGCATCTTCTCACATGCTTGTTAGTCATCTTAATGTGGTTTTTTTTCTGTTTTTTTTTTTGTAAAAAAATCTATTCTGACCTTTGCTCACCTATTGACTGGGTTGCTTTTTGTTTGTTTGTTTTATTGAGTTTTATGAACTTTTCGTATACTTTGGATATTAACCCCTGACAGTCACATCATTTGCAAATATTTTCTTTCACCACTAGGCTGTGTTTTTGCTTTGTCAATAGTGCTTTGCTTTGCTTTGCTTTGCTTTGCTATGCAAAGGTTTGTAAGATTAACTAGACCCCATTTGTTTATTCTTAACTTTATTTATTTTGCCTTAGAAGATTAATTCAATAAAATTTTGCTATGACATGTCAGAGAGTATTCTGCCTGCATTCTCTTCTGAGAGTTTTATGAGTCTTTTGATTTTCATTCTTACATTTAGGTCATTCAACCATTTTGAGTTTATTTTTGTTTATGGTGTGAGGGAATGTTCTTATTTCATTGTTTTACATGTGACTTACAGTTTTTCCAGCACCGCATGTTGAAGTGACTATCTTTCCTCCATTATATACTCATGTCTCCTTTGTCATAGACTAATTGACCATAGGTGCATGAGTTTATTTCTGTTCCATTTATCGCTGTGTTTGGTTTTGTGCCAGTGCCATGCTGTTTTTTATTACTGTAGCTTTATAGCATACTCTGAAGTCAGGGAGCATCATATCTACAGCATATTTTTTTCTTTCTTTTTTTAAATCAAGATTCCCTTGGCAATTCAGTCTTTTGTGGCTCTGTATGAACTGTAGGATTATATATTATAGTTCTTTTAAAAATGTTGTGAATATTTTGATAGGGATTACATTAAATCTGTAGATTTTTGTAAAGTATGGCCATCTTAGCTATGTTAATTTTTCCAATCCAAGAGCACTGTGTATCTCTCCATTTCTTTGTGTCATGTTCAATTTCGTCAATGTGTTATAGTTTTAAGAGAGTAGGTCTTTTTTTTTAATAAATTTATTTATTTTAGTTGGGGTCTAATTACTTTACAATATTGTAGTGGTTTTTGCCATACATTGACATGAATCAGCCATGGGTTTACATGTGTTCCCCATCCTGAACCCCCCTCCCACCTCCCTCCCCATCCCATCCCTCTGGGTCATCCCATTGCCCCAGCCCTGAGCATTTGTCTCATGCATCGAACCTGGAATGGTGTTCTGTTTCACATATGATAATATACATGTTTCAATGCTATTGTCCCAGAACGTACCACCCTCACCTTCTCCCTCAGAGTCCTTAAGACTGTTCTATGCATCTGCGTCTCTTATTCTGTCTCACATATAGGGTTATCATTACCATCTTACAAATTCCATATATATGCATTAGTATACTGTATTGGTGTTTTTCTTTCTGGCTTACTTCACTCTGTATAATGGGCTCCAGTTTCATCCATCTCAATAGAACCGGTTCAAATGTATTTTTTTAATGGCTGAGTAATATTCCATTGTGTATATGTACCACAGCTTCCTTATCCATTCGTCTGCTGATGGACATCTAGGTTGCTTCCTCCTTGGTTAAGTTTATTCCTAGGTATTTTATTATTTCTGATGCAATCTTAAATGAGTTTTTTTTCTTTTTCTGATATTTCAATTTTAGTGTATAGAAACAACAAATTTCTGTATATTAATCTTTTATCCTACAATCTTTCTGAATTCATTTATTAGTTATAAGTTTTTTGGTTGGGTACTTTAGTGTTCTCTATATGAAGTATCATGTCATTTTCAAATAGTGAAAATTTTACTTCTCTTCCAAAATGGATGTGTTTTGTTTCTTTTTCTTTTCTGATTACTGTGTCTAGTACTAACAATAATATGTTAAATAGAAGTGGCAAGAGTGGCCATTCTTGTCTTGTTCCTGAAATTAGAGGGAAGGTTTTCAGGTTTTCATCTTTGAGTATGATATTTGCTGCAAGTTTATTGTAAGTGATCTTTATCATGTTGAGATATATTCCCTCTATACACACGTTGATGAGAGTGTTTACCATGAATGGATGCTGAATTTTGTCAAATGTTTATTTCTGCTTCTGTTGAGATGGTCATGTGATTTTTAATTTTTCCTTTTGTTAATGTGGTATATAATATTGATTGGTGAGTGTTGAAATACCCTTCTGACCCTGGAATAAATCCAACTTAATCATGGTGTATGATCCGTTTTATATATCATTGTATTCAGCTTGCTAACATTTTGTTGAGGATTTTTACAGCTATATTCATCAAATATATTGGTCTGTACTTTTTTGTAGTATTTTGTCTAGTTCTGGTATCAGGGTAATTGTGGCACCATACAATGAATTTGAGAGTGTTCTATTATCTTCAATTTTTTTTGAATAGTTTGAAGATAGATATTAATTCTTCTTATGTTTAGTGAAATCCCATTGTGACGTTGTCTGGTCCTGGACTTTTGTTTCCTAGGAACTTTTATCACAAGTTCGATTTCTTTTCTAGTGATTGGTCTGTTCCATGTGTTTCTTCTTGATTCAACCTTGGCTGACTGTATGTTTCTAGAAATTTGTTCGTTTTTTCTAGGCTGTCCAATTTGTTGGCATATAAGTACTCTCATAATTTTGCTGTGTCTGTGGTATTGATTGCTATTTGTCTTTCATTTCTTATTTTATTTGGTTTCTCTCTCTTTTCTTCTTGGTGAACCTAGCAAGGTGTGCTCTGTACTTAGTCGTGTCTGACTCTTAGCAACCCCATGGACTGTAGCCCACCAGGCTCCTCTGTCCATGGGACTTCCCAGGCAAGAATACTAGAGTGGGTTGCCATTTCCTCTTCCAGGGTATCTTACTGACCCAGAGATCAAACCTGAATCTCCTGTGTCTCCTGCATTGCAGGCAGATACTTTACCATTGAGCCATCCAGGAAGCCTAGCAAAAGGTTTATCAAGTTTGTTTATCTTTTCAAAAAACAGCTCTGTTTCATTGATCTTTTCTATTATTTTCTTGGTCTCTGTGTTATTTATTTCCTCATTGATTTTTATTATTTCCTTCCTTCTGCTGACTTTGGGCTTTGTTCTCTCCTGATTCTTTTAGATGGTAGTTTAGGTTGTCTGTTTGAGATTTTTCTTGTTTCTTGAAGACCTATATCACTATGAACATACCTCTTACAACTGTTTTGCTGCATCTTATAGTTTTTGGAAAGTTGTGCTTCCATTTTTATTTATTTTGATGATTTATTGATTTGACTTCATCATTGATTCATTGTTTTTTGTTTGTTTGTTTGTTTTTTCAGTAACATGTTGTTAAGTCTCCACAAGTCTGTCATTTTCCTGTTTTCCTTTCTGTAGTTGATTTCTAGTTTTATACCATTATGTTTGGGGAAAAAAAATGAGTGGTATAATTTCTATCCTTTTAAACTCCTTGAGGCCTCTTCTGTGGAGAACCTTTCATGTGCATTTGAAAAGAATATGTATTATGCTGTTTTGAATATAATGTTCTATAGATATAAATTAAGTCCAAATGACCTATTGTTTCATTTAAGAGCACTGTTCCCTTATTGATTGTCTGAAAGTTATGCCCATTGATGTCAATGTAGTGTTAAAGTCCCCTACTATTAATACATTATTATCAATTTATCCCTTTATGTCTCTGAGTATTTTCTTTTTATACTTAGATGTTGGGTGTGTATATATTAAAAAATATAATGTCCTCTTCTTGTGTTGATCCCTTTATGACTATATAATGCTCTTCTTTGTTTTTTGTTATAGCCTTTGTTTAAAAGTCTATTTTACCTAGTGTGAATATTGCTACTTCGGTTTTCTTGTCATTTCTCTTTGCATGAAATATCTTTTTCCATCCCCTCACTTTCAATCTGTTTCTGTCTTTAGCCCTGAAGTGAGTCTCTTATAGGCAGCATATAAGAGACCTATAGATAACAATTCTTATCTTATTTTGGGTCTTATTTTTTAATCCAATTGGCCACTCTATTCCTTTGCTTAGTGCATTGACACTTAAACTGATAGGTATGTACTTACTGCTATTTTATTGCTTGTTTTCCAGTTGTTTTTGTGGGTCTTCTATATCCATTTATTTTTCCTTTTGTTTCTCCCATTTTGATTTAATGTCTTTTGGGGTTTTTCTTAGTAAGTTTAGTTTCACTTATTTTTACTTTTTGTGTATCTATTGTAGGTTTTTGATGTGTGGTTGCCATGGGATTCATATATGTTGACCTGTAATTATATCTACTCGATTTAAACTGATAGTCATTTAATTTAAAACACATTCTAAAATATCTACATTTTACCTCTCCAGTCCACAATTTTTTCTTTTGATGTTATATTTTACATATTCATGCTTGTGCCTTTATTGTTTATCATAACTATAGTTGCTTTAACAATTTTTTTGTTTTTTAATCTACATATTAGCTTATGTAAGTGATCTTCAATCTTACCATGTTTGGTTTACCTATTGGGATTTTCTCTTTCCAAATTATTCTTACCTCTTTTCCATTTAGAGAAAATACTTCAACATTTCTTTTAAGATATGTTCTATATCACTGAATTCATTTAGTTTTTGCCTGCCAGTGAAGTTATTTATCTCTCCTTCCATTCTAAATGATACATTACTGGTAAAGTACCCTAATTTACAGGTTTTTTCCTTTCAGCATTTTGTATTGTGTCACTCCCTTGTGGATTGCAAATTTTCTGAAAAGAAATCAGCCGATAGTCTATGGGATTCCTTTGTATATGAATCTTTTTCTCAATGCCTTTAAAATCTTTTCTTATATTTAATTATTTCCATTTTAATTATGATATATCTTTCTGAAGGTTTGTTTGAATTAATTATTTTGGGGACTGTCCTTACTTTCTGTATGTTCATATCTGCCTCCTTTAGATTTGGGAATTTTTCAGCTATAATTTCTTCAAATACGTTTTTGATGATTTTTTCTCTCTCTTATCCTCTGGACCACTATCATGTGAATGTTGCCATATCTGATGTTATCTCAGAGATCTCATACATTACATTCATTTGCTTGTTTGCTTGTTGTTTGTTTCATTTGCCTTTCTACCTGATACTGTGATTGGGTGATTCCTATTATTCTTTCAGATCACTTATGTGTTCTTTTGGGTCATTTAGTTTTCTGTTCATTGCTCCTGTTGTTGTTCAGTTGCTCAGTCATGTCTGACTCTTTGCAACACCATGGATTGCAGCATGTCAGGCTTCTCTGTCCTTCACTATCTCCCAGAATTTGCTCAAACTCATGTCCACTGAGTCAATCATTGCTTCTAGAGGGCTTTTATCTCATATATTCAATTATCTATTTTTGATTGGATCTTTTTTATTTTCTAGTTTCTTGTTAAAATGATCTGTGTTTAAATCAATTCTCTTCACCAATTAGCTATTTTTATACCAATGTTTTGAATTCTTTGATAAATTGCTTATTTATGTTTCATTTTTTCCCAGGGTTTCTTCTCTTGCTTTTTAAATTGAAAGTGGTTCTTCTGCATTTTCACTTTACTTACCTTTCTCTGCTTCTATACATCTAAGTAAAATAG
This sequence comes from Okapia johnstoni, assembly GCA_024291935.2. Taxonomy (NCBI): domain Eukaryota; kingdom Metazoa; phylum Chordata; class Mammalia; order Artiodactyla; family Giraffidae; genus Okapia; species Okapia johnstoni. The sequence goes on along the minus strand of CM044305.1, from coordinate 68,284,741 downwards.
TTACCTGTCATGGCCTTGAAGGGGTGTTCTTATGTGGGAGCATTCACAAGCTGACTACGTGTGCCCAATGCCTTAGGTGGGAAGGTTGGATTTTATGTGAATATCAGTTATATCTTTCCCTCAGGGTGTATTAGAAGCTATCAACTTAGTAGGGTGTGTGGCTGCTGATAGAAAAGCTAGAGCCTTAGGTTGTGGGGCATGATTTCCCCTTTGTTCAATGGCCATCACCACCCTGTCAGGGTCAGGGTCTGTCCCCAGGTGACTGAAACATGAGCCCTGAGGGTCAGGCTCAAGCTGGTTTTGTTCTTTTTAAGTGTGTGATTCTTGTTCTCCTCACACTGGGACTTTTACCCCAAAAGAGTGCAGTGATGAAACAAGTGGGGCTAATGTGCTTGCATAGGTCTGATACTCTGCCTTTGTAAGCCTCCATAGCTCCCCTCAGACACTGCATAAGGTCATGTCGTTCCCCCTGTTGTAGCTGCTCCAGATCTAGTGATAGCTTTAGTGTAGAGTGGGCAAAGCCAAACCCTTTGCTTGGCTTATATCAGTCTGGACTATACAGCAAGGCTGTCTCAGAAATTCAGCTCTGCTGCTGTCAGAAGTCTGGGCTGCTTCTTGAGTGCCACTTGAGTAAGTGCCAACAATGGCTGCCACTACCCTACCTGGGTTACACCCTAGGCCCCTGGGTTGCCTCTGAGTCTATAGGTAGAGTCTTTTCCCAGGTCCCGACTACCCTAGATCCAGTAATAGCTTGTATCTTTACCTTTACTTTTTTCTAGTAAGAGCACTTAAGATGAAATCTAGTCACTTAACAGATTTTTAAGTGCACAATAAAGAATTGTTATCTATAGGCAAGATGTTGTACAGCAGATGTCTAGATTTTTTTCATCTTGCATAACTAAATAACTATATTACTTGATTAGCAACTGTCCATTTTCTATACCATAACCCTTGATGGACTTTTCTGGTGACTCAGATGGTAAAGAATCTGCCTGCAATTCAGGAGAACCCCAGTTTGATCCCTGGGTTAGGAAGATCCCCTGGAGAAGGTTACTCCAGTATTCTTGCCTGGAGAATTCCAAGGACAGAGAAGACTGACAGGCTACAGTTCATGGGATCACAAAGAGTCAGACAGTAACAAGCACTTTTACTTTCACTTTAACGTTCATGTAGATGCAGATCTTTTTATTTAACCTGCTTAGAATACACTTGGCTTTTTGAATCAGTGTACTGCTGCCTTTCATAAGCTCTCAATAGCATTTTTTATGCAAAGATTCTTCATTATTATCATAGTTTCCTTTAAATTTCCAATAGCCTAATTTTGAAGCTTCTCACACTGTCCACCACGTCTTTTAAGATACTACTTATAATTTTCCACCTTTTATTTTTCCATGGTCTATTATAGATTATTTAGATCAGTCTATATATTCACTTATTTTCATATTCATTATATTTATTACAATACAACTCATACAATCTTCTGTAAACAAATGTTTTAATTTAGAATATCTATATTTATAGAAAATTTGCAAATAGTACAGACAGTCTTCATATACCCACATAGTCAGTTTTTTCCTAGTGGTATTATACAGATTGGGTTTTAAAATTTTTTTTTAAAAATTATTTATTTGGGTGTGCTGGGTCTTTGTTGCTTCTGTACAGGCTTTCTCTAGTTGTGGCAAGTGGGGGCTACTCTCTAATCATGGTGAGCAGTCTTTTCATTGCAGTGGCTTCTCTTGTAGCAGAGCATGGGCTCTAGGACACATGGGCTTCAGTAATTGTGGTGCACAGGCTTAGTTGTCCCAGGAAATGTGGAATCTTCCCAAACCAGGCATCAAAACTATGTCCCCTGCATTGGCAGGCCAGTTCTTAACTATTGGACCACTTTTTATTGTCATCTGTCCCTCTCTGCCTGGGGTAACTTTTTTTTATTGTTATTTTCCCTTTTTGCCAAAGATATTTGATTAAAATTGCTAACTTTAACAAATCAGTTTGTCTCCAGCCTCTAGTCATTGCACCCCACACTAAGAAGATACCTCTCTGGGCTTTCATCAGTCATTATAAGAAAAGTTTTGAGGTTTGACAGTGCGTCTTCAGCAGCCATCCTCTTCTCTCTCCATTTTTTCACATGAGTGAGAGACACTGAGAGGGGACCCTTCAAAAAAACATCAGTATTATCCCTGATCTCTGCACAGAATAGCTCTTGGGACCCTATACAACTGTTTATATAAGCTCATCATTAAACAAATTTCAAGGTAAGGTATACAGTTAAATACAAATCTTAGAGTGAAAATAAGTCGAGTGCCAATGTTTCTAGGTTTGTGATTGTGGATTTTCATTTGCTATGGTTTCATTATTGTTGAGTTGGTGAATGTATATAGTAAGCTCACACCATTCAATCTCAAGACAAAAAGTGATTATAAAACTACAATAGCTGTTGTTGTTTGGTTTTGCTAAGTCATGTTCTGCTCTTTTGCGACTATGGATTGCGCTCACACCCTAATTTTCCTTCTGTCCATGATGTTTTCCAGGTATGAATATAAGAATGGATTTGACATTTTCCTTCTCTGGAGGTATCTTCCTGATGCGGGATCAAACCCGCATCTCCTGCCTTGGCAGGCAGATTCTTTATTGCTGAATCTCAGGTGGGGGATAGCCCACTAGTAGCAGTGGAAGTGGTATCTAAAACCCTACTATGTGCTGATGCCAAAGTAATGTTTCTATAAGGTGTAATTTTTATCATTTTTTCCAAATCCCTATTGATAAAGTATCTTTATTATTGTCTTCATTTCATGTAATGGGGAAACAGGGTTGAATATTGGAGATTAGAACTTACTCAAGGTATTATAGCTGCTATGTGATTATAGGCAAGACCCCTGTGATCTGGGTCAAACAGCCATCTTCTAAACACTAGGATTAAATACTTCATAGTAAAAAAACAAAAACAAACAAAAACCTACCTTTCATATTAGCAGATAGTTTCTTATTTTCTTTACAATTAATAAGTCTTCAAAAAAAATTATTGTATATTCTTTCAAGACTTAAATGCTGAGTATATTCCAGCATTTGAATTAGAAATATGAATGGCAGTCTTGACCTCTTGGTTTTTGGTTTTGTTTTTGCTATGCTAATGTGGCATTGTTGACTCTTTGGAAGCTTATGGACTGCAGCCATCAAGGCTCCTCTGTTCTTGGTGGAATTCATCTAGGCAAGAATGCTTTAGAATGGGTTGCCTTGCCCTCCTCCAGGGACTCTTCCAACCCAGGGATCAACCCACATCTCTTATGTTTCCTGCATTGGCAGGTGTGTTGTTTTCTTCCACACTAGCGCACACCTGGAATCCCTTGCTATGATAATGCATTAAACTTAGAAGGATAAGGGCTTCCCTGGTGGCTCAGCTGGTAAAGAATCTGCCTGCCATGCGGAAGACCTGGGTTTGATTCCTAGGTTGGGAAGATACCTGATGAAGGGAAAGAGATACCCACTCCAGTATTTTGGCTGGAGAAATTCCAACGGGAGTCACAAAGTGTTGGATGTGACTCTGCTACCTTTTTCTTTTCACATTTGATAACAAAGACTACCATTTTAAAAACTGTACAGTTATATTTTTATTTTAGGGTTTAAACTAAGGTTCTAATCATTTCTTATCTATGATTCAATTTAATAAACTTTGAAAGACCATTACTAATGGATGTTGTTCAATGGCAATCCAGTTTAGGCGTTGTTAAGATTTTTGTTATAATATGAATTGAAATAATGGTCTTTCCTTTTCCAGTCTTAAGGGGGCTTCGTTATTTACTTATGATGGAATCATGTTTGTCCTAGACTAGCTACCATTGGTACGTGTTTCTTATGTCCACTGTACCATGGTGGAGTGAGGCCTTGGAGCTTGTTGCCGATGAAAATTTGATAGCTTTTTAACAGATGATTGACTACGGGTTGATCACATGGAAGGCCTGTCTCACCTATCACAAAGCATTAGTTATTTTCGCCTTTCAAAGAAGTTGAGCCTTTCAACTTGGGCTATCATAGAGACTTCATCTCCTGAATCACTTTCTTGTTGGGTGGGCCATAATGTTTTGGACAATGAGCCCTTGGTTGTCAACCAAAAACTGATGGTATTCTTTGAGGCTGAAGGATGTGAAGCAACCTTTTCAGATCATCTTTGCCCCTGGAAACTGGGACTATCTTTCTGGATCCTTGAGAGACTGCTAAGATACATAGAGGCCCTCACCTTCTCCTTGCCCATCGCACAACAGATGTTGATAGTAATTAAATATTTTGTTCTTTAAGAATTAAGATTGGGGGTTATTTGTTACTTGCAATATAAAACCTAGTCTGTCCTGACTGATGAAAGACTGTAACACTATAGCAATCATGTATTACTTGAATTTTGTTTCATTTACTTCCCTATGCTATTGCAGTATTTACATTCTAGGCCCAGTTCATGTTTTCATAGAGCTCCAGGGTATAGATAAACTCCAGTGGAGATTTTTGATCATGTAAGCAGATGTAATTCCATATGCATTGATTATTGCTGACTGTATCCCTCTTCAGGTTTCTCATAAGCCAGGAGTTAGTAAACTGAACATTAACGGCCCATGGCACTGGCTGGTTCAACCCCCACCCCCAGGGGGTTTATACAAGCAAGTTATTGCACTCAAAGGCAAAGGGCGAAACGCACCACTGTTTACAGCCCTTACTGTTACTAGGGACTTCATGATACCTACTCAGTGGGGCCAAATCCTAAAGATATTTAATTTTCAAAGACAGTATCCATGTGTTGGTATAACACTCTTTATGTAATAAAAGAGAGATATCATATTCACTAGATCTTCTTCCCCATGGGAAAACCCAACATTTACTCTAGAAGACACATGAAAAGAATTGGGGATGAAAGATAAATCAGACTGTTTCATAGCAAGAATGTTCAGATATTGCCCTGCATAATGAAAAGGCCTGGGGAATGGAGGAAATGGAGGATAGAGGTATCCAGAGGGCAGAAATCTTAGAGGGGAAAAATGGTGGGGGAGTCCGGGTGGGCAGAAAATAACCAGAGAGTGAGAGAGGTACAGAGGTTTTCTAGAGGCTCAGGAGAGAAGATCTGGGCGCAACAGAGAATGTCCAAAGGGAATTTAATGGTGGGAGAAACTGCATCTATGGAGTGTGACTTCACCTTTTGTCTCTTCTAATGATTTAAAACCAGTTTTAAAAATATCAAAAAAATTCATATTCACTTTGTGTTATTAAGTTAATTGGGGAAAAGGCTTTGATAGGGGCAAAATCCTGGATCCAGGCCTGATAGTACCTCACTCGAAAATCACCTCATTTCCCTGATTTTAAACTCACTTTTGCATTTCTGGCATTAGAACATAAAAGCATCTTCACTTTAGTTTAGGAACATCCAACTTAATAATTTGGTAATTTGATTTCACAAATGTGCAGGAAAATACACATTTGAGACATGCAAGATTTTTGTTTGCATATTCTAAAATTAAAAAAAAACTTAAAGGAATTTTAAATATATTACATGGGACTAGAGAAAGATGCCAAGTTTTCTGTCCATATTGCAATATGTAAAGTGGTTGAGGGTATGCCATTTAAGGAGTTCCTAAGTATTTTACCGAAATACACAATTTTGGGTTGTGATTTCTCTATATATTTTTTCTTTTGTTCCATTTCTATTGGCTAATGGGAAATGAAGGTATTGGGATGAGAGGGAGTCATTGTTAATTATCTCTAATATAGATGCTTTCTTTACCATGAAACTCAGTTTCGTCTTTTCTGTAGACACTGGGGTATTACATCATTGGCTGACAATGTCAGTTTTCAGTCCTCTGATTATGAGAAGACATTATTCTCTCTTTCCCTTGGCTAAGTAATAATGCTACCCTATCTTTGTCCTGGCCTGTATCACCAATTGGATATTATTTCTTGTTATCATCACACTTTGTCTTGGGATACTCACTTAAAATTTTTTCTGCCTCCCCTGGTGTCTTATATGTGCCTATCAGATTACACATACAACATCCGTAGCTTTTGTTAGTCTTACTTGGGACCTAAAATAAAATGTATATACTTGTCATATTTCTGTGGTCTGGACCTTGTGTTGTTTTAAAATGTTATTTAAGCTAAGTTGAGGACCAAAAATGTAGAGAAAGCAAAAGAAGTACAAGAGAATATGAGTTATATAATATTACAATAATCTATGATGATTGATGTACATGTTTTAATAATGATGATGGGATGATGACTATTGTATTAATAAATGTTGTCTAGAGAGAGGAATATTTTCTCATGTGTCCAAGCCCCTGGTCAAGCATTCACTTTGCTGTGTCTCATTTAATACTCACAAAATTTTGCTAATAAGGTCTGTAGTACAGTCTCTCTATTTTATCCAGTGAAAAACACAAATTTTCAAAGAAGTTAAGTGATTTGAACTAATGTCACACCTCTCATAAGGGTTGAACATACTTTGATGCAAAACTGGTATTTGATTTTCAGAAACTGAAGCTCTAAGTAAACCATAATTCTAGGCATGCAAGATTGCAGAAACGATAAAAATAAATTGACAGAATAAAGATCAAGCCCACGTAAAGCTAAGTAAGATAGCCTTATGAGTACTTTGAAAGTGAACGCCAAACCATCATAGTGACAGATGGAAGTACTAATTTGATCAAAGCTTCTAGAGCTGTTAGAAGTGAAGAAAGATGAGAATATTATTTCATAAATAAAATGTTCTGCATACATAAGGTAAAAAAACAAGCAAAACACACCCACCAAAAAAGCCAAAAAAATGTCTCATAATAAGACTTAAGGTGCTTGAGGGCTGATTCATTGCTCATTACTAAAATGGTGACTCTCAGTTTGGTAATTTGGATGTGGACACACAAGCCAGAATTTTCGTAAACTTGTAAGGAAAAGGGAAAGAAATGGAAGGTAAGGATTTCTCTTAGGCTAGAAGAATAGATAACTTTCATGTACGTGTCTCATTTCTCACCTCCAGGAAGCCTTCTCTTCAATTATCTTATCAATTATAATTCCTCACTGCTTATCTTGGTCTGTCTTCCAGGCAGCCAGGAAAAAGAAAAATAAGGTCGTTTCTTTTGTTCTTCCCACATCTCATCTCTCATTCTCATTTTTTAGAACAAGAAGAAAGTTGGAATACCACAAACAGTTACTGTCATGGCACTAATGAAAGTGATAAAATATACTAATTTTAAAGAGCAAGTGGTCTCTTTATTATGAGAATATGAATATATATTATAAGCACATAGTGGTGTGAAAAATGATGCTTTGATGATAATAATAAAAACAAAATGAACATGATTTTTTTGGGTTTATAAAATGCTCAGATCTTTAGCCAGCATTTCATAGTCGCTATCTCCAATAACCACTGTGATCTAGAATATGGCATCTTCACAGGACTCTGTGTCTTAAACTTTCCCTGTTTTCCCTGTCCGTTCAAAAACTTTTAATACACCCCAAATTACCACCATTTTCATTGGTAATTATAATAATACCTTCCTTTAAATAGTCCACTTGCGCTTCAAATGTGAACCTTCTCCAAGAATCTCGTTCCCACTCTGCATCCAGAGTTAATGAGTTTGAGATGATGTTGATCATTGACACTCAAGTTAAACTTGTGAAAACCTTTCAGTGAGTTTCCCATGGGCTTAAAATATAAGCCCTTAATGCATGGCCATGGTTGACAGGGCTATGGTTAAGGTGGCACCTGTTCTACTTCTCTAGGCTCGTTCGTTTACATCACATTCTCTCTCTGCTCCTTCTACACTCTTGAGTCCTTGTTGGGATAGAGTCTCTCTGTGGTACTTCTGGATGCCCCAACCAAATTGTCACCTCTGATTTTTGCTCCTCACAGTTATTCTCTCTATAGCATTAATTACCATTGTAAATAAAAACTGTGTCTGGAATTAGTTATGAGATCTGCTTTATCTCTTTACCGTAAACACTATGAGAGGAGATACTAGCACCTTGTTTAGCTACTCTATTGTCAGAAATCAAGTATATATGTTGTGTGTGTGTCGTGTGTTGTGTTTATATATATATATATTTTAATTTTATATATATATATATTATTATGTATACACTATACTACCATCTATAGTAGAGATCAAGTGTTGGTACGTGTAAATAAAAACAAATATTCAATGGAATCAAAAATAAAATATGAGGCTACTATCAAGCTGGGATATACGATGAAGTTTTTTCTGAAACAAGTTTATTGTGTGCCCTCATTCCAAGGCCTTTATTTGTTATTTTGGTGTAGTACACATGTATGATAGATAGCAAGTTAATATTAAGGATGACTGCTTGTTCTGTTTGAGTCTATTGTTTTAATACCTAAGTAAAATGATAAGTGGGACCATATGTTGTTTTAAATCCCTTTTACCTACCTGACACATAGAATCTATTTTGGATACTTCTTTTTTTTTTTTTGCTAGCGCTAAGGAAAAAAATGAAACTGTCCTGAATTTTCAGCCCTTGGGTACTAGTATCTAATATGATTGATTGTAGAATTCAAGCTGAACCCTGAAGAATTACAAAAACTACAAATAGTTAAAAATCAAAAAAATATGCTCTTTAGAATTTCATTACTCTGAACCTAGAAGAATCTCCCCCCATAACCCTCATTGTTCACCTCTCTGTTGTACAGGAAATAAAAAGACCTGAGAAAGAGAAGGGCTTCTTTTCCTGAGGGAATACAGTGAGTTCACTGGTGTGGGTCATATTAGAAATAAAGTTTCCTCATCTTCTACGCTCTCTTCTATTCTCTTCTTTCTCTCTCTCTCTTTCATAGCACTATCCAGTTTAAACTTTCTCTGAGGACTGGAAGTGTTTCTGTACTGTGCCAATCTAGATGGTAGCCACTATCCACATGTGGCTATCTGGAAGTAATAGTGCAAACGAGGATAATGATTGTTTTTATTTTATTTCACTTTAATTAGTTAAACTTAAATAGCTTTTCATAAGGTTAGTGGAAACTGTACTGAAACAGACAGCTCTAATAGATGTAGCTAGATTAAGGAAATAAATGCGATGATGTCAAATAATTTATAGTAAGCTCTAGCAGAAAAATTTGAAATTACCTAATAGTTAAACCTTCCAGAATTAGGATAACACTGAAAAAGGTTTAAATGAGCTTGGTTACAATTAATAGGGGGGTAAAAGAAATCAGAAAACAATTGCAAAACTGGGTAAATAATACAGAGGATGTAAGTTTTCTACAGGGGATTGTTCACAGGTGGGGCTCACCTCCTGGTGGTTTGACTCAGTAACTCCACCTAAGTTTTCATCAAGGATGTAGCTCAGTTTCATACTTTCTATCTGCTGTGCAGGTTGTATTTCTAAAGTAGGCTTTCCACATGGGATGAATCATAGCTGCCAAAAGCTGTCTGAGTTATGATCTTATTCATCCACGTTATTGTTGGAAAACAAAAGGATTGTTTCAAGATGTCTCATCAGATAAGCAAGGAAGAGTCTTTTTTAGTTCACCGAGCAAACCACTTCTCACAGCTCTTAGCTTGATGGGATCTCTTGCCCCATCCCCTGAGCCAGCTACTTGATCTGGGGGAAAAAGAATCACAGGGTTGGACTGAGGGCACAGCCATTAGTCCCAAACTCAAGTCAAGGAGAGATATTGAGCTTCCTCCATAAAGTGATGAATGGATATGCGGGGGCTGATACTTAAATGAAGTTGAAAGTGATAGTGAAGTCGCTCAGTCATGTCCGACTCTTTGCGATCCCTGTGGACTGTAGCCTACCAAGGCTCCTCCTGTCTTGGGATTTTCCAGGCAAGAATACTGGAGTGGGTTGCCATTTCCTTCTCCAGGGGATCTTCCCAACCCAGGGATCGAACCTGGGTCTCCTGCATTGTCAGGCAGTCGCTTTACCATCTGAGAACCACCAGGGAAGTCACTTTATGAAAATCAGGACAATAATTTGGAAGAAAAGAAAGGATGAATACTGTAAACAACACAGTGTGGACAATAAAGGCTGGTGGTATTTTCATATTATTTTAGGGGACTAAAGGACTTGGCATCTTTATAATTTTTTCTACGTAAAAGTAGTATGGTTTTGTTTTTGAAAGGTAGTAAACTTTCCCCTCCCTCTTTGAATCTATTTTCCTCCTCCACGCCTATCAGAGAGTCCTGGTCTGTAAGTAAGAATGGTATGGGGTAGGAGTAGTGTAGGTCCTCTACCAGTGAACTTCCACCTCAGTGAGTCTGTGAGGAGGCAGTGGGGTTTGGACTTCTAAGGAGCCGAGGAGAAATAGAAGAGGTGACGTTGCAGGAGAATTGGGTGCTGAGGCCTTGAACAGATTTATTTTGGGCTTTCATTTGGTAGTTTCTCCTATGAGGATTCAAGGAATGATGTGACTGGGAAAAAACTGAAGCTAGAAGATCACAAGAAACTCCGGAATCAGATCCAGAGATCAAGTCTGAGCCTCTTGGAGTGGGAGTATGCGTCCAAGACCCTAGCTTCCAGGAACTAACCTAGGGAGTATCAATTAGTGAGAACTCACACAAAAGGAAACCACTTGAATACAAGTACCCAGCATCACCAACCATCTGTTGCACCCTGTGCAGGACCCCTAATCTAAAACAACAAACAAATAATGAAAATATTAAACCCAATCATCAGCAGATAGGATTACCCCTCATTCAGCTCCTTGCCACATCAGAGGGGAAAAAAAACAACAAACAAAAACTCAGCCACAAATTCACCCTATAAGAAGCGTTTAACTCAAACTATGGACCAATCCTTAGGAAGCAGAAACAATAGGAAGGTAAAGAATTCAACCTTAAAAGCCTGGGGAAAAGGAGACCTCAAGCACCCAGTAAGTTTTAAACAAATAATGAAAAGGCAGAGAAATACTCAACAAGTGAAGAAATAACTAGAAACACAAGAAGTCCAAAATAAATGAAGAGGAATAGGCAAACTACTGCGAAAATATTTCAGAATAATGGTAGTAAAGATGATCAAAAACCTTGACGGACCAAAATGGAGAAAATGTCCAAGAATCAAATAACAACAGACCTAGAAGAATTAAAAGAATAAACATGCGAGGAGGAGTACAAATGACCCACTTTTACTGAAATTTAATAATACTCTGGAAGGAATAAATTGGCAGAATATCCGAAGTGGGAAGAACAAATCAGTGTAGCTGGAAGATTAATATGGTGGAAGTAAATTCTTAGAAGAGCAGAATAAAGTAAAATTAAAGTAACGAAAAGAAACTGAGTGATAGTCATCACAGACCTCTGGGGACAATATCTAATGTACAACATTTGAATTATAGGATCCCAGATAAAAGAAGATAGAAATATATAGGGTATGATGAAAATTTTTGAAGTGATTATAGTTGAAAATATTCCCAAGCATGGGAAAGGAAAATAGACATCAAATCCAAGAAGCAAATGAATCCTAGGATATAATCCCAAGGAGAATACATGCAAGACACATTACTAATCGAAACTTAACAAAAATTAAACACAAAGAAAGTATATTGAAAGCAGCAAGGAGAAGCTAAAATGTAACATGCATTGGGAAACCCATATGCTTAACAGCTGATCTTTCATGCAGAAACCCTGCAGGCAGGAAAGAAAATGGCAGGTTATAAAGTTTGCAAAAGGGAAAAATTACAACCATGTATATTGTACCTCGGCAAGGAATTATTCAAAATTGTGGAGATAATAAAGTGCTCTCCAGACAAGGCAATAAGTTAAGAGAATTTCATGTACCACCAAACCAGCTTTAAAACAAATGTGAAACAGACGTATATTAGTCAAGAAATACAAAAGAAGAAAAAGAGATCTACAAAATCAACCCCAAACAATTAAGAAAATGGCAATAGAGAACTATATATCAATAATTACTTTAAATGTAAATGGATTAAATGCTCCAACCAAAAGACACAGACTGGCTGTATGGATACAAAAAGTTGGACCCATGTATATGCTGTCTACAAGAAACCCACTTCAGACCTAAAGACACATATAGACTGAAAGTGAGAGGATGGAAAAATATATTCCATGCAAATGGGAAGCAAAAGAAAGCTGGAGTAGCAATCCTCATATCAAGAAGTATCAGACCTTAAAATTAACGATATATTGCAACAGATAAAGAAGGAACCCACCCCCACTACATAATGATTCAATGGGATCAATCCAAGAGGAAGACATAACAATTGTAAATATCTATGCACCCAACATAGGAGCACCTCAATACATAAGACAAACACTAACAGACATAAAAGGAGAAATTGACAGTAACACAATAATAGTAGGAGACTTTACACCACCCACTATTTAACCCAATGGATAGATTCATAAAAACTGACTAATTAAATAAGGAAAACACAAGTCTTAAATGATACATTAGATGAGATGGATCTCATTGATATCTTCAGGACATTCCATCCAAATGCAGAAGAATACATTCTTCTCAAGTGCACATGGAACATTCTCCAGGATAGACCACATCGTGGGTCACAAATTAAACCTCAGTAAAGTAAGAAAATTCAAATCCATATCAAAGCATTTTACAATGACCATAACACTATGAGATTTAGATATCTCATTACAAGAAAAAAAACTGAAGAATCAAAATTACATGGAGATTAAATATAACACATTTCTAAATAACCACCTGATTACGAAGGAAATCAAAAGGGAAATTCAAAAAAATTTCTAGAAACAAATGACAGTGAAAACACAAATCAAATACTATGGCGATGCAGCAAAAGAGTTCTACAAAGAGGGAAGTTTATAGCAATACATCTACTCAATAAGGTAGAAAATCTAGACAACCCTTGATGAATAACACCATCTAGGGAAAAACGACTTAGACAAACCTAACATTAACCTTTAAAAACAACGGGAACAAAAACAAAACAAAACAAACAAATACCCAAAATTAGTAGCAGGAAAGCATCTTAAAGATCCGAGCAGAATAAATGAAAAGAAATGAGATAACTATTGTAAGATCTAATAAAACTAGCAAGTTGTTCTTTGAGAAGATAAACAATATACAAAAGTTAGCAAGATCATCAAATAATTAGAGAGTAGAATCTAATAACAAAATTAGAAATGAAAAAGGAGAGGTTACAAACAGACAAGGCAGAAATAAAAAGGATTGTAAGAGACTCTTATGAACCAACTATATGGCTATAAAAATGAATACCCTGGAAGAGAATATGGGCAGGATTCTTTGAAAAGTTCAACTTTCCAAGACTGACCAGGGATAAAATAGAAAAATTTTGAACACACAAATTACAAGCACTGATAAACTGAAGCTGTGATCAAAATTCTCCCACATAAACAAAAGCTCAGGACTGATGGCTTACTGGAGAGAACTCTATCAAACTTTTAGAGAATTAAGTAATGCCTCTCCTTCACTTTAAACTCTTTCAAATAAATTGCAAAGGAAGGAAACACTTCCAAAACATTCTATGATAGGGATACCATCACCCTGATACCAAACCCAGAAAAGACATAACACACAAAAAAGAAAATTACAAGCCATATCACTGTTGAACAAAGATGCAAAAAAAAACCTCCTCAGCAAATTTTAGCAAGACAGATACTCAGCAACCTCATCAAAAAGCTCATACTATCCAGGATCAAGGTATGGGTTTTATTCACGGGTGCAAGGATTTTCAATATATGCAAATCATCAATGTAATACACCTTATTAACAAACTTGAAAGTATAAAAACATATGGGTCATAACCTCAATAGATGCAGAAAAAAGGCGTGATTTGACAACATTCAGCACACATTATGATTAAAAACTCTTCTACAAAATGTGGCATAGAAGGACTTACCTCTACATAGTAAAGGCCCATATTAGGACCTGATTAAACTCAAAAGCTTTTACACAGAAAAGGAAATGATAAGCAATGTGAACAGACAACCCTCAGAATGGGAGAAAATAATAGCAAGTGAAACAGCTAAAAAAGTAATAATTTCCAAAATATACCAGCAGCACATAAAACTCAATGCCAGAAAAACAAACAGCCCAATCACAAGTGGGAAAAAGACCTAAACAGACATTTCTCCAAAGAAGACATACAGATGGCTAAAAAACACATGAAAAGATGCTCAAAATCGTTCATCATTAGAGAAATTCAAATCAATCTACAAGGATATCACCTCACACTGGTCAGAATGGCCATCAGCAAAAAGTATACAAACAATAAATGCTAGAGAAGGTGTGGAGAAAAGGGAATGCTCTTGCACTGTTTTGGGGAATGTAAATTGATACATTCACTATGGAAGATGGTATGGAGATTCTTTAAAAAACTAGGAATAAAACCACCATATGACCCAGCAATCCCACTCCTAGGCATATACTGTGAGGAAACCAAAATTGAAAAAGAAACATGTATCCAATTGTTCATTGCAGCACTATTTACAGTAGCTAAACATGGAGGCAACCTATATATCCATCAACAATGAATGGATAAAGAACTTGTGGTACATATGCACAATGGAATATTACTCAGCCACAAAAAGAAACACACATGAGTCAGTTCTGATGAGGTGGATGAACCCAAAACCTATTATACAGAGCGAAGTGAGACATAAAGAGAAAGATAACTAACGTAATCTAACACATGTATATGGAATCTAGAAAAATGGTACTGAAGACTTTATTTATAGAACATCCATGAAGAAACAGACATAAAGAATAGACTTATGGATATGGGGAGAGGGGAGGTGACGGTGAGATGTATGGAAAGAGTAACATGGAAACTTACATTACCATATGTAAAATATATAACCAAGGGGAATTTGCTGTATGGGTCAACAAACTCAAACAGGGGCTGTGTATCAATCTAGAGGGTTGTAATGGGTATCGAGATGGGTCAGTTAGTCAGTTAAGTCACTTAGTCATTTCTGACTCTTTGTGACCCTATGGATTGCAGCACACCAGGCCTCCCTGTCCATCACCAACTCCTGGAATTTACTCAAACTCATGTCCATTGAGTCAGTGATGCCATACATCCGTCTCATCCTCTGTTGTCCCCTTCAACCTTTCCCAGGATCAGGGTGTTTCAAATGAGTCAGTTCTTCACATCAGATGACCAAAATATTAGTGTCTGAGCTTCAGCATCAGTCCTTCTAATGAATATTCAGGACTGATTTCCTTTAAGATAGACTGGTTGGATCTCCTTGCTGTCCAAGGGACTCTCAAGAGTCTTCTCCAACACCACAGTTCAAAAGCATCAATTCTTTGGTGCTCAGCTTTCTTTATAGTCCATCCAACTCTCATACCCATAAATGACTATTGGAAAAACCATAGCCTTAACTAGACGGAACTTTGTTTGCAAAGTAATGTCTCTGCTCTTTGATATCCTGCCTAGGGAGATGGGATGAAGGTTCAAAATGGAGGGGATATATGTATCAGTTCAGTTCAGTCGCTCAATCATATCCGACTCTTTGTGACCCCATGAATCGCAGCACGCCAGGCCTCCCTGTCCACACCAACTCCCGGACTCCACACTAACTCATGCCCATACAGTCGATGATGACATCAACCCATCTCAGCCTCTGCCGTCCCCTTCTCCTCCTGCCCCAATCCTTCCAAGCATCAAAGTCTTTTCCAATGAGTCAACACTTCGCATGAGGTGGCCAAAGTATTGGAGTCTCAGCTTCAACATCAGTCCTTCCAATGAACACCCAGGGTTGATCTCCTTTAGGATGGACTGGTTGGATCTCCTTGCAGTCCAAGGGACTCTCAAGAGTCTTCTCCAACACCACAGTTCAAAAGCATCAATTCTTCAGTGCTCAGCTTTCTTCACAGTCCAACTCTCACATCCATACTTGACTACTAGAAAAACCATAGCCTTGACTAGACGGACCTTTGTTGGCAAAGCAATTTCTCTGCTTTTTAAAGCACTATCTAGGTTGGTCATAACTTTCCCTCCAAGGACAAAATGTCTTTTAATTTCATGGCTGCAATCACCATCTGCACTGATTTTGGAACCCCCCAAAATAAGGTCTGACTCTGTTTCCACTGTCTCCCCATCTATTTCCCATGAAGTGATGGGACCAGATGTCATGATCTTAGTTTTCTGAATGTTTAGCTTTAAGCCAACATTTTCACTATCCTCTTTCACTTTCATCAGGAGGCTCTTTAGTTCTTCTTCACTTTCTGCCATAAGGGTGGTGTCATCTTCATATCTGAGGTTATTGATATTTCTCCCGGCAATCTTGATTCCAGCTTGTGTTTCTTCCAGCCCAGCGTTTCTCATGATGTACTCTGCATATAAGTTAAATAAGCAGGGTGACAATATACAGCCTTGACGTACTCCTTTTCCTATGTGGAACCAGTCTGTTGCTCCATGTCCAGTTCTAACTGTTGCTTCCTGACCTGCATACAGATTTCTCAAGAGGCAGGTCAAGTGGTCGGTATTCCCATCTCTTTCAGAATTTTCCACAGTTTATTGTGATCCACACAGTCAAAGGCTTTGGCATAGTCAATAAAGCAGAAATAGATGTTTTATCTGGAACTCTCTTGCTTTTTTGATGATCCAGCAGATATTGGCAATTTGATATCTAAAGCCAGCTTGAACATCTGAAAGTTCATGGTTCACATATTCCTGAAGCCTGGCTTGGAGAATTTTGAGGATTACTTTATTAGCATGTGAGATGAGTGCCAATGTGTGGTAGTTTGAGCATTCTTTGGCATTGCCTTTCTTTGGGATTGGGACAAAAACTGACCTTTTCCAGTTCTGTGGCCACTGCTGAGTTTTCCAAATTTGCTGGCATATTGAGTGCAGCACTTTCACAGCGTCATCTTTCAGGATTTGAAATAGCTCAACTGGAATTCCATCACCTCTACTAGCTTTGTTCATAGTGATACTTTCTAAGGCCCACTTGACTTCACATTCCAGGATGACTAATTCATGTTGTGATTTGTCAGAAAACAACAAAATTCTGTAAAGCAATCATCCTTCAATAAAAAAAAATAAATTAAAAAATACAGTGAAACAGTAGAAGAAAAAAAAAGAAATGATACAAATGATCTTATAAAACAGAAAAGGACTCACAGACTTAGAGGACAAACTTACAGTTGCTGGTGAGAAAGAGTGGGTAAATGGATAGTTAGAGAGTTTGGGATGGTTGTGTACACACTCCTATATTTAAATTGGATAATCAAACCTGATGCTAAGAGCTGACTCATTGGGAAAGACCCTGATATGGGAAAGATTGAGAGCGGGAGGAGAGGGGGGCAAAAGGGATGAAATGGTTCGATGGCATTATCGACTCAATGGACATGAGTTTGAGAAAACTCTAGGAGATGGATGAAACTGGAGCCCATTATACAGAGTGAAGTGAGCCAGAAAGAAAAGCACCAATACAGTACACTGATGCATGTATATGGAATTTAAAAGATGGAAATGGTAACCCTATAAGAGAGACAGAATAAGAATCACAGATGCATAGAACACTCCTGTGGACTCTGAGGGAGAAGGTGAGGGTGGGACGTTCTGGGACAATAACATTGAAACATGTATATTGTCATATGTGAAGCGGAACCCCATTCCATGTTCTATGCATGGGACGGATGCTCAGGGATGGAGCGTTGGGATGACCCAGAGGGATGGGATGGGGAGGGAGGTGGGAGGGGGGTTCAGGATGGGGAACACATGTAAACCCATGGCTGATTCATGTCAATGTATGGCAAAAACTACTACAATATTGTAAAGTAATTAGCCCCCAACTAAAATAAATAAATTTATTAAAAAAACAAAACAAACAAAACAAAAAACTCTAGGAGATATTGAAAGACAAGGAAGCCTGGTGTGCTACAGTCCATGGGGTCACAAAGAGTCAGACAATATATCAACTGAACAGCAACAAGGATCTACTGTATAACATAGGGAACTCTGCCTAATATTATGTGACAGCCTGTTGAGAGCGTGTTTGGGGGAGAATGGATATATGTATATGTATGGCTGAATCCCTTTGCTGGCCACCTGAGTTTAACACAATATTGTTAATCAGCTGTATTCTGATGTGAAATTAAAAAGTTGAAAAATAGAAAATGTAAGATGCAAGTGAAAAAAATGCTCAAGTAGAGCATCAAGAATAAAACTACTGGCAAGTATCTACTACTCCACAATATTATTTTTACGCTGTGCTTAATACTTTGTTCTTCCTTTAAAAATATGGCTTTGAAATATGTGCTACATGAACACTGAAGATAATTTAAACATAACAGAAATTAGTTTGTGTTTTCTCTGTGTTCTTTTGAAGTAAATAACTCCAATTAAAGAAAAACTTCAATTTGAAGCTTCATATCCATGAGGTGATTGACCAGAGAAAAAATCATAACAATAATTTCTACAATATATGAAAAGTATCACTCATCTTTGTCAAGTGAGTTTTATTCCAAAGATGATGAGGTTATTGAACATCTGCAAATTAAGCAACATGATACAGAACATTAACAAAATGAAGGATAAAAATTATATGATCATCTTAATAGATGTAGAAATGTCAATTGATATAATTCAGCATCTACTTATAAGTATTCTCAGTGATGTGGGTATAGAGAGAACATACCTAAATATAATAAAGTTCATGTATATCAAGTCCATAAGAAAAATCCTACTCAATCATCAAAAGTGTAAACCTTTTCCTCCAGGTACAAGAAGACAAGATGTCCATGGTCATTAATTCTATTTAACTCAGTATTGAAAGTCCTAGCCACGGCAATTAGTCACAAAAAAATAAATAAAAGACACTGAAATCAGAAAGGAAGAAGTAAAATTGTCACTATTTGCAGCTAACATGACATTATAGTTAGAAACCCCTAAACACTCAACAATAACAACAACAAAATTGTCAAAGCTAATAAATGAATTCAGTAAAGCTGCAGAATACAATATCAATATAGAAAAGTTTAGAAAATGGCAATCCACTGCAGTATTCTCGCCTGGGAAACCCCATGGACAGAGGAGCCTGGTGGGCTAAAGTCCATGGGGATGCAAAGAGTCGGACATGAATGAGCAGCTAAACCACCAATGATAAAATACTAAGGAATAAATGTAACCAAAGAGATGAAACACCTGTATGCATAAAGCTATAAGACACTGATAAAAGAAATTGTAGAAGACACCAATTTTTGGAAAGATATTCTGTGCTCATCAGTGAGAATAATCAATTTTATTGAAATCTCCACACTTCCCAAAGCAATCTACAAATCCAGTGCAATCCCTATAAAAATTCCAATGGCATGTTTAATAGAACTAGAAAAAATAATTCTAAAATGTGTATGAAACCACAAAAGATCATGAAGAGTCAAAAAAATTTTGAGAAAGAAAAATAAACTGGATATATTATACTCCCTAATTTCAAGCTATGCTACAAGCTACCGTAATCAAAAAATAAGGTGCTGGCACAAATACAGAAACACAAATCATTGAAATAGTATTGAGAGCCCAGAAATAAACCTACACTTATAGAATCAATTGATCTATGACCAAGAAGGAAAAAATATATATATACAGTGGAGAAAGATCAGTCTCTTCAATAAATGGTGTTGGTAAAACTCAATAGCCACATGTAAAAGAATGAAACTAAAACACTATTTTATACTATAAACAAAAATTAACTCAAAATGAATTAAAAACTTGAATGTAAGACCTGAAGCCATAAAATTCATAGATGAAAACATAAACAGTAACCTCATTTGCATGTGTATGTGTGCTTAGTTGCTTCAGCCATGTCCAACTCTTTGTGACCCTATGGCCTGTAGATCACCAGGCTCCTCTGTCCATGGGATTCTCCAGGCAAGAATACTGGAGTGGGTTGCCATGTCCTCCTCCAGAGGATCTTCCTGACCCAGGGATCAAACTCACTTCTGTGGCTCCTGCGTTGCAGTTGGATTCTTTACTGCTGAGCAACTGGGGAATCCCCCCTCATTTGCTTTCATCTTAGCAAATGGTCTTGTGGGTCTGACTTCAAAAGTAAGGAAAACAAAAGCAAGAATAATCAAATGGGATCACATCAAACTGAAAAGTTTCTGCACTGTGAAGAAAATCATCATCAAAATGAAAAGGCAACTTACTAATGGAAGAAAGTTGATTTGCAAATTTGGTTAATATCCAAGAATATACAGAGAACCCATATATATATATATATATAAATATATAAAGAACCCATAGTGAAAGTGAAATTATTAGTTGCTCAGTCATGTACAACTCTTGCTACCCCAGGGACTATAGACTGCCAGGCTCCTCTGTCTATGGGAATTTCCAGGCAAGAATACTGGAGTAGGTTGCCATTTCTTTCTCCAGGGTATCTTCCTGACCCAGGGATCAAAATCCCATCTCCCACATTGCAGGCAGATTATTCACCATCGAGGCACTGGGGAAGGCACATAAAGAGCCCATAAAAAGAGCCCATAAAACTCAACACAAACGAAAAATACCCCAATTTTAAGACAAGCAGAGACCCTGGGTAAATATTTCTCCAAAGGATATATACAGTTAGCCAAAGACACATGAAAAGATGTTCAATATTATTAATTATTAAGAAAGTGCAAATCAAAACCAAAATGAGATGTAACCTCACATCTGTCAGAATGACTATCAAAAAGACAAGACATAACAAGTGTTAGAAAGAATGTGGAGTAAAAGTGTCATGGTCTTTGTAGACCAGGACCTGGGTACTGGAGTCGACGAGAAGAGGGACACAGGGGACCCAAGTCTCGAGTGAAACAAGGGTGCTTTATTTGCAGAAAAGCATGTTTACATATCTTCATACAAGGCAGCTTTAGTCAGTAAAAAAAAAATGAGCAAAAACAAAGCCAAGCAAATAACAATCTTCAAAGGGCCAGAAAGCATTCCATATCCTGAGTAAGAGGGGCATAACTGAATAGATTACATTTAGGTAAGGTCACTGAAGGGAGTAAGGGAGTCACTGAAAGGAATCCAAGCAGGTGCCCTCTCTCATGATCTCAGTCCTGATAACTGCATGCAGCTCTGCTCATTCCTGTTTTCCAGGAGCTGATAAGGAGTAGAGAATCCTTGAGAAACGGCACACAGAATAACATATTGGATCCCTTAAAGCTGAACGTCCCCTGACATAAAAGGAACCAATATACACTGTTGGTGGCTTTGTAAATTGGTTCAGTTACTATGGAAAATAGTATTAAATATATAGGTTTTTCAAAAAATTAAGACTTAAAAATACCATATGATCCAGCTATTCCACTTTTAGGTACTTTTCTGTAGAAAAAAAATCTAATTATAAAAGATATATGCACCCCTATGTTCATTGCAACATTATTTATCATAGCCAAAATATGAAAATAACCTGAGTGTACATTAGTGGATGAATGCGTTAAGAAGATGAGGTATATGTACACAATGGTTTACTACCACTTAGCCATAAAAAGGGATAACACCTTGCCATTTGCTACAAAATGGATGGATCTATAAGGTATTATTGGCTTCCCTAGTAGCTCAGTTGG
Organism: Okapia johnstoni; assembly: GCA_024291935.2. NCBI lineage: Eukaryota > Metazoa > Chordata > Mammalia > Artiodactyla > Giraffidae > Okapia > Okapia johnstoni. The sequence continues at coordinate 68,263,228 of CM044305.1, read as the reverse complement.
TAAAGAATCTGCCTGCAATGCAGGAGATCACAGTTCAGTTCCTGGGTCAGGAAGATCCCCTGGAGAAGGGATAGGATACCCACTCCAGTATTCTTGGGCTTCCCTCATGGCTCAGGTGCTAAAGAATCCACCTGTAATGCAGAAGACTTGGGTTTGATCCCTGGGTTAGGACGATCTCCTGGAGAAGGGCATGGCAATGACATTTTAAGAAAAAAAAAAACTTAAGTATTCAAAAAATAATAATAATTGTAGCAATTAATGCTCAACTAGTTTATCCTAGATTTTGACAGAAAATTGATCTACCTAGCAAAATGCACAGTAAGAGACTTTCCATAAAGTGAAACTTAGATTTATATTACATTTAAGTGTATATATGTTTCTTGATCAGATGGAAAGAGCACGTAGATTGTCCATTTGACTTTTTGCTGGGGTTATATTATCAAATTAAATGTATGTAGACTGCATGCTTGAAGTCAAAATGTTCCCTGAGGTGAATGAAAATATTGAAGTATAATTTTTATATATCTTGCATAAACTAGTTTTCCCCAAAGGTAAATATTTATGAAATTATAACAAAAATCAAGAAAATAAAACTGATATGTAGGTTGATCATCTACATGTAACCTGTCAAGAATACATTTAATGGTCTATGTAATGTCAAAGTTTGATATTCATTGTACATACATAGAATATATTTAATTGCAATGAAATCATCTGGGAAAATTGTGTTCTACTTATTGAGTAATACAGTCTTCAAGATAATGATAAAATATCATAAAAATTCATCAAGAGAGACACCAGAGAAAGCAATGACATACCTGACAAAAAAAATGTCAAAATAAATATTATCAGAATTCTGAAAAGATAGTCAAAGGTTTAAGGCAACAAAATGAATTCTGAACCAGGATAAAGTCCATTGAAACAATAGGATATTTTTTTTGTGGTTTACCTTACCTTTGTTCCAAAGCCCTTTCTAGTATGGTAATGGTCTTGGAAATAGCAGTCTACATGCCTACTGTGGCACCTGGTTCCAGAGGAAGCAGAGCAGACCTTATTTCCAAGGAACTGTGCTTATCTGCTGTGACCACTCTAGGGGTTTCCTTAAACACTGACATGAGGGGCATGTGTTTGTTTGTTAAACTCAAGAGTTAGAATATGATGGAGAAATAGCTGTGTAAAGGACATTTATATGAAACATTAAATGAAAAAGCCCCTGCCATCTGGGGCAGGAAACAACAAACAACAAAACAACTGAAGCAAAGGGGAAAAAAAAAAAACATTTGAATATCATTTGGTGAGGACTGAAGTACATTGCAGAGTCAGAACCTTGAAAACCTCTCACATATACCATGGACTCTAGGAAGCTACATGCATGCCCAGGATAGGACACATGGTCAGAAAAGACCTGAGATACCCACAAACTCTAGCTCATCTTTTGGTTCAAAGTGCAAAGTGAAGGTTAAGGTATAGCTGTAAACAACCTGGCTAAGAATCAAAGGAGTGCCAAAACACAAACTCAAACTACAACATCTGCAGAGTATGATGTAATATTTTTTCTTCTTAACTTTTGGGGGCTCCAGATGTTTAAGGAAATCTCTGTCAAAGTACTACCATATCACTAAACTAAAGAAACACAGACTTTGGAGACCATACAATGTAAAAGAGTCTTTGCAGAACTAGTTTAGAAAAGTCACTAAACAAACAACTATAATGCAAAGCAAATAAACAAAAAATCCTGGGGAGTAAAATCCAGTCTTCAACAAATATTACTAGATATGAAAAGAAACAGGAAATATGTCCCATTAAAGGGAAAAAATGAAAAAGAAAATGCACAAGAAATTAACTAAAATTGTCCCCAAAAGGCAAAATCTTTGGACTTACTAACTGACTTCAAACCAACTGTATTAAGTGGAGTGAATAAACAGTTTTTCCAGCATTTCAGGGTATGGCACAAGGGTCCCACTTTGGATTCACCCCACCCAGATATGCAAAGCTGAGACATACATAGATGGCCAGGAAAAAGGAAGAAAAGCAGGAGCTATGAAAAGCAGCCATGCAAAACAATTAATTGCAGTTCATAGAGACCAGTTCAGCAGACAAACTCAGGAGATTTCACCACTGATGAAACCAACTGCTGGCATAGCTTCTGCAGACACTCTACAGATTTCACCAGTTTTCTCCCCATATGTATTCACCTTTGTGACTCTCAGTCACCTGGATCCTTCTTGTTCCCTCCCTGCTTACTCACCAGTTCCCTGAACCAAAACAGTAGCCATCTCAGGCCTCTGTAGCTGAACAAAGGCAGAAACCAATCTCGACCACTTGGATGTCTTCACCACCATGCTCATGCTCAGAGATACCACTCCATCTGTGTACCTGCACATTATCATCTTGACCCCCCTCCATCCTCAAACTGCAGTAAAGAGCACACACCCAAAGGGAGAATGGACACTCACAGCAAGAGCATGCAGACATCCAGGGTCCCCATAACTGCCAATGAGTCTGTAGTTGACTCTAGCCTATGCCACATATACTGGCCCATAATGCTATGTGTGTATTGACAGCTAGCCTCTGCCATTGATAGGCACTTGCAGTAGGTATCCACAGATGAGTGTGGGCTACTATCTTTAGTCACCACCTCTAACTGACTTGCCCCTACTTACTGGACATAGGGGCACTGCTGAGGATCCCAACATCTCTTGCAGACACTGAGGGCCCCATGAAACATTCACCATAGACCACACAATTGTCACCACTATGGGTGCCAGCAGCCTGAGCAGAAGGCACATCACACCCAACCAACCAGAGTGATGATACATAATTACACACCTGGCAACCTCCACCACAAAACCCAGGATCCTAGCACAGTAAAGCATGCCCTTACCCAAAATCAGTCTATAAACAGTGAAAGAGGGACTACTTCATTAATTAATCAATAGACAAAGAAAAAAGATCATGAAGAATCAGGGAAGGGTGACCACCAAAATAACAATAAATCTTTAAATCTTTAGTTGCTAATTGCTCAGATTGTTAAGGTCACTGCCAATCTTTGTGACCCATAGACTGCAGGAGTCAGATACCTCCGGTCCTTTCCTGATTCCCGAGTTTGCTCATATCATGGTAAAATGCTGGTAGATGCAATATTTTTCAAAACATCTCATTTTTCTGCTCGCCCCCCTTCTGCATTCTGTGCCTTCCAATCTTTCCCAGCATGGAGGCTTCTATTATCAGGAATTGGCTCTCTGAATAAGGTGGCCAATTATTAGAGCTTCAGCTTAACATCAGATCCCCCTCCAATGAATATTCAGGGTTTGATTTCCTGTAGGATTAGACTAATTTGATCCCTGCTGCCCAGGATTCTCATGGAACGGTCCTTCTGGCACCACAATTTGAAAGCCATCAGTTCATTATGGGGATCAGCATTCTTTTATGGTCTAAATCTCATATCTGTACTTGGACTACTGGAAACCAAAAGCTTTGACTGTGTTCAGACCATTTGTCAGCAAAGTGAATGGCTCTGCTTTTCTAATATGCTGTATAGTTTTTGTAGCTTTTCTTCCCAAGGACTAGAGAGTCTTGTAACTTCATGTCTGCAGAGTCACCATCCACAGTGATATTGAAGCCAAGAAAATATAGTCGGCGTCAACTGTTTTCCATTTTTTTCTAACTATTTGTCATGAAGATGCATCATACTTCGGATACTCATGAATCAATAGTGTTGTTGAATGTTAGATATAAAGCCATATATTTCACTCTGCTTCTCACTGTTTCATCAAGAGCTCTTAGTTCGCTCTATTTCTTCGTCTTTCTGCCAAAAGGTTTGGTGTCATCTGCATACCTTGAGGCTGTCCATGATGTCTCCCAGCTTGTGCTTGCAAATCCAGGCAACATTTCACATGAGTTAATCTGCAGATCAGTTAAATGAGCAGTGTGACATTATACAGCACTTGTCATACTCTTTTGCAGTTTTGAACCAGTCCATTGATCATGTCTGATTCTGATTGTTGCTTTTGACCTGCATAGAAAGATTACGCATGGGAAGGCATGTAAGGGGTCTGGATCCCATCTCTTAAGAATTCTTCGCATAAGTGTGTTGTGATCCAAACAGGTTCAAAGGCAGTGACATATCAATGAAGCAGAAGTAGATGATTTTCTGGAATTCTCTTGCGTTATTCTATTATCCAGCACACTGGCAATTGACTCTGGTCCTCTCTGCCTTTATAAATGCATTATAAATCGCGCATATCAAGATTAAACATCTTTTATGCTTAAAATATATGACAAAGATAAACATTAAATAAAGTTATCCTTAAAAGATTAAAATCTCATCTCTAGATGAAACATTATCGTGGAAGTTCTTTAGGTTTCGCATGCTGTTGAAGCCTAGTTTGAAGATTTTGAGCACACCTTGCTAAAGCATGTGAGAGTAGTGCAATTGTGCCATAGTTGAACAGTCATTGACATTCCCTTCTTTGTGATAGAATGAAAACTGACTAGTTCCGTCATGTGGCACACGTACAGCTTTTCCAAATTTGCTGGCATATCGAGTGCAGCACTTTCACATATCATCTTTTAGGGATTTCAAATAGATCACTGAATTTTCCATCACGTTCCGACTAGCTATGTTTGCTGTGAGCCTCCTATGGCCCCCCTTGAACTTTGCATTCCAGGATGTCTGGCTCTAGGTAGTGATCAGAGCCATCGTGGGATATCCAGGTCATTAAGATCCTTATTTGTACAGTTTCTTCCATTGTATTCCCTTGCCACCCTCTCTAATATCTTCTGATCGTAAGGATCCATACCATTTCATGTCCTTATTGTGCCCGTCTTTGCATGAAATTGTCCCTTGTAACTCTAATATTCTGAAGGAGATCGCTAGTCTTTCACATTCTAACTGTTTTCACTATTTTCCTTGCATAGTTCACGTAGAAGGCTTTCTTTTCTCATCCTTACTATTCTCTAGGAAATCGTGCATACAGATAGTTTATATCTTTCATGTTCCTCTTTTGCCTTTCCTTTCTTCTCTTTCTTTCTTTGTTTTTTTTTTCTTGTTCACAACCTTTATTGAAAGTTAAGTCTGGTAGAAACAGGATTTTATGATCCTAATTTTGACAAAGGGTGGACAATGTAGGCTGATTGTTACACTTTTGTCGCCTTAGCTAAACTGGAATCATACGTCGCGTAGAATTCCGTTTTCCTCTATGGTTCTTGGCTGGGATTGCCCCAGGAGAAATTTCCATGAAAGTAGAAGTGAAGAAGCTAAGTTTATACTTGATTATGCCGCTGTATAGTCCAGCGTGTTTTTGCAGCTCAGCATAGTGGACCTGCTTTGGGTTCACCCCTTACTGATGTAAGCCGGAGATGAAGTCCTGCATGTTTTAGCTCATTGGATTCTCCTTCTTCAGCTTCTTCAACTCCTTAAGGGCTAGCTACAATTTAGCTTCTGAGATGGAAAACACCAGATTTCAGCTATCGATCTCTACATCACGGAAATCGGATAGCAGGCTTCCAGGTAGTGAAAGAAGTGAGGTTTCAGTTTCTTCTCTTTGCTTGTGAGTTTGCAGCTCTTTCAACGAAGGGTTCCAGTTATTGCCATTCCTCTCCACTTCAATGTCTACTTTTCATTCTCACGGCCTTAAAAAGGGGGGGCCCCTACTACTTGAAGTCTCAGTACTCAGATGCAGAAGCAATATCTGTCCATGGGAACTGTTTAACTAGTTCCTATATTAGATAAGATGCAAATTGCATGACTAAACGTTTATTCCACATCACCACCTAGTGCATTAGATTTTCTATCCAATCCTGTTGCTCTGGTGGTTGTAAATATCTTCTCTCATTTTGTGATTTGCTGTTTATCTTTTTGTGTGGTGTCTTTTATTGTACAAAGCTCTAACAGTTTCAATGTGTTTAAAATTACACATGTTTCTTGTATTAATCAATTGTTTCCTTATCACTGAGTCATACAAACTTCACCTTTTTTTGAAAAAAGAAATCTCTGTTTATTTATTTCCATAATTTATAACAAAAGTCTATATGTATCAAACTGTGGTTTTTCCAGTAGTCATGTATGGATGTGAGAGTTGGACTATGAAAGAAAGCTGAGTCATCAAAGAATTGATGCTTTTGAACTGTGTTGTTGGAGAAGACTCTTGAGAGTCCCTTGGACTGCAAGGAGATCCAACCAGTCTACACACCTTAAAATCTCCTATTGCTTTCTCACTTCTCTTGAAGTTCTCAACTAGTGGTAAGTGGATTTCTTCTTCTTAGAAGACTATTTTGTCTGATTTTTCATTTCTTTTTTTTCTTTGGATGATTTTGATCACGCTCTTGTACAATGTTATAGAACTCCGTCCATAGTTCTTCAGGCACTCTGTCTATCAGATCTAATCCTTGAATCTATTTGTCACTTCCACTGTATAATCATAAGGGATTTGATTTAGGTCATACTTGAATGGCCTAGTGGTTTTCCATTTTCTTCAATTTAAGTCAATTTTGCAATACGGGAGTTCAAATCTGAGCCACAGTCAGCTCTCAGGTCTTGTTTTGCTGACTGTATAGAGATTCTCCATCTTTGGCTGCAAAGAATATAATCAATCTGATTTTGGTATTGACCATCTGGTGATGTCCATGTGTAGAGTCGTCTCTTGTGTTGTTGGAAGAGAGTGTTTGCTATGACAATGTATGTTCTCTTGGCAAAACTCTGTTAGCCTTTGCCCTGCTTCATTTTGTACTCAAGGCCAAACTTGCCTGTTACTCCAGGGTCCTTCTTGACTCCCTACATTTGCATTCCATGTCTTCCTATGAAGAGCAGGGGTGTAGTCTCAAGCCTATGGTTCTTCCAGTGGTCATGTACAGTTGTGAGAGCAGGACTGTAAAGAAGGCATAGTGCTGAAGAACTGATGCTTTTAAACTGTGATGCTGGAGAAGACTCCTGAGAGTCCCTTGGACTGCAAGGAGATCCAACCAGTCCATCCTAAGGGAAATCAGTCCTGAATGTTCATTGGAAGGACTGATGCTGAAGCTGAAACTCCAGTCATATTTGGTCATCTAAGTGTACAGCTGACGTCATTGAAAGTCCTGAATACTGGGAAGACTGAAGACAGAAAGGATAAGGAGGGTTGTCAGAGATGAGATGCTGATGGCACTAACCAATGTAAATGGACCATGAACTTGGTGCAACACTTCAGGAGATGGGGTGAGGGACGGGAGTCCCTGGCATATGCGACAATGGTGCACAAAAGAGTTGGACATGACTGTTGAGACTTGAAAAACATGATAAAAAGAACATCATTTGTTGTGTTATCCTCATGAGATCGTATAAGTCGTCATAGAACGTCCAACATCAGCTTCGTAGGCGTGGGCATTAGTGGTTGGGGACATAGACTTGATTACTATGATACTACGAGATTTGTCTTGACGAAGAACTGAACTATACTGATCGTTTAAAAGGATTGCAACCAGTACAGCATTTTGGGACTCTTTAGTTTGACTATGAGGAGTGCTACTCTCGCATTTCTTATAAGGGATTCTTGCCCATAATAGGAAGAATAAATTGTCATACTGAGTTAAATACGTCCCATGCGCCCATCGGCAATTGCACAGAAAATCACGACAATCACCGAAAACTAATCAAATCTGATCACCATGAGGCCTAAGCTTTGTCTAACTCAATGAAACTAGTGAGATATGTTGTATAGGGCCATCAAGACGGATGGTCATGGTGGAGAGTTCTGACAAAACGTGGTCCACTGGAGAAGGGAATGGCAAACCAACTCCAGTATTCTTGCTTCTTGATGAACTCCATAAACAGTTATGAAAAGGCCAAAAAGAGATGGGCGAAGTGTAAAGATGAACTGCCACAGTTCCTGTAGGTGACCAATTACTACTGGAGATCATGGAGAAATAACGCCAGAAAAGAATGAAGAGACGAGAGCGCAAAAGCAAAAAAAGGCAATACCAAGATCTGGATAGTGACTGTGGTAGAAAAGAGATGTACACGATTCCATAAAGCCAATATTGCATAGGAACCTGGAATGTTAGGTCCATGAATCAAGGTAAATTGGAAGTAGATCATGACAGGAGATGGAAAGGAGTTGAACGTTGACATTTTCAGTTCTGTTCAGTGCTGAGTATAGTGTCCAGACTCTTTGCAATTCCTCCTATGAATCACAGCACGCCTCAGCCTCCCTATCCATCACAACTCTCGGAGTTACCCAAGATCCATGTCGCATGCGACTTAGTGAGAGCATCCATCCATCGATCATCCTCTTGCTCGCCTTCTCCATCCTGCCCGCCCCCAATTAGATTCTACCCAGCTTAGGAAGTCGATTTCAATGAGTCAGCTCTTCGCATGAGGTGGCCAAAGTATTGGAGTTTCAGCTTCAACATCAGTCCTTCCAATGAACATCCAGGACTGATCTCCTTTAGGATGGACTGGTTGGATCTCCTTGCAGTCCAAGGGACTCTCAAGAGTCTTCTCCAACACCACAGTTCAAAAGCATCAATTCTTCAGTGCTCAGCTTTCTTTATAGTTCAACTCTCACATCCATACATGACTACTGGAAAAAAACCTTGACTAGAGCGGACTTTGTTGGCAAAGTAATGTCTCTGCTTTTTAATAGATTTGTCTAGACTGGTCCAACGGGGGGGGATAACAACCTTCCTTCCAAGAGTAAGCATCTTTTAATTTCATGGCTGCAATCACCATCAGCAGTGATTTTGGAGCCCCCAAAATAAAGTCTGACACTGTTTCCACTGTTTCCCCATCTATTTCCCATGAAGTGATGGGACCAGATGCCATGATCTTAGTTTTCTGAATGTTGAGCTTTAAGCCAACTTTTTCACTCTCCTCTTTCACTTTCATCAAGAGGCTCTTTAGTTCTTCTTCACTTTCTGCCATAAGGGTGGTGTCATCTGCATATCTGAGGTTATTGATATTTCTCCCAGCAATCTTGATTCCAGCTTGTGTTTCTTCCAGCCCAGCGTTTCTCATGATGTACTCTGCATATAAGTTAAATAAGCAGGGTGACAATATACAGCCTTGACGTACTCCTTTTCCTATTTGGAACCAGTCTGTTTTTCCATGTCCAGTTCTAACTGTTGCTTCCTGACCTGCATACAGTTTCTCAAGAGACAGGTCAGGTGGTCTGGTATTTCCATCTCTTTCAGAATTTTCCACAGTTTATTGTGATCCACACAGTCAAAGGCTTTGGCATAGTCAATAAAGCAGAAATAGATGTTTTTCTGGAACTCTCTTGCTTTTTCTGATGATCCAGCGGATGTTGGCAATTTGATCTCTGGTTCCTCTGCCTTTTCTAAAACCAGCTTGAACATCTGGAAGTTCACGGTTCACGTATTGCGAAGCCTGGCTTGGAGAATTTTGAGCATTACTTTACTAGCGTGTGAGATGAGTGCAATTGTGTGGTAGTTTGAGCATTCTTTGGCATTGCCTTTCTTTGGGATTGGAATGAAAACTGACCTTTTCCAGTCCTGTGGCCACTGCTGAGTTTTCCAAATTTGCTGGCATAATTACGAGTATAGCACTTTTCACACCATCAGCTTGTGGTTAATTAGCGTCACTGGAATTCCTTATCCTCCACTAGCTTTGTTCGTAGTGATGCTTTCTAAGGCCCACTTGACTTCACATTCCAGGATGTCTGGCTCTAGGTGAGTGATCACACCATCGTGATTATCTGGGTCGTGAAGATCTTTTTTGTACATTCTTCTGTGTATTCTTGCCACCTCTTCTTAATATCTTCTGCTTCTGTTAGGCTCATACCATTTCTGTCTCCATCGAGCCCATCTTTGCACTTGGAATTTGCCTTGTATCTCTGAGTTTTCGTGACGAGATATCAGTCCCTTTCACGAATCTAGTTGTTTTTCCTCTATTTCTTTTCCTTTGTATCACTGAGGGAAAGGATATTATCTCTCATTTCTATCCATTTGGAACTCTTAATTTCAAGGGAAGATCTTCCTTTTCCCTTTTGCTTTTCCGCATTCTCTTCTGTTTCTTCAGCTTGTAGTAAGGCCTCCACTCAGAGAGCCGTTTTGGCTCTTTATTTGCAATTGCTTTTCCATGGGGATGGGTCTTGTTCCCTGGGGTCATTGACATTTTAGGAATCACTGAACTAAAATGGACAGGAATGGGAGAATTTAATTCAGATGACCATTATATCTACTACTGTGGGCAAGAATCCCTTAGAAGAAATGGAGTAACCCTCATAGTCAACAAAAGAGTTCCATAAATTGCTAGTACCTAGATGCAATCTCCAAATAACACAGAATGAATCTCTGTTCGGTTCAATACAAACTCTTCAAATATCAAGGTAATCCTATATCGAATGCCCGAGCAGTAATGCTAGAAGAAGCTGAAGTTGCATTTCTATGAAGACCTACAAAACCTTCTAGAACTAACAACCCAAAAAAGAATGTCCTTTTCATTATAGGGGACGAATGCAAAAGTAAGAAGTCAAGAGATACCTAGAGTAACAGGCAAGTTTGGCCTTGGAGTACAAAATGAAGCAGGACCCAGCAAATAGAATTTTTGCCAAGAAAACGCACATGGACATAACGCAAACACCCTTTTCCAACAACACAAGAGACAACTCTATACACATGGACAATCACTATTTGGCAACACCCAAAATCAGATTGATTATAATCTTGCAGCCAAAGATGGAGAAGCTCTACAGTCAGCAAAAATCAAGACCGGGAGCTGACTGTGGCTCAGATCATGAGCTCCTTATTGCAAAATTCAGACTTAAATTGAAGAAAGTAGGAAAACCACTAGACCATTCAGGTATGACCTAAATCAAATCCCTTATGATTATACAGTGGAAGTGACAAATAGATTCAAGGGATTAGATCTGATAGACAGAGTGCCTGAAGAACTATGGATGGAGGTTCGTGACATTTACACAGGAGACAAGGATCAGACCATCCCAATTAAAGAAAGAGCAACAAAAGCAAAATGCCATCTGAGGAAGCTTTACAAATAGTGAAAAGAAGAGAAAAAAAAAAGAAAAAGAATAAGGAAAAGATATACCCATTTGAATGCAGAGTTCCAAAGAATAGCAAGGAGAGATAAGGGAAGACTCCTCATGATCAAAGCAAAGAAATAGAGAAAACAACAGAATTGTAAAGAACTAGAGATATCGTCAAGAAAATCATAGATACCAGGGAACATGTCATTAGCCAAGATGCTCGACATAAAGACAGGAATGGGCCAATGAACCTAACAGCAGCCTGACGAATAATAAGAAGAGGTGGCAAGAATAGCCCCCACGATGAACTAATATAAAAAAGGATCTTCATGACCGCAGATAATCACGAATGCTAATCACTCCCTAGAGCCAGACATACCTGAATGCAAAGTTAAGGTGGCCTTAGGAAGCCCCCCTATCACAAACAGAGCTACAGAGGTGATGGAATTCCAGTTGAGCTGTTTCAAATCCTAAAAGATGATGCTGTGAAAGTGCTGCACTCAATATGCCAGCAAATTTGGAAAACTCAGCAGTGGCCACAGGACTGGAAAAGGTCAGTTTTCATTCCAATCCCAAAGAAAGGCAATGCCAAAGAATGCTCAAACTACCACACAATTGCACTCATCTCACACGCTAGTAAAGTAATGCTCAAAATTCTCCAAGCCAGGCTTCAACAGTACGTGAACTATGAACTTCCAGATGTTCAAGCTGGTTTTAGAAAAGGCAGAGGAACCAGAGATCAAATTGCCAACATCTGTTGGATCATCGAAAAAGAAATAGCAGTTCCAGGAAACAATCTACTCTTCTGCTTTATTTGACTATGTTAAAGGCCTTTGACTGTGTGGAACACCACAGACTTCGGAAAATTCTGAAAGGGATGGTAGAAACCAGACCACCCTGACCTGCTCTTTGCAGAAACTCTGTTATGCTGGACAGAAGAAATCGTTAGAGCATGACGTGGGAAAAGCATAACTGTTCCAAATAGGAAAAGGAGTACGTCAAGGCTGTATATTGTCACTCTGCTTATTTAACTTATATGCAGAGTACATCATGAGAAATGCTTTGTCTGGTAAAGCACAAGCTGGAATCAAGATTGCAGAAAATCAATAACCTCAGATATGCAGATGACACCACCCTTATGGCAGAAAGTGAAGAAGAACTAGAGCCTCTTGATGAAAGTGAAAGAGGAGAGTGAAAAAGTTGGCCTTAAAGCTCAACATTCAGAAAACTAAGACATCCTGGCGTCAATCTGTCCCATCACTACATTGAAATATATGTGATCATTGATACGAGTGGCGTGACTTTATATTTTTGGGCTCGCAAAATCACGGCAGTGTGACAACACCATAAAATTACAGACAGCTTGCCCACTGAAGAAAGTTATCACCGTTCCTAAAGCATATTAAAATGCAGAGACATTACTTTGCCAACAAAGGTCCTGTCTAGTCAAGGCTAGGGTTTTTCCAGTAGTCATGTATGGATGTGAGAGTTGGACTATAAAGAAAGCTGAGCACCGAAGAATTGATGCTTTTGAACTGTGGTGTTGGAGAAGACTCTTGAGAGTCCCTTGGACTGCAAGGAGATCCAACCAGTCCATCCTAAAGGAAATCAGTCCTGAATATTCATTGGAAGGACTGATGCTGAAGCTGAAACTCCAATACTTTGGCCACCTGATGTGAAGAACTGACTCATTGGAAAAGACCCTGGATGCTGGAATGTTTAAGGCAGGAGCAGAAGGAAGCGACCGAGATGAGTTGATATTGATGCATCACTGACCCTGGACATGATTTGAGTAAACTCTGGGATTGGTGATGGACAGGGAGGCCTGGCATGCTGCAGTCCATGGGGTCACAAAGAGTCGGACATGACTGAGCTGACTGAACTGAACTGATTCCTGTCCATTTTAGTTCCTCTGATTCCTAAAATTTCTATGTATCATACTGCATCCTCTGTGTTGACCACTTCCAATTTACCTTGATTCATGGACCTAACATTCCCAGGCTTCTATGCAATGTAGTTCTTTACAGCATAGGACTTCCTTATTATCCACCAAACACATCCACAACAGGATTGTTATGTTTTTATGGATATGACTGTCTAAGGTATTAAATATTTAAAAAATAACATGCAGCTACCTACATATCAATATCAATTGAAATAAACGACTTGATTGGCAGTAACAATCTAGCATTTAGATTTTTAACCCACACACTCTGAGTATATTTTTGGTGTAGTGTTAGAGAAGTTGCTAATTCAATTCTTACACATGTAGAGGTCTGGTTTTCTCAACCTCACTTCTTGAAGAGACTGTCTTTCCATTTTCCATTTGTATTTTCTTGTCTCTTTGTCACGATTACAGAGTGACTCAACAGGTTGTGTGGTTTATCTCTGTGAGTTTCTCCTGTTCCATATTTTTATATTTCCTGTTTTTTTGTAGCCGGTACCATCCTGTCTTGGTGACTGTAGCTTTGCAGTATTTTCTCTAGTCAGGAGAACCTGATTACCTCTAGCTCTGTTTTTGCTTTGGCAAGAATTGCCTGGCTATTGGAGTCTTTTTGTGTTCTCCATACAAATTTAATCTTTTTTAGACTAAATCTGTTGAAGAATGTTATTGGTAATATGAGAGGTATTAGCACTGGACTCTGGTAGAATAACTTTGGGTATATAGTCATTTTCACAGTTTACGGTTCTCTAACCCAAGTACAAGGGATATCTCACTGTCTGCATCTCTTTGATTTCTTTCATCAATATCTTAATAGTTTTCTGATTAACAAATCTTTTGTATCTACCTTAGGTTTATTCAAGGTATTTTATTTTTTTGGTGCAATGTAAATGGAATTTTTTCAAATTTCTCGGTCCAATTCTTTCATGGTTAGATACATTAGATGTGCAATCAGATTTCTGTAATTAACATTTGTTACCTACAACTTTCCTGACATTCATTGATGAGCTCTGTTACGATCTTACTGTTGTATCTTTTAAAATTTTCTAAGTAAGTATCATGTCATCTGTCAATAGTGACAAATTTTAATTCTTCATTTCCACTTTACTAATTCCTTTACATTTTAATTTTCTTTTCTGTGTTGCCATGGCTAGTAGACCCAAACTACATATTAAATAAAAGTGAAGAGAGTGACATCCTAAGTGTTGTTCATTGAAAATGGAAATGCGTACACTTTCTACCTTTGAAGAATTGTTACTGTGGATTTGTCATATATGGCCCTCTAATAATGCTGGGGTAAGGTTCCCTTTATGCCTACTCTAGACAGTTTTTTATCATAAATGGGGTGTTGAATTTTCTTCAAACCTGTGTTCCTGTATCTATTGAAGACAATTAATTGTTGTTTTCTTTATCCTTCATTGTTTTATATGATTTATCACCTTGGATTGAAAGATGAATTTGATGAATACTTGCATCCTTTGGATAAATCCCCCTTGATCATGGTGTATGATAGTGTTGGTGGATTCAGCTTTGCTAGTGTTTTGTTGAGGACTTTTACATCTAGTTCATCATGACAGGTCTACAGTTTTCTCTTAATTACTGGGGGGGCAGTATCTTTATCTTTCTATTTTGATATCAGGGTAATGGTGGCCTCATAGAAGGAGCTTGAAGTGTAGCTTCTTCTCCGTGTTTTTTGGAATAGTGTTGAGACATTCTCTTCAAGAAGAGAGGTTGAGAAAACCAGACCTCTACAATGTGTAATAATTGAATTAGAACATTGGTATGTAAGTGACAATGTGGCTATATCCAAGTGGATAGGCTCAACAAAACTCCTCTTTGGGAAATACACCACTGCAGCAAGCTACTTTCTTATCCACCTCCTGAGAGTAATGAAAATAAAAAACAAAAATAAATTGGACCAAACTAAACTGAAAAACTTTTGACACAGCAGATGAAACCATCAACAAAATGAAAAAAACACATCAAGTAGCAGAAAAATAATTGCAAAATGAAGTGACCCACAAGGAATTAATTTAGCAAAATACACAAACAGCGCAGGCAGCTCGAATATTATGTATAAAAAAATTCCAAATCAAAAAATAGCAGAGAATCTAACTAGACATTTCTTCTAAGGAAGGCCATACAGATAGGCCAAGAGGTCCATGAAATATACATATTCACATCATTAATGATTATAGAAAAATGGAAATCTAAAACGAAAATGAGGAGTATGACATACACTAGCTAGAGTGGCTATCATCAAAAAAATCTACAGTGAATGTTGGAGGGGGTGTACATAAAGGGAACTCTCCTATACTGTTACTGGGAATATAAATTGGTACAGCCGCTATGGAGAACAGTATGAGGATTCCTTAAAAAACTAAAAATAGAGGTACCATATTTCCTAGAAATCCCACTCCTTGGCATATACTCAGAGAAAACCATAATTATAAAGGATACATGCACCCAAATGTTTACTGCAGCACTGTTAACAATAGCCAGGACATGGAAGCAACCTAAATGTCCATCAATGGAAGAATGGATAGAGAAGATATGGTACATATGTACAATGTAAAATTACTCAGCTATAAAAAAGAAAACAAAATAATGCCTTTTGCAGAGACATGGATGGCCCTAGAGATTGTCATACTGAGTTAAGTAAGTCAGAGAGAGAATGATAAATATCATATGATATTGCTTATATGTGTAATCTAAAAAAAATCATAAAAATGAAACTATTATAATAATAAAACAGAAATTGAGTCACAAATGGAGAAAACAAACTTACAGATACAAAAGGGGAAAGGGGAGAAGGGATAAATTGGGAGATTGGGATTGATATATACACACTACTGTATATAAAATAGATAACTATCAAGTACCTAGTGTATGGCACAAAAAACTCTATTCAGTATTCTATAATGACTTGTATGGAAATAGAATCTAAAAAATAGTGGTTTTATACATATATATGTATATTTACAGCTGACTCACTTTGCTATACAACAGAAACTAGCACTATATTGTAAATCAACTATAGTCCAATTAAAAATTAATTTAACAATAACATGATCAAAAAAACTGTGCAAAATACCCAAATAGCCATGACAATTTTCCAAAGAAAACATACAGATAGCCAACAAGCACAAGAAATCATGCTCAAAATCTGGAGTCATGATAGAAATGCAAATCAGTACCACAATGAGAGGTAACATCACAAGTGTCAGAATGATTATCATCAAAAATACTAGAGATAACAAATGTTGTTGAGGGTGTAGAGAAAAAGGAACACTTTGTACACTGTTGATGGGAACATAAATTGGTGTAGCCACTGTGGAAAACAGTATAGAGGCTTCTCAAAAAACTAAAAACAGAACTATTGTATGATCTAGCCACAGTATATAGCCAAAGAAAATGAAAACACTAATTTGAAATGTTACATGCTTCCCGATGTTCACAGCAGAATATTTACAATTGTCAAGATATGGAAGCAACCAAAGTGTTTAACAACAGATGTATGGATAAAGAAAATGAAAAACATGTACACACACACATAAATACACACTCAATGGACTATTGCTCAGCAGGAAAAAAAAAAAAAGGAATGAAATTTTGCCATTTGCAACAACATGGGTGGACTTGGAGGGTATTATGCTTAGTGAAATAAATCAGACAGAGAAAGACAAATGCTGTTATGTTTTCACTTATATGTGAAATCTAAAATATAAAACAAACAAAATAATGAATATAACAAAAAGAAACAGGCTCACAGATATAGAAACCCAACTAGTAGTTACCAGTGAGGACAGGGAGGGGCAAGATAGTGGTAGAGGATTAAGAGGTGCAAGCTATTATGGGTAAAATAAATAAGTTACAAGGAGGTACTGTAGAGCACAAGAAATATAGTCAATATTTTTAATAACTATAAAAGGAGTTTAATCCATAAAAAACTATGAATCACTGTATTGTATACATGAAATATATAATATTTAAAGTCAGTAACTTGAAGAGCTCTCTATATATTACATAAATGAAATTAATAGTTAAAAACCTTTCCACGTAGAAAACACCATGCCCAGATAGCTTCTTTTTTGGATACTATAAAATATTTATAGAAGAAATAATAGCAATTCTACACAAAATCTCCAAGAAAACTGAGGAAGTGTTTATGCTTCCAACTCATTCAACAAGGCCAGCATTATCCTGATATCAAAACCAGTCAAAGACATCACAAGAACACAGAACTTTGGACTAGTATTCCTCTTGAAAACAGACGCAAAATTATCAAAATTTTATCAAACGAAATCCAACAATATATAAAAATGATAATATATTATGACAAACGGGGCTCATCCAAGGAAAGCATAGATGGCTTAACATTAAAAAATCAATGTAATTTGCCATATTAATATTAAAAAAAAAACGAACATGAGATCATCTCAATAGATGCAGACAAATCACTAGACAAAATCTAGTATCTATTCCTGATTTTAAAAGAATAAAAAGCTCTCAGGAAAGTAGAAGGAACTTCTTCAACCTGTAAAAGAACATCTAAAAAAAATCTAAACTGACATCAATTTAATGGTAAAAGAGATTTCTTTCCCCACAAGACCGTTTCACTACTGTTATTCACCAGTGTACTAAAACTATTACCCTGTTCAATCAAAATAGAAAAAAAAATAGTAAGAGGCATTCAGTTTGGAAATGATGGAATAAAACTGTCCTTATTTGCATACAACACATTCATCTATGAAGAAAATTTGATAAAATTCACACATAAGACAGTAGAACTAATAAGTTTAACAGAAGATGCAGGATGCTAGAGTAATATATAAATTCAACTATATTTCTATAAAGTAGCAACAAGCAATCAGAAATTGAAATAAAACATTACAATTTAATACAACATTAAACAGGCCAAATATTTAGCATCAAAAATATGAAAAATACAGCAAAAACTGTGAAACACATGCCGATATTTGCAAAATATCAGAGATATTTTGAAAAGACCTAAACAAGAGAACGTACTGATTATAAAAACACACTCTCCCTACTACACAAGAGACGAATCTACACATGGACAAAACCAGATAGTCAATACCGAAATCAGATTGATTTATATTCTTTGCAGTCAAAGGTGGAGAAGCTCTATACAGTCAGCAAAAACAAGACCGGGAGCTGACTGTAGATCAGATCATGAACTCCTTATTGTGAAATTCAGACTTAATTTGAAGAAAGTAGAGAAAACCACTAGATCATTCAGGTATGACCTAAATCACATCCCTTACAGTGGAAGTGACAAACAGATTCAAGAGATTAGATCTGATAGTCAGAGTGCCTGAAGAACAATGGGCAGAGGTTCATGACATTGTACAGAAGGCAGTGATCAATAACATCCAGAAGAAAAAGAAATGCACAAAGGCAAAATGGTTGTCTGAGGAGGCCTTACAAAGAACTGAGAAGAGAAGCTAAAGGTAAAGGAGAAAAGGAAAGATATACCTATCTGAATGCAGAGTTCCAGAGAATAGAAAGGAGAGATAAGAAAGCCTTCCTCAGTGATCAATGCAAAGAAATAGAAAAAAAAACAATAGAATGGGAAAGACTAGAGATATCGTCAAGAAAATCAGAGATACCAAGGAACATTTCATGCAAAGATGAACACAATAAAGGACAAAAATGGTATGGACCTAACAGAAACAGAAGATATTAAGAAAAGATGGCAAGAATATATGGAAGAACTATACATAAAAGATCTTAATGATGCAGATAACCACGGTGGTGTGATAACTCACCTAGAGCCAGACATCCTAGAGTGCAAGGTCAAGTGGGCCTTAGGTATGTGCTGTGCTGTTATTAGTCATTCAGTCGTGGCCAACTCTTTGTGATCCCATGGACTGTAGCCCACCAGTCTTCTCTGTACTTGGGAATTCTCCATGCAAGAATACTGGATTGGGTTGCCATGCCCTCCTCCAGGGGATTGTCCCAACACATGTTCCCCGCTGTGCAGGCAGATTCTTTACCCACTGAGCCATCAGGGATTTCCAATATTATGAACTGAAATATATGAATAGAACATGTAAATCAAGAGAGAATTCTTGGGTGAGGCTCTGTGAAAGTAAGAGTTCAAAACCACCTGTGTATACCAATTAGGATGGCTACTAGAAAAGAAAATAAGTGTTGCCAAGTGTGTAGAGAAGCTAAAAATCTCTGTGTATTGCTGGGAATCTAAAATGGTGAACTTGTGGAAAATACTATGATAGCACCTCAAAGAAGTAAACAATAATGGTATGATTCAGCGATTTCAATTCTATGTATATATTCAACTGTTTAAGTAAGGATTTGAACAGATATTTGTACACCAGTGCTCACAGTAACATTATTCACAATAGCTGAACAGTGGAAGCATCCAAACATCCATTGACAGATGAATGGATACATACAATGTGATCTATACATAGAATGGAATGTTATTCAGCCTTAAAAGGGAACAAAATTATGATAAATACTACAACATGGATGAACTTTGAAGTCATTATGCTAAGTAAAACAAGCCATACAAAAAAGGACAAATATTTAACCATTTCACTTATATAGCAAGGATAGTTAACTTCATAGAGACAGAAAGTAGCCTCATTGGTAACAGGGGCTTGAGAAGGGAGTAATGAGTTGTTTACTTGGTTGTTATTGTCGTTCAGTCACTCAGTCGTGTTTGACTTTATGACTCCATGGACTGCAGCACACAAGACTTCCCTGTCCTTCACAATCTCCTGGAGCTTGCTCAAATTCATGTCCATTGAGTCAGTGATGCCATCCAACCATCTCATCTCATCCGTCCCTTTCTTCTTCTGCTTTCCAACTTTCGCAGCATCAGAGTCTTTTCCAATGAGCAGGCTCTTCGCATCAAGTGGCCAAAGTACTGGAGCTTCAGCTTCAGCACCAGTCCTCCCAATGAATATGTAGGGTTGATTTCCTTTAAGATTGACTGGTTTGATCTCCCTGCAATCCAAGGTACTCTCAAGAGTTTTCTCCAAAACCACAGTTCAAAAGCATCAATTCTTCAGTGCTCAGCCTTCTTTATGGTCCAACACTCACATCCATACATGGCTCCTGGAAAAACCATAGCTTTGACTAGATGGACATTTGTTGACAAAGTAATGTGTCTGCTTTTTAATATGATGTCTAGGTTGGTCATAGCTTTTCTTCCAAAGAGCAAGCGCCTTTTAATTTCATATATTCAAGGGATTAGATCTGATAGATAGAGTGCCTGAAGAACTATGGACAGAGGTTCGTAACATTGTACAAGAGGCAGTGATCAAAATCATTCTCAAGAAAAAGAAATGCAAAAAGGAAAATGGTGGCTGGAGGATGTCTTACAAATAGCAAGAAAAGAAGAGATGCAAAAGGCAAATGAAAAAAAAAAAGATATACCCATTTGAATGCAGAGTTCCAAAGAATAGCAAGGAAAGATAAGGAAACCTTCCTAAGTGTACTTGGTAGAGAGTTTTAGTTTCGGGTGATGAAAATGTTCTGGAGATGGATAGTAGTGATGGTTGCACAACAATGAGAATGTACTTGATGCCCCTGAATTTTACACTTAAAAAGGATTAAAACTGTAAATTTTATGTTCTCTACATTTTAACATAATAAAAAATTAAAAACATCAGAGAGCAGTGCATCAGATACTAAAGCAAAAGGAAAAACATTCAGAGAAAAAACGAGTCACAGAAGAATATGTGCATTCATATACTATGCTTCAACTTATTTAAAGTTTAAGAATTGGTAATAATAAAAATGTTCTATATAGAAACAAATACATCATGGATTCAATTATAAAGAAAATCAAGATAAAAATTAATAAGAAAAATAAGGCAGTTGTTAACTCTGGATAAAGGGAATGCAATGCAATTGAGGTACATAAGAACTTTTTCTAAGGAAAAACTAAAATATTGTTTCTAAACCTACGTGTTAAGTGGACAAATGTTTGCTTTTCATTATTCTTAAACTGTACATATGTGTCTGATTCATACAATTATGATATAGTTCACAAGAAAGAGATGAGGAGAAAGGTTGGGGAAGAACATTAGTTCTGCAATGTGTAGGCAAGATTATCCATCTAAAATCACCCAATATTGCCTAGTACAGGAAGAAAATGTTTATTGAGAGACCATCTCTAGCATAAAACATTGACACTTTCTTCAATACCTCTTTTGCTAACATCTTACTTTGTAATTAATTAAGAAAATGCTGTGCCTCAAAACCTAGCTAACACAGGACTCACTTTACGTACATTCCAAAATCAGTAACAGTGAGCTCAATTTTCTACTAAAAAATACTTATTACACTTAGGTCAGAACTTCTACATCAAGTGCTTTAGTCACTGATACTAGTTTTGGTTTTTGTCATCTGAAACACTGAGAATTCTTTTTTCACTAAATGGAAAAAGTGTGGAAAATATAGCCAGGGGGGAGGGGGAACATCAGAAAGAAAAATTTTAGATTTCTGTCATTAACACTGCTTTGGACTTTACTTGTAATACAAGTTGTTGTTGTTACTTTTCAGTTGCTAAGTCATGTCTGACTCTTTGTGACCTCATGAACTGCAGCACGCCAGGCTTCCCTGTCCTTTACTATCTCTTGGATTTTGCTCATGCTTATGTCCGTTGAGTCAGTGATGCCATCCAACCACCTCATCCTCTGTCTACCCCTTTTCCTTTTGCCTTCAATCTTTCCCAACATGAGTGTCTTTTTCAGTGAGTCAGCTCTTCACATCAGCTGGCCAAAGTACTGAAATTTCAGCTTCAACATCAGTCCTTCCAATGAATATTCAAGGTTGATTTCCTTTAGGATTGACTGGTTTGATCACCTTGTTGTCCAAGAGACTCTAAGTCTTCTCAAGCACCACAGATTGAAAGCCTCAATTCTTTGGCACTCAGCCTCTTGATGGTCCAACTCTCACATCCGAACATAACTACTGGAAAAACCATAGCTTTGACTAGATGGACCTTTGTTGGCAAAGTGATGTCATTGCTTTTAATATGCTAAGTTTGTCATAGCTTTTCTTCCAAGGAGCAAGCGTCTTTTAACTTAATGGCTGCAGTCACCACCCACAGTGATTTTGGAACCCAAGAAAATAAAATTTGGCACTGTTTCCACTTTTTCCCCATCTGTTTGCCATGAAGTGATTGGACCAGATGCTATGATCTTAGTTTTTTGAATTTTGAGTTTTAAGCCAGGTTTTTCATTCTGTTTCACCTTCATCAAGAGGTTCTTTAGTTCCTCTTCACTTTCTGCCATTAAAGCGGTATCATCTGCACATCTGAGATTGTTGATATTTCTCCTGGAAATCTTGATTCCAGGTTGTGATTTGAAAATAAGTCTGATAGTATTTCTCTACTTCCATAAAGACCGAATGACTTAATAATCATAAAGGAGTTTTATGTCCAATGTGTCTCTATTAATATATTAATACTTATGTTCTACATAATACAAACTCTTAGTTTTTGTGCCATTTTCTATAATCACCTTAGTCTTACCATCAACTGGGAAATGAATTGATAATTTACTCTTTTAAAACATACCTATTTCTTTGAACCTGACCTCACTCAGCATCATTTTATAAAGTGCAAAGGAAAAAAAAATTGTTAAATCATAGCTATATAATCTTAGCTAAGTTTCAGTAGATGTTTCTGAGTCTGCAAAGCAGAAAGGAGTGACAGAAATAATAGTAGAATTTTTACAGAATGTTTTAAATACAATCCCTACCTTTTCATTATGTATAAGAACTTTCTTCTAGAATACAGAAATCTAAATTCATATACTGAATAAATGAGGCAGCTGAGAAATAAAGCATGATGGTCCTCAGTTAAACAAATGCGTTACAGCAATAGACAAAAACTGAAAAAGTGCTCAAATTTTAATAAGATTTCAAAAACATATAACTCTAGAGACAAATTCCATGTCTCAATGTAACAGAGAAAAATACTTCATATTTGTAGAGCACTTTACATACAAATTACTTCCACATACTTGTCTTACTCTATACTCCTAACAATCTTATAAGTTAATATATTTCACAACTAATTAAAACATCTCAGAGAGATTTGTGGTTTATCTGATATCACACAGCTAATGAATCAGAACACCATATTTCAGGCCAGATTTTTTGACCTTAATAGTTTATTATCAGATTCCACACCTTGAAGGGAACAACAAGTCCAGACACTTCATATAGGAGAGAAACCATATGCTCATTCAGAAAAAAAGTGTTGTGATGAGGACCCAGTTTGATTAGCCAGATGGTTACTAACACCACCAGATATAATTTAACAATGATTGTTTTTGAATTCATTGAATGACCGATTTTTCAGAAAAAGATCTTGGTTTTATAACCAAATTTTAATGAAAAATTTAGAGAGGCAACTATTAGCAACCTAATAATATGCAAAGGGAAAAATAATTAAAAATGATTGAACCATTTCTTCTCTTCTCTTCTTATAGGATCAACTACCTGTCTTATAATTGAAGAGCATTTAGTGTGTGAGAGCATGTACAATCATGTATGTGTGTATGTGTGTGTGTTTGTATAAGACAGAGAATTTTGTATACAGTATTAACATGTCATTTTATGATGCATGTTAACTATCGTCTATCTATCCATCCCTGACAAGAATGATAAATATAAGTATCCTTAAACAAATATACAACTTTCTAATCATATATTCCCATTCTGAGTAATAATATCCAATATCTATATTATAGCCTATGTGCTGGGAAAATCACACTTCAAAATGGTATGTACTTAGGAATCAGTCAATCAGAAATATCTGAATTTTTCATGTATCTTTCAGTTTGAGCCTTAAAAGAATTGCTTCCCAGGAACAATTACATCCAATAATTCAACATCAGTAGTAGTCCAGAATTAGAGCTTCTATTTTTATTTAAATAACTTTGACTATGTTTGAGAGTACAAATATTATTCTATTTGACTAACATAAAATACCTAAATGTCTTTTTAACCTTTTGTTTTTGTGCTTTTTTTCCCCCTTTGGGTATGGTGTTTCCTTGGGAATACTGAATGAAAGTCAAGAGAAACATTCCCATAAGAACATGGGGAAGTGATCAGAATGGGACATTATTGATCAAAGGCAATAAGAAATGTATGTGTGCACGTACATATGCATTTTCACAAAAGATGCTTACAGTTTAGAAGTAAATATATGGGATTTGGAAGAATGAAATGAGAGCTTATCATACTTTCATGGAAAAGACAATGGCTGTTAAGAGTACACTGGCCGAGTTTCTGGTTCCACACGTGAGAAGATTAGAAGTCATCACTTCATCCTAACAACAAGTAAAAAGCTTAATGGACTAATAAATTCAACAATTATTTTTGGACCCTAAGACAAAGGAGGATACCAGGCAAACCAGTACCATCAATATTGGAGAGACCTAAAGCAAATACAGGGAGTCACCATGTACCAGAGCAGATTTAGTAGTGGAAACCACCACAAGAACCCATGCTGGGTAGGAAAACCTTAAGTGTAAGTGATGAATCTCTGGAGGCTCAGTGTTCACAATTCATTGAGGTAAAATTTCCAAGGCAGTTAAGTTATAAAAGATCACCTATAATATCATAATATTTACCTCTGTAAGTCTGACCAGGTCTTTACACTAAATATTGGATAAAAATCTCCCTTTGCTTCTGGCAGAGGGAGGGAAAGAGAACCACTTTGAAATATACCATAAAACTCTATTCTAATTAACAAAAAAGATAATAAATATCTAGTCAGACCCTAAACTGCTGGGGTGTTGTCAGAGACTAACTGGGGAAAGGGAAACTCTCAATTCTTGTTACCGCTATCCTTACATTTGGCCAAAGGGAACTATCTACCTCCAGTGCACTTTGTTCATGTTAATGCCCCACCTGAGGAGAAAAAAATTCAGAAACTCTTGCAAAGTTTACAATACAGAAGCATACGCTCACTGAGTGACTGAGACATAATCATAGGGCTACAAGATGTTTTATCTCCCCCACTGATACACATTAATACATTAGTGAGGTATATTTATGGCAGTTCCTTTTACCCAGTGTATTATGTACAGCTATCAAGAAAAAAATTACAAAGCCTACCAAAAGACAAAACACACACACACAATTTGAAGGAATATAGCAAGAATCATAACAAGACATATCAGGATATTGGAATTATCTGTCAGGGAATTTAAAGCAACTGTTATTAATATGCTAGGAGCTCTAACAGATAAAGTAGAATGCAAGAACAGATAGTCAATATTAGCTGGAATATGGAAATCCTAAGAAAGAACCCAAAAGAAATGCTAGAGAAAAAAAATACTGTAATGTAAATGAAGAATGCCTTTGACATGTTAATTTACAGGCTTGAGATAATCCAGGGAAGACTATCCGAGCTTGAGAATGTCTCAATAGAAACCTCCAAAACTGAAAAGCAAAGAGAACAAACACTGAGTTTGTTGAATGAATAGAGTTGAATGAAATATTTAAAAGGAAAAAAAGCACCAACCTTGAAGTCTGTAGTCTGTGAAATTATCCTCTAAGGATGAAAGATAAATAAAGAGTTTCTTAGACAAACAAAAAATTAAGCAATCGTTTGCCAACAAACATGCTTTTAAAGAAAATGTTAAAAGAAGTTCTTTAGAGAGATGGAAATTATAGGTCAGAAACTGATCTGTATAAAGTAAGGAAGAGCATCAAAGAAGGAATAAGTTAAGGTAAAACAAAAACATTTATTTTTCTTATTTTAACTAACCTAAGAGATAACATTTTGTTCAAGGTAATAATGCTAACAATGGATTAAATTATGTATGATTGTATATGGTTATGTATACTTAACTGTAAGTGGAATACATGATAGCAATAATACAACGGACTGAAAGAAGGAATTAGGAAATATTGTTATTATAAGGTACTTGTGCTACCATGGAATGGTATAAGATTATTTGAAAGTAGACTGGTATTAGCTGTAAATATATATTTAATATATATTGCAAACTCTGGGAAAACCACTAGAAAATAAATATAACTGATATACTAAGAAAAGAGAGAAATGGGAATCACAAAAAAATATGTAATTAAAACCGTAAAAAACTGAAAAGGAATAGAGATGAAAACAGGAACAAAGAAGAGGGGCAACAAATAAAAGCAATAATTATAGCAACAATATCAATGGTTACTTTAAACATTAATGGTCTAAATGCAACAATTAAAAAGCAGAAATTTACAGGGTAGATAGATGAAAAAGCAAGACCCAGCAATAGGTTGTCTACAGGAAATCCACTTTAAATATAAAGGCACACTTAGGTCAAAGTAAATAGAGGGCAAAAATATGGTAATATTTATCAAAACAAGGTGGGAATAGGCATATCAATTTCAGACCAAGCAGACACAAAGCTAGGAAAATTATCAATGAGACATAAAGGTATTGAACGAGAATAAAGGGGTCACTTCTACAGGAAGATATAATAATCTTTAATTTATACACACCTAACAATAGCACATCAAACTACATGAGGCAAAAACTAATAGAATTTCAAACAGAATATATGACTCCACTCTTATAATTGGAGACATCAACTATAAGATATATAAGATATCTTTATATAAGAAATAAAGAGACTGCTTTATAGAAATGGACAGATCAAGCAGGAGGAGAATCAGTAGGGGCGTAGTTAAAATCAACAACACCATCTATCACTGGGTGTAATCTATACCTATATACTACTTTACCCAACAAGACCAGAATACTTGAATACACATTCTTTTCAGTTCCACATGTAACATTCACCAATATAGATTGCATCTGGATCACAAAAAATTCAGAAATTTTAATATGATAGAAATCATACAAAGTCTGTTCTCAGACTATAATGGAATTAAGCTAGAAATTAATAGCATAAAGATAATTGGAAAATTGCCAAATGCATATAGGGATTAAATAACATCCTTCTAAATAGCACATGGAGCAAAGAAGAAATCTCAAGAAAAAATTAAAAATATTTTTAACTGAATGAAAATTAAAACACAATTTATCAAATGTGTGAGATGTAGTAAAAAAAAAAAACAGTACTTAGCAGGAAAATAATAGCATTTAATGCATACATTAGAAAAGAAGAAACATCTAAAATCAATAATCTAATTTTGCATTTTAGGAAATTAGACAAAAAAGAGCAAATTAAATTCAAGGTAAGCAGAAGAAAAGAAGTAAGTATTGCATTAGAAATCAATGAAATCAAAATAAGAATTCAATAGAAAAATCAATGAAACCAAAAGCTGGTTATCTGAGAAAATTAATTGCTATATCTCTATCCAGGATAATAAGAAAAAGAGAGAGAACACGAATTACTAGTATCAGAAATAAAAGAGGAGATGTTATTATGAACATTGAAAGGGTGGTGGTGGTGTTTTAGTTGCTAAGTCATATCTGACTCTTGCGATCCCATGGACTGTAGCCCGCCAGGCTCCTCTGTTCATGGGTATTCTCCAGGCAAAAATACTGGAGTAGGTTGGCATGCCCTCCTCAAGGGGATCTTCCCAACCTAGGGATCGAAATCAGGTCTCTGCATTGCAGGCAGATTCTTTACCGTCTGAGCCACAAGGAAGCCCATGAATTCAGGAGTGGGTAGTCTATCCCTTCTCCAGCAGATCTTTACAATATTGTAAAGTAATCATCCTCCAACAAAAAGTAAATACATTTATTAAAAAAAGAAAGTCACTGACTTTTGTATATTAACCTTCTATTCTGCAACCTTGTATTGTGGAGAAGAGAATGACTACTCTGGTAGCTCAGTTGGTAAAGAATCCACCTGCAATGCAGGAGACCTCGGTTTGATTCCTAGGTTGGGAATATCTGCGGGAGAAGGGATAGGCTACCCACCCCAGTATCCATGAGCTTCCTTGTGCCTCTTATGGTAAAGAATACACCTGCAATGTGGACACCTGGGTTCGATCCCTGGGTTGGGAAGATTCCCTGGAGAAGGGCATGGCAACCCATTCTGCATGCTCCTTGAAAGAAAAGCTATGACCAACCTAGACAGCATAATAAAAAGCAGAGACGTTACTTTGCCAACAAATATCCGTCTAGTCAAAGCTATGGTTTTTCCAGTAGTCATGTATGGATCTGAGAGTTGGACTATAAAGAAAGGTGAGTGCTGAAGAATTGATGCTTTTGAACTGCGGTGTTGGAGAAGACTCTTGAGAGTCCCTTGGACTGCAAGGAGATCCAACCAGTCCATCCTAAAGGAAATCAGTCTTGAATATTCATTGGAAGGACTGATGCTGAAGCTGAAACTCCAATACTTTGGCCGCCTGATGCGAAGAGCTGACTCATTGGAAAAGACCCTGATGCTGGGAAAGATTGAGGGCAGGAGAAGAAGGGGACGACAGAGGATGAGATGGTTGGATGGCATCACCATCTCGGGATGGCATCACCAACTCGATGGACATGAGTTTGAGCAAGCTCCAGGAGTTGGTGATTGACAGGGAAGCCCAGCATGCTGAAGTCCATGGGTTCCCAAAGAGTTGGACACAACTGAGTGGCTGAACTGAACTGAACTGAATTTTGTTAGTTTCTGCCATACAGCAACATGAGTCAGCCATAGGACATATGTCCCCTCCCCTCCCTCTTGGACCTCCCTCCCACCTCCCACTCCATCTCATCCCTGTAGGTTGTCACAGAGCACCGGGTTTGACCTTCCTGCATCTTACAGCAAATTCCCACAGGCCATCTATTTTACATGTGGTAAATATAACATAATTTATGAAACATAATTACATATGTCTCAATGTTGCTCTCTCAATTCGTCCCTCCCTCTCCATCACTCGCTGTGTCCACAAGCCTGTTCTCTATGTCTATATCTCCACTTCCACCCTGAAAATAGTACCATCTTTCTAGATTCCATATATATGCATTAGTATATGATATTTGTTTTTCTCTTTCCAACTTACTTTACTCTGTATAATGGGCTCTAGGTTCATCTATTACATTAGAACTGACTCAAATGTGGTTTTATGATGGCTAAATAATATTCCATTCTTTATATATACCACAATTTCTTTATCCATTCATCTCTCAATGGGCTTCTAGGTTAGCTATGGTAAATACTGCTGCAATGAAGATGAGTTTTTCTCAATTACAGTTTCCTCAGGATATATGCCCAGTAATGGCATTTTTGGGTCATATGGTAGTTTTATTCCTAGTTTTTTAAGAAATCTCCATACTGTTCTCCATAGTGGCTGTATCAATTTACATGTCCACCAACAGTGCAAGAGGGTTTCCTTTTCTCCACTTCCTCTCCAGCATTTATTGTTTGTAGATATTTTGATGATGGCCATTCTGACTGGTGTGAGGTGATACCTCTTTGCAGTTTTGATTTGAATTTCTCCAAAAGCTGGGCTGGAAGAAACACAAGCTGGAATCAAGATTTCCGGGAGAAATATCAATAACCTCAGATATGCAGATGACACCACCCTTACGGCAGAAAGCAAAGAAGAACTAAAAAGCCTCTTGATGAAAGTGAAAGAGGAGAGTGAAAAAGTTGGCCTAAAGCTCAACATTCAGAAAACTAAGATCATGGCATCTGGTCCCATCACTTCATGGAAATAGATGGGGAAAACAGTGGAAACAGTGTCAGACTTTATATTTTTGGGCTCCAAAATCACTGCTGATGGTGATTGCAGCCATGAAATTAAAAGACACTTACTCCTTGGAAGGAAAGTTATGACCAACCTCGATAGCATATTGAAAAGCAGAGACATGACTCTGCCAACAAAGGTCCGTCTAGTCAAGGCTATGGTTTTTCCAGTAGTCATGTATGGATGTGAGAGTTGGACAGTGAAGAAAGCTGAGTGCCCAATAATTGATGATTTTGAACTGTGGTGTTGGAGAAGACTCTTGAGAGTCCCTTGGACTGCAAGAAGATCCAACCAGTCCATCCTAAAGGATATCAGTCCTGGGTGTTCATTGGAAGGACTGATGTTGAAGCTGAAACTCCAATACTTGGGCCACCTCATGCAAAGAGTTGACTCATTGGAAAAGACCCTAATGCTGGGAAGGATTGGGGGTAGGAGGAGAAGGAGACGACAGAGGATGAGATGGCTGGATGGCATCACTGACTCGATGGACATGGGTTTGGGTAGACTCCGGGAGTTGGTGATGGAAAGGGAGGCCTGGCGTGCTGCGATTCATGGGGTCGCAAAGAGTCGGACATGACTAAGCAACTGAACTGAACTGAACTGAATAATGAACAATGTTAAGCATATTTTCATGTGTTTATTAGCCATCTGTATGTCTTCTTTGGAGAAATGTCTATTTAGGTCTTCTACCCACTTTTTGATTGGGTTGCTTTTCTGCCATTGAGATGCATAAGCTGCTTGTACATTTTGGAGATTAATCCTTTGTCAGTTGTTCCTTTTGCTATTATTTTCTCCCATTCTGAGTGCTGTCTTTTCACCTTGTTTATAGTTTCGTTTGCTGTGCAAAAACTATTTTTTTCTTTTATTTCATCTGTATTTTTTACAACTTTTTAAAGCAGAATGTGAATTGAGCACTATATTTCCGTTCACAAAACTTGCTTCAAGTTACTTTTCCAGTGGCCTTACAACATGCCTGGGAAGGCTTATTTAATTAGGTCCCACTTGTTTATTTTTATTTGCATTTTTCTAGGAAGTGTGTCATAGAGGCTCTTGCTGTGATTTATGTCAAAGTGTGTACTACCTATGTTTTCCTCTAGAAGCTTTATAGTTTCTGGCCTTACATTTAAGTCTTTAATTCATTTTGACTTTATTTTTGTGTGTGGTGTTAGGTGTTCTAGTTTCATTCTTTTACACGTAGCTGTCCAGTTTTCCCAGAACCACTTATTGAAGAGGCTGTCTTTTCTTCATTGTACATTCTTGCCTCCTTTGCCACAGATAAAGTGCCCATAGTTGTGTGGGTTTATCTCTGGGCTTTATATCGTGTTCCATTGGTCTATATTTTAGTTTTTATGCCAGTACCATGCTTTTTTTTTTTAATTAGTTTATTTATCCATTTTTTAACTTTACAATATTATATTGGCTTTGCCATACATTGACATGAATTCACCTTGGGTGTACATGAGTTCCCCTTCCAGAACCCCCCTTCTACCTCCCTCCCCATCCCATCCCTCCAGGTCATCCCGTTGCACAAGCCCCAAGCACCCTGTATCATGCATCGAAACTGGACTGGCGATTTATTTTCACATATGATAATTTACATGCTTCCATGCCATTCTCCCATATCATCCCACCCTCGCCCTCTCCCATAGAGTCCATAATACTGTTCTATTTATCTGTGTCTCTTTTGCTGTCTCGCATACAGGGTTATCTTTACCGATTTACTAAATTCCATATATATGTGTTAGTATAATGTATTGGTGTTTTTCTTTCTGGCTTACCTCACTCTGTATAATAGGCTCCAGTTTCTCCCACCTCATTAGAACTGATTCTAATGTATTCTTTTTAATGGCTGAGTAGTATTCCATTGTGTATATGTACCACAGCTTCCTTATCCATTCGTCTGCTGATGGGCATCTAGGCTGCTTCCATGTCCTGGCTATTACAAACAGTGCTGTGATGAACATTGGGGTACACGTGTCTTTTTCAATTCTGGTTTCCTCAGTGTGTATACCAAGCAGTGGGATTGCTGGGTCATACGGCAATTCTATTTCCAGTTTTTTGAGGAATCTCCACACTGTTCTCCATCGTGGCTGTACTAGTTTGCATTCCCACCAACATACTGTCTTAATGACTGTAGCTTTGAGAAATAATTAAGTCAGGGAGGTTGATTCCTCCAGCTCCATTTTTCTTTCTCAAGATTGCTTTGGCTTTCGAGGTCTTTTGTGTTTCCACACAAATTTTGAGAATTTTTGTTCTAGTTCTCTGAATAATACCATTTACAGCTTGATAGGGATTGCATTGAATCTATAGATTGTTTTGGGTAGTGCAGTCATTTTCACAACATTGATTCTTCCAATCCATGCACATGGTATGCCTCTCCATATGTTTATGTCATGTTTGATTTCTTTCTTCAGTGTCTTATAGTTTTCTGCATATAAGTCTTTTGTCTCTTTAGGTAGGTTTATTCCTATGTATTTTATTCTTTATATTGCAATGGTGAATAGGATTGTTTCCTTAATTTCTCATTCTGATTTTTTATTGTTAATGTATAGGAATGCAAGTTGTTTCTGTGTATTAATTTTATATCCTTCAACTTTACTAAATTCATTGATTAGCTCTAGCAATTTTCTGGTGGCATTTTTAGGGGTTTCTATGTGTAGAATCATGTAATCTGCAAACAGTGAGTGTTTTACTTCTTTTTTCAGTCTGGATTCCTCTTTTTTCTTTTTCTTTTCTGATTGTTGTGTCACAAACTTCCAAAACTATGTTGAATAATCGTGGCAAAAGTGGACACCCTTGTCTTCCTCCTGGTCTTAGAGGAAATGCTTTCAGCTTTTCAACTTTGAGAATGAATCACTTTCTTATATACTATCAGTTAACTAGTAGAATTTGCCGTTAAAAGTAGAATATGATTTATATTAGTACCCCCAAAATAAAATAGTTAGGTATAAACACTTTTTTAATGTACATAGTATATAAGAAGAACACTAACATACTCAGATGAATAGAGTCAAATAAGAACTAAATCAATGGAAAGACATTCCATGGACATGAATAAGAATACTCAGTGTTATCAAAATATCAGTCCTTCCCAACTTGCAATCTGATTTGAAATCCCAAGAAGTTGCTTAGTAAGCATGGACAAAATGATTCTAAAATGTTTATGGAGAGGCAAAAGAAAGAATATCCAACACAATACTGACGGTCAGAAAAAGTTAAAGGACTGACCTCACTATAAAGATGCAGAAATCAACATAATGTTACATTGGTGAAAGAATAGACAAGTAGATAAATGGGAAAAAAAACAGTCTAGAAATAAAGCCACATCAGTTCAGTTCAGTTCAGTTGCTCAGTCACATCTGACTCTTTGCAACCCCATGAACTGCAGCACACCAGGCTTCCCTGTTCATCAACAACTCCTGGAGTCCACACAAACCCATGTCCATCGAGTCGGTGATGCTATCCCGCCATTTCATCCTTTGTTGTCCCCTTCTCCTCCTGCCCTCAAATCCTCCCAGTATCATGGTCTTTTCCAGTGAGTCAACTCTTCTCATCAGGTAGCCAAAGTATTAGAGTTTCAGCTTCAACATCAGTCCTTCCAGTGAACACCCAGGACTGATCTCCTTCAGGATGGACTGGTTGGATATCCTTGCAGTCCAGGGGATTCTCAAGAGGCTTCTCCAACACCACAGTTCAAAATCATCAATTCTTCGGCACTCAGCTTTCTTTATAGCCCAGCTCTCACATTCATATATGTCTACTGGAAAAACCATAGCCTTGACTAGATGGACCTTTGTCGGCAAAGTATTGTCTCTGTTTTTTAATATACTGTCTAGGTTGGTCATAACTTTCCTTCCAAGGAGTAAGGGTCTTTTAATTTCATGGCTGCAATCAGCATCTGCAGTGATTTTGGAGCCCCCCAGAAAAAGTCTGACACTGTTCTCCCAACTATTTCCCATGAAGTGATGGGAACAGATGCTATGATCTTAGTTTTCTGAATGTTGAGTTTTAAGCCAACTTTTTCACTCTCCTCTTTCACTTTCATCAAGAGGCTCTTTAGTTCTTCTTCACTTTCTGCCATAAATGTGGTGTCATCTGCATATCTGAGGTTATTGATATTTCTTCTGGCAATCTTGATTCCAGCTTGTGCTTCCTCCAGCCCAGAGTTTCTCATGATGTACTCTGCATGTAAGTTAAATAGGCAGGGAGACAATACACAGCCTTGAGGTACTCCCTTTCCTATTTGGAACCAGTCTTTTGTTCCATGTCCAGTTCTAAATGTTGCTTCCTGACCTGCATACAAGTTTCTCAAGAGGCAGGTTAGGTGGTCTGGTATTCTCATGTCTTTCAGAATTTCCCACAGTTTATTGTGATCCACACAGTCAAAGGCTTGGGCATAGTCAATAAAGCAGAAATAGATGGTTTTTTTTCTGGAACTCTCTTGCTTTTTCCCTGATTCAGCAGATGTTGGCAATTTGATCTCTGGTTCCTCTGCCTTTTCTAAAACCAGCTTGAACATCTGGAAGTTCATGGTTCACGTATTGCTAAGCCTGGCTTGGAGAATTTTGAGCATTACTTTACTAGTGTGTGAGATGAGTGCAATTGTGCTGTAGTTTGAGCATTCTTTGGTATTGCCTTTCTTTGGGATTGGAATGAAAACTGACCTTTTCCAGTCCTGTGGCCACTGCTGAGTTTTCCAAATTTGCTGGCATATTGAGTGCAGCACTTCCATAGCATCATCTTTCAGGATTTGAAATAGCTCAACTGGAATTTCATCACCTCCACTAGCTTTGTTCGTAGTGATGCTTTCTCAGGCCCACTTGACTTCACATTCCAGGATGTCTGGCTCTTGGTGAGTGATCACACCATCGTGATTATCTCGGTCACGAAGATCTTTTTTGTACAGTTCTTCTGTGTATTTTTACCACCTCTTCTTAATATCTTCTGCTTCTCTTAGGTCTATACCATTTCTGTCCTTTTTGAGCCCATCTTTGCATGAAATGTTCCCTTTGTATCTCTAATTTTGTTGAAAAGATCTCTAGTCTTTCCCATTCTGTGTTTTTCTGTATTTCTTTTCATTGATCTCTGAGCAAGGCTTTCTTATCTCTCCTTGCTATTCTCTAGAACTCTGCATTCAAATGGGAATATCTTTCCTTTTCTTCTTTGCTTTTCACTTCCTTTATTTTCTCAGCTAATTGTAAGGCCTCCTCAGACAGCCATTTTGCTTTTTTGCATTTCTTTTCCATGGGGATGGTCTTGATCCCTGTCTCCTGTACAATGTCACGAACTTCCGTCCATAGTTCATCAGGCACTTTGTCTATCAGATCTAGTCCCTTAAACCTATTTCTCATTTCCAGTGTGTAAAACTAAGGGATTTGATTTAGGTCATACTTGAATGGTCTAGTGGTTTTCCCTACTTTCATCATTTTAAGTCTGAATTTGGCAATAAGCAGTTCATGATCTAAGCCACAGTCCGCTCCTGGTCTTGTTTTTCTGACTGTATAGAGCTTCTCCGTCTTTGGCTGCAAAGAATATAATCAATCTGATTTCTGTGTTGACCATCTGTTGATGCCCATGTGTAGAGTCTTCTCTTGTGTTGTTGGAAGAGGGTGTTTGCTATGACCAGTGTGTTCTCTGGCAAAACTCTATTAGCCTTTGCCCAGCTTCATTCTGTACTGCAAGGCCAAATTTGCCTGTTACTCCAGGTGTTTCTTGACTTCCTACTTTTGCATTCCAGTCCCCTATTATGAAAAGGACATCTTTTGTTGGTGTTTGTTCTAAAAGATCTTGTAGGTCTTCATAGAACCATTCAAGTTCAGCTTCTTCAGCATTACTGGTTGAGCCATAGGCTTGGTTTACTGTGATATTGAATGTTTTGCCTTGGATACAAACAGAGATCATTCTGTTGTTTTTGAGATTGCATCCAAATACTGCATTTCAGACTCTTTTGTTGACCGTGATGGCTACTCCATTTCTTCTAAGGGATTCCTGCCCGCAGTAGTAGATATAATGGTCATCTGAGTTAAGTTCACCCATTCCAGTCTATTTTAGTTCGCTGATTCCTAGGATGTTGATGTTCACTCTTGTCATCTCCTGTTCTACCACTTCCAATTTGCCTTGATTCATGGGCCTAACATTCCAGGTTCCTATGTAATATTGCTCTTTACAGCATCGGATCTTACTTCTCTCACCAGTCACCTCCACAACTGGGTATTCTTTTTGCTTTGGCTCCATCACTTCATTCTTTCTGGAGTTATTTCTCCACTGATCCCCAGTAGCAAATTGGTCACCTATCGACCTGGGGAGTTCATCTTTCAGTGTCATATTTTCTTGCCTTTTCATACTGTTTATGGAGTTCTCAAGGCACGAATACTGAAGTGGTTTGCCATTCCCTTCTCCAGAGAACCACATTTTGTCAGAATTCTCCACCATGACCTGTCTGTCTTCGGTGGCCCCACAAAAGCATGGCTTAGTTTCATTGAGTTAGACAAGGCTGTGGTCCGTGTGATCAGATTGGCTAGTTTTCTGTGATTATGGTTATAGTGTATCTGCCCTCTAATGCCCTCTTGCAACACCTACTGTCTTACTCGTGTTTCTCTTACCTTGAACATGGAGTATCTCTTCAGGGCTGCTCCAGCAAAGCGCAGCAGCTGCTCCTTACCTTGAATGAGGGTATCTCCTCACGGTCTCCCCTCCTGACCTTGAACTTGGAGTAGCTCCTCTCCGCCTTCCTGCGGCCACACAGCCGCCGCTCCTCTGACGTGGGGTAGCTCCTCTCTCCGCCTTAACCTCGGACCATCACAGCCTGGTGCTCTCGGCCGCCGCCCCTGATATATCCCCTTAAAACTCCGTTTTACAAAACTAACACTTTTCTATCATTTTCTACAGTATTCCCACTAGTGGCTTTTCATAAATACCATTTTAAGGTTTTTTGTTATAATGCGACAAAAATGGCTAGCTAGATGTTAACATTAATTTTTATCATAGACATCAATTTATCATGCTTAAGATAAAAAGATTAACAAGATATTTGGAGAAGTAGCTCTAAAATACTAAATTTGATAAGGCAAAAGAAGATAATCTCCAAAGTAAGGCATGAAATAAAAGATGTGGCAATACCAAGAAAGCTTTCAAATCCTTGTTAAATCTAGCATTGCTGAACCCCTCTTCAGAGGGAAGATTGATCTTACACAGACTAGAAAAAAAAACTCTAAAAGAAATTATTTTACTAATTTGAATTCAATTTCCATGATGCTTGTTATAATTTTCATATTGGTAATATTTGATTGCCATAAACACAGATAGTTGATAACAGACTTAAAAAAGACAAAATATGGTAAAGGAAAGCTTCTTGTTAGGTGTGAGTTCTAAATAAGAGAACCCAATTTTCTGGTGAATTTTGAAGTTAGAGATACTTGAGAGATTTTGTTTGGTTGCTTGCTTATTTTCATTTTATAAGATACTATTCAATGCAATTATAACTAGATAAGTCTTTGAAAAACCATATGGCCACACATCTGAAAATCTAGCTGATTTTTTATTTACATTCTGTAATACTAATACAAAAATTTTGAAAGGTTTTCAAGTAGAGATTTTCTATCAGTGAAATGCTAAATCAAGAAAGAGAACATTTATGTGTTTGAAAATCATATACTGATTTGAACATGATTACCTATACAAATATTACAAGATTTTTCTCCAAGACTGTCTTACTGATTGGAAGTTAACATTCTGTGTTTAGATGAATTTTCATTGATTTCTGTTATGCAAATATGGACAAGATAAATGGAAAAGACAACTCAGATTGTTACTCAGAAATGTCCACTGACATAGTCACTGGCTGGTAGTTCATTATATTTTCACTGGAAAGTAGTTTAACCTCTGATTTTGCAGCTTTAAAGCAATTGTGCTACCTAATCAACCACTACCATCTACAGTTCTCCATTCAGCAGATGCTGAAATTATTAAGGAGAGAATATGTAATGGAATTATGGAAACTCACTCTTGCAGTTAGGTACAAAAGTATTTAATGGTTATAATTCACAAGAAGATTGACAATTTATGGCTTTTTATAACATGCAATATAATTTACAGGATGCTGTACGTTGATGTGTATGCCCAAGAGTGATATAAAGCCACTGGTGTTCCTGGGTTCTGCTTAGGACCTCATGGATTGCATTGTCCAGAAGAACAGTTCCAAAAGGGAAACACACTTCTATAATCAAAAACATAAATACACACACACGCACACACACACACAGAAAAGGTAGAATTATAACAATCTGTGTTACACTTTTTTGGTATTTTTATATAATGAGTTTAGTTTAGTACGTTAAATTCTGCAATGCTTTTTAAGTGTGTTACATAATAGGAGA
This sequence comes from Okapia johnstoni, assembly GCA_024291935.2. NCBI lineage: Eukaryota > Metazoa > Chordata > Mammalia > Artiodactyla > Giraffidae > Okapia > Okapia johnstoni. Next base: position 68,225,264 of record CM044305.1, on the reverse strand, counting down.
GAAAGCAGTTAGCTATTAAATAAAAAGAAGTTTGTATCAGTTCAGTCCAGTTCAGTCACTCAGTTGTGTCCGACTCTTTGTGACCCCATGGACTGCAGCATGCCAGGCCTCCCTGTCCATCGCCAACTCCTGGAGTTTATTCAAACTCATGTCCATTGAGTCGGTGATACCATCCAGCCATCTCATCCTCTGTAGTCCCCTTCACCTCCTGCCTTCAATCTTTCCCAGCATCAGGGTCTTTTCCAATGAGTCAGCTCTTCGCATCAGGTGGTGAAAGTATTGGAGTTTCAGCTTCAACATCAGTCCTTCCAATGAATATTCAGGACTGATTTCCTTTAGGATGGACTGGTTGGATCTCCTTGCACTCCAAGGGACTCTCAAGAGTTTTCACCAACATCACAGTTCAAAAGCATCAGTTCTTCGGTGCTCAGCTTTCTTTGTAGTCCAACTCTCACATCCATACATGACTACTGGAAAAACCATAGCTTTGACTAGATGGACCTTTGTTGGCAAAGCAATGTCTCTGCTTTTTAATATGCTGTCTAGGTTAGTCGTAACTTTCCTTAAACAAGGAGCAAATGTTAAGATTTACTTTATTATTATCAGAGGAATATATAGAAAAGTTTTTATTTGATTTATATAGTACACTTAATCACACCACAACACTAAAAATCTGTTATGTCAAAAGAAAGTGTAACTACATTCATCCACCAGTGTTGACCCCAAACATGAATTTCCAGTGCTGCAATTGAAAACACACAAAACCTAAATTGCACAGCTTTAATTATTATGAATATCAAATTCAGGTGTAAATGGCAATGTTTTTATACTCACTCAGTCTTCGCTTCCTTTTCATGTGCTTCAATTATCTGCCCCTCCCTCCCTTTACCCCACTATATGTAGGAATATTGAATAATTTTTCAGATCCAAATGTCAATTTATAATGAAAAAGTAAATATTTTCTCGCATTACTTATTTCTTCTGGACTTCAGCCATTAATAGAAAATTGTCTTTAACCTAACCTGGTCAAAAAATACTTGTGGGATTAATTACTTAAGCACATTATTTTCACAGTTGCTGGAGATAATTTGTGTCATTATGTACTTACTGCTCAAGGATGAAAAGAAAGTCTGGTACACATTTGAAAGCAATGGATTGATTGCTTTTTTTCAGAGACAGAGGATAGGTAGAAAGTGGGAAACCTTTCCATGGGTACCTGTTAATGACTTCCCTTCTTTCCTCTGTACTCTCTTTTCTAAGTTACCTTGTGGTTTACTTCTAGTTAGACTCATGTTTTTGTTCATTTCAGTCATTTTTAATCTCTTTTTTTTGGCTTTATTTTGCTTTGTCATTGTCTTCTTTCAAATCTATTCTCTCATTTTTACTCTTCATTGAAATTTTAACAAATGGAAAAGAGTGTAACTATTATTACTGACTCATTAGGCAAATCAGAAAAAACAGAGGAGCAAATATTTGTAGCTATTTTTTCCTATTTCCAAACATAGAAAATGTTTTAATCTTTTGTCCCACTTTCAGGAAAAAACTCATATTTTGTCATTTTTGAATACAAAAGACTCAAAGCATAATATAAATGTCCATAGATCGCAGCAGGTCAGAATATGTTTATGTCTGTTTATATGACTCACATTCCATCCCAAACACAGGGGGAACAAAAAGGGTAGTAAAAAATCTCAAAATGAGTAACCTAAATAGATTGCTGCACAGCCAAAATAGCAGGTAGAGTTTCTTTTTGGCTGCTAAGAAAAAACTGTGTTAATCCTACAGTACCAGGTTCAAATCAATTTTAACCCATTTTAACCATCTCTCTAATACATGCATGTATTTCCCTACTTTAAATATAATCCAAGGAAAATCAGTGAGGTGTCTCTGATTTATAAAATATAAACTCAATATCATATGTATTGGTGCCTCTTATTCTTACTGATAAAGCAGCATGTGATGAGAAAAGAGAACTGGGAGTATAGGAATGAAAGTTAATTTTATAGTTTGATATGATATATGCAGACTGATCAGAATATTGGCTAATAATTTAGTCCCATTGAATTGTTGTGATTTTATGTAGTCAGAACCATAAATAGACAAGATATTAGAGAGAGCTCATGTCCCCAAGGACCCAGTCTTTTTTTCCTAGTGTGACCATTATGTTATCCCATTTTTCTCTGTTTCTTCTTCTTCATGGGACAAAAGGATAATCTGACTCCCAATTCACTCACAACCAGTTCTATTGGTAAAATTCATTTTGAAAATGGGAAATAAGCATCCCTCCTGATTTTTAATGCTGAACCCAACTAGCAGCCAAAATTCATTAAAGCCCATAAAGATTTCTATATTTTCCTTTAAAGCAGAAATTAAAGGGTAATTTATAAGATGAAGTTCAAAATATACAAATCAAGCACATTATAACACTGAACCTGGAAAAGAAATCAAGACTACTCAGTGGAATAAAATAGACTGAAAGATGCTGCCTCGCTTTTCTGTCAGTTTGAAATAGCAAGGATTCTCCTGAAAGCACAGCTCTCACAGGAATACATTCACCTTTATTTACCTCTAATTAAAATTGGAGGAGCAGAAGCAAGGGCATCTCAGCTGATCCTAATTACTAGGCAGATGTAAAGGAGCACTTGGAAATAGCTTCAGATCCATATAGTATGGTTTAAAGCAATGAATAAACAACTGTATGCTGGAAAGAAAAGGCATAATCATACCCTCTTAGGCTGTCTCAGGCGGACCTATCAAGTGGCCTTTGATGATGGGGTCAGTCTGCTGCTGTCCTGTCTATTAGATTGTGTAGATTGTTTGAAAGACACAAGAGAAATTGTTGTAACATTCATCTTAATACCATTGGATGACAGCTCTCCATAGCTGCCACATGGAAGTCAAATAGCAGCTGTAAAACTCAGAATATTTTGAGATGGTGAACTTCCATACCAAGGAGTAAATTAGGCACTTCAACTGAGGGAGCACAAATCAGGGCTGTCATGGGCACTTGATGTTCCTCTTCTCGGAATGACACCTGTTTGGAGATTATGCTTAGGTCAGGATTACCGAGAACTTTTAAATGCATGAAACCCTAAGCAATCTTTATTTTGTTAACCCACTCATACTTTGGATACTATTAAGTTTCAGTTAGAAGCAAATCCTTGAGATTAAAATTGGTCATTTGCACACTGTAAATAAGGTGTTCTTATCAATTTTAGGTTCACAGACCTTTGAATATCTCATGAAAATTTTGACTTTTTCTCTAGCAGTTTCATATATTCATAAAATGTTGAATGCAAATATAAATACTTGCTGTAGTCTCTTAGGTCTGAGACAGGCTGGGACCTGCGAACTTTACTACCGTCCTTGCATATGGACAAACATCTCTTCCAGCAACAGAATATGAAGAAACTATAAGGGACTAAAAATAATTGCACGTGTGCAGTTGGGACAAATTATGAACAAAAAGATGAAAAAAAGGCCAAAACCCAACCACCACTTCTGTGGTGCAAGGAGCAAAAGCAGGGTACCATGCATGATCCCTGCACACAGCACCACCAAGAAGGCAGACAGATCGCCTAAGTCACCCATACAGGACAACCTACTGATTTGCCCCACCCTCATCCCATTTAAGGAACCAGTTAGCTCCCCTCACCACCATGAGAGGGCAAGCAAGGGAACCTGTTACTTATTTTTGCTTCCTCTTGCTGCAGCACAAGTCCCAGTAAAGCCTTGCCTGAGTTTCTTCTCTGTCCTCATATCAATTGCTATTGATTAAAGAGTTCAAGAACCCAGGCCAGTAACAGGTCCATGGACCCACATTAAGAACTGCTGATCTTCAATAGCAAGTGTGGAAATAAAGCATTCAAATTCCAAGGAAAATAATTTATAATCATTAGCTTTCTTTGGCCAAACTATTCTGAGAAGATGATTTTGACAATGCTAAAATAGCTGAAGTAAAGTGCCTGTATAATTCCATGATTCAAACCACATAAATTGATAAATTCTTTGGAGAACATATTGATTAGGTGACAAATCTTATGCCAACAAGCTGAGGATGTCCAACCATTGGCTTGAATCAAAAACAACTAGTGAAGATAAGCAATTATGGTCTGGTTCAGAGAATGAACACTATGTTCCCAAGGTGTACTTTACATGCATAATTACATTCAGTGCAAAACTTACTTCCTAAGAGTATTTGAATTAGGAGAGAGTATAATTAAATGCATGGTACTAGTTGTTACCTTGGAAATTTAAGCTGCAATTTAAAAAATGATTCTCTTCATCTTGTATTCCTCAGAAGATTCTAGTTTCAAGTGCCCTCAAGCACTTCAATCTGCATGATGATGATAACGGTTTGAATTCCTGAGGTTTTAAAAATAATTAACTCCACTCAGTTTTACCAGTTGTAAAATTAAAAATTATGGCCTCAACCAAGTCCTTACTTGGATAGAATATTTTACTGTGAACCATATTATAGCACTAAGCTAGATGTTTGATTTAAACTTTTCTTTTAAACCTGTGCTTAATCCCAGTGCCCACAGGAGCATATTATTCAGAAATGCGTATAGTCCCATAGAATATGGGACAATATATCTCCCTTTTGATAGCACCTTTGTAATAAAACTCTATGGTCAAATGTTCTCTGATTTCTACTTCTAAAACCTACCCACTATCTAGCTGACATAATTTTTATATTGTCTTTAGTTAATTTAAATAAGTGAAACAATTTACCACATCCAACCCTACTTTTATTTGAATCATTCCTTGGTTAATACAACACATTCAGCTACAACCTCAAGAAATCAAACATGACTGGTTACTTAATTGAACCACTGAAGAACTCCAATTATATATTTTTTCAGTGATTATGTCTGAAACTGATATTCTTCTATGTAATACTTATTTAACATTTAACAGGAAGTTACTGCTCTGTATGATTCATCCCTTATTAAAGTGAAGAATTCTTGTAAGGCATTAGATGCTAAAAGAATTGAAATGAGATTCAAACCAAAGTATTTTCTTGTACTTTATTTTTGGGGGTGTTTATGCAGAGACTTGAGAAGTCTATGTTCAGTGGAATGAAAGCAAGCCCTATTAGTTTCTTAGCAATTTCCAAAGAACATAGTTCAACTCTTCTCAGCTTGAATTCTGATGCCTATATCAAGCAAGCTTGATGAAAAATCAAAAATAATAGAATCCTGACAATTTTAATTGTCGTATACCTCATAAAGCAGCATCACAGCTGCGCAGTGGCTAAGAGAAGTCTCATTGTACTGTTGGTTCTTTGGTTACCACCTAGCCCAGAAACTCCTCTCACTTAACTGAAAACCCAAAGTAATTTATAGTGGAATTTTCCTTCCTACCACAGACCTGGGCTCTTGTGTCTCTGGCATAAATACTCACATCTCCCTCTGTGAACAAAGAACAAAAAGCATGCTCACCAACCAGTTTTGTAAAGGTTAAGTCATAACCCACTGCAGTCACTGACCAAAGTGCACACTGAGTGGAAATTAAGATAGTAACAGGAAGAGGCACTCTGTACCTTGGATAATCAGGCCGCTCACATAGTTTGATGTATATTAGAGGAAGAATTTTAATAACCCCAATTTTCACATCTTCTCATATGTAGAAAAACACTAAAATCATTACATTATCTGTTCCTTGTGATTAGCAGTAATCTTTTACCACTGTGTATGCTTGATTGTACATATTTCTTAGCCAAAAATCATATATAAACTGGCTTTTTCTCACCTCTTCACAAGTGTTTCATCAGAGCTAACTGAGCAGCTGTCCCAAGCTATAGTTCTCAGCGTATGAATTATCTGAATAAAACTTAAACTCACATTTTTTGTGTTGTATGTTTTTCTTTAAGCTGACACCCCCAAATTTGTGTTTGGAAATCCTGACCCCTAAAAGTGATGGTATTAGGAGGCCTGGCCTTTAGGAGGTCATGAGGTCTTGGCCTTCAAAAATGAGGTTAGTGCCATTATGAAACAGGACTAAGAGAACTCTCTCCCCACTTCCACCACGTGAGGATACAGCAAGAACGTGAACCAGGGTGAAAGACCTCATCAGACACTGGATTTGCCAGAATATTGGTTTTGAGCTCCCCAAGAACTTGAGAAAAAAATCTCTGCTGCTTATAAACTACGCAGTCTAAAATGTTCTGTTACAGTAACCCAAATGAACTAAGACATTCTTCAGTGTTCAGACCACACAATTGGGATTCTGCCTCAATTCAACCTGACTTACACTCTAATACTCTATAGGAACCAAGTTGTAGTCTATTGGACCGTTTCCAGTTGTTTTTATTTTACTATTTTTTTATTTATTTATTTTTAATTTTTTAATTATTATTATAATTTTTATTTGTTTTGCCATACATTGACATGAATCCACCATGGGTGTACATGTTTTCCCCTTCCAGAACCTCCCTTCCACCTCCCTCCCCATCCCATCCCTCCGGATCATCCCGGTGCACCAGCCCTGAGCACCCTGTATCATGCATTGAATCTGGACTGGCGATTCATTTCACATGTGATAATTTACATGCTTCCATGCCATTCTCCCATATCATCCCGCCCTCGCCCTCTCCCATAGTGTCCATAATACTGTTCTATTTATCTGTGTCTTTTATGATGTCTCGCATACAGGGTTATCTTTACCGATTGACTAAATACCATATATATGTGTTAGTATACTGTATTGGTGTTTTTCTTTCTGGCATACTTCACGCTATATAATAGGCTCCAGTTTCATCCACCTCATTAGAACTGATTTGAATGTACTCTTTTTAATGGCTGAGTAATATCCCATTGTGTTTATGTATCAGAGCTTCCTGATCCATTCGTCTGCTGATGGGCATCTAGGTTGCTTCTATGTCCTGGCTATTATAAACAGTGCTGCGATGAACATTGGGGTACACGTGTCTCTTTCAATTCTGGTTTCCTCAGTGTGTATGCCCAGCAGTGGGATTGCTGGGTCATATGGCAGTTCTATTTCCAGTTTTTTGAGGAATCTCCACACTATTCTCCATAGTGGCTGTACTAGTTTGCATTCCCACCAACAGTGTAAGAGGGTTCCCTTTTCTCCACACCCTCTCCAGCATTTATTGCTTGTAGTCTTTTGGATAGCAGCCATTCTGACGGGTGTGAAATGGTACTTCACTGTGGTTTTGATTTGCATTTCTCTGATAATGAGTGATGTTGAGCATCTGTTCATGTGTTTGTTAGCCATCTGTATGTCTTTTTTGGAGAAGTGTCTGTTTAGTTCTTGGGCCCACTTTTTGATTGGGTCGTTTATTTTTCTGGAATTGAGCTGAAGGTGTTGCTTGTATATTTTTGAGATTAATTGTTTGTCCATTGCTTCATTTGCTATTATTTTCTCCCATTCTGAAGGCTGTCTTTTCACTTTGCTTATAGTTTCCTTTGATGTGCAAAAGCTTTTAAGTTTAATTAGGTCCCGTTTGTTTATTTTTGCTTTTATTTCCAATATTCTGGGAGGTGGGTCATGGAGGATCCTGCTGTGATTTATGTCGGAGAGTGTTTTGCCTATGTTTTCCTCTAAGAGTTTTATAGTTTCTGGTCTTATATTTAGGTCTTTAATCCATTTTGAGTTTATTTTTGTGTATGGTGTTAGAAAGTGTTCTAGTTTCATTCTTTTACAAGTGGTTGACCAGTTTTCCCAGCATCACTTGTTAAACAGATTGTCTTTTCTCCGTTGTACATTCTTGCCTCCTTTGTCAAAGATAAGGTGTCTGTAGGTGCATGGATTTATCTCTGGGCTTTCTATTCTGTTCCATTGATCTATATTTCTGTCCTTGTGCCAGTAAAATACTGTCTTGATGACTGTGGCTTTGTAGTATAACCTGAAGTCAGGCAGGTTGATTCTTCCAGTTCCATTCTTCTTTCTCAAGATTGCTTTGGCTCTTCGAGATTTTTTGAATTTCCATACAAATTGTGAAATTATTTGTTCTAGTTCTCTGAAGAATACCATTGGAATCTTGATAGGGATTGCATTGAATCTATACCTTGCATTCCTATACACTATCAATGGGAAAACAGAAAGAGAAATTAAGGAAACAATTCCATTCACCATCACAACGGAAAGGATAAAATCCTTAGGAATATATCTACCTAAAGAAACAAAAGACCTATATATAGAAAACTATAAAACACTGGTGAAAGAAATCAAAGAGGACACAAATAGATGGAGAAATATACCATGTTCATGGATCAGAAGAATCAATATAGTGAAAATGAGTCTACTCCCCAAAGCAATCTATAGATCCAGTTGTTTTTAAAATACACTAGGGAAGGGATATGAAGATCAATTGCACTGTTTTTCTCCCTTGTCAGTTGAAGGGACAACACTGTAAATATGCTGAGTACTCATTCAAATAATATCTATCTTTTATAATTCCAACACCACATCCTTTTCACCACATTAGATTCACTTGGACACTGATGCCTATATTTGCCAAATTCTATTTTGAAAATGTATCATGGGACACTAGGCCAGTCCTCCTCAGCCCTTCTCTGAGAAAGCCTCCCCCCACGCCTCAGAAGCCTAGGTATCAGAAATTCTCAACACGTTTCATGTAGGAACTCATCTCTATTATTCCACAGGTGATATTCTACTGCCACACATCTTCCTCACATTCAGTTTCTAACAGTATCCAAGCTGGTCTCAGGCTCATTGTCTGTGTTAATCTATCCTCACCCTAGCTCCTATCTTTTTTCTCCATAAACTTTCCTTGTATCCCTTCAGAGAACTGATCTTGAAATTTTAATTGGGCATTCCCCCAAACATAAGAAACTCATAAAATGCTCCTGTATGTTTGACTACAATTATCTACAAGAATTAGTTCGGATATCTAAGGTTAATCTATGGAATTCAAACGCTACAGGTTCCCTCATTACTTGAACGAAACATTTTACTACAAAGATCTATTTGACAAAATCCAAAGATCATGGCAATCAGTATAACAGTAAAGTAGCTAAAAATCTATGTTTTGAAAATCTGTATTGAAAGAAATGATGATAGTGTACAGATAAATATTGTGTTTATTTTTTCTCTAACTGTACAGTGATAACTGACATTTTTTTGTTTTTTAAGGGTACTAAACCACAGGGATCTTGAAAATATTTGATTAATTTTTATTATTTTTCTGAAGGTTATTAAAAGTAGAACACAGAGTTTTAAAAATTCATGTCATAATAAGAGATTTACCTTCCAGACTCCCTTTCAAAAACACAAGGCCAGGGCCTTAATCCACGTAGCAAATTTGTGATTCGTCAATCTCTCATGAATCATCTGATCTTCAAAGTTGTGTCTAGGTTCTACCAAAAGCACTATACCTCATTTGCATTTACCTCTACAGAACAAATGATGTTGTATTGCCCCATCCAACTTGATTCTAAAGAGGCTAAATGCAATGATGATTATAAAAATTGCCATGAAGTGGTTTTACTGACTTCATACCCACAGCACTGTTAATTTTATCCCCCCTCCCTGTTTCCTTGATTTTATTTTTACTTATTTCTGCAGCATGTTTCACCCTACTATCTCTTATATAACAATGGCAGTATGGATATCAAAGTCTTGAGTCCTGAGCTTAAAAAAATATCCTTTCTTAAATTCAGGGGAAGAGGTATACAGGTATGCAGTATTTATAATACAACATACTCTAGTTCAGCATAATAACATATTAATCCAATAATAATTTGTTAAACCTTTATATATTTTGTTCTGTAATATTTTTCTTTGTTATTTGAGATATTTTAGAAATTGCAAGTATTCTTGGAAAATTTGATGGAAACAAGAGTGAGACAGAGAGAGAGAAAAAATTAAAAAGTAAGCAGGAAGAGACAATTGAGATCACTACTCAGAGTGACAAAAGAAGTGTTCCATTTCCATGGCTTGCTCTATCTTTGGCTTAGCTGGTGTACCAATTAGTATACTTTGTGATGTGAACACCAAATCATCAAGAGTTGTATTGATTGACATCAGTGAGTGAGTGACAGTCTCTCAGTCATAATTGACTAAACTTCTTGTTCATATACTCATCATATAGCAAATTCTTGAGCAAACTTATGATACCAAAACATTTTTCAGTGTCATTTTCTCTGTGTAGAGATACTCGCGGCTGCCTAGGGGTTCTATTGATTACTTGGGAGAAAATGTGACATGTCTACAAAATTTGTTGCTCAGTCACAAAGTCATGTCCAACTCTTTGCAACCTCATGTACTGTAGCAAGCTAGGCTTCCCTGTCTTGCACTATCTCCCTGAGTTGCTCAAACTCATGTCCATTGTGTCAATGATGCCATCCAAGCCCCTCATCCTCTGTCACTCCCTTCTCCTCATGCCCTCAATCATTCCCAGCATCGGAGTCTTATCCAGTGAGTCAGCTCTTTGCATCAAGTGGCCAAAGTATTGTAGCTTCAGCATCAGTCCTTCCAGTGAATATTCAGAGTTGATTTCGTATCATATTGATTGGTTTGATTGCTTTGTTGTCCAACGGACTCTGAAGAGTCTTCTACAGTACCACAATTTGAAACTATCAATTCTTTGGTGCTCAGCCTTCTTTATGGTCCATCTCTCACATCCTAGAAAGACCATAGTTTTGACTATATGGACCTTTGTTGGTAAAGTGATGTCTCTGCTTTTTAATATGCTGTCTAGTTTTGTCATAGTTTTCCTTCTAAGAAGCAAGCGTCTTTTAATTTTGTGGCTGTAGCCACCGACTGCAGTGATTTTGGAGACCAAGGAAATAAAATCTGCCAATGTTTCCACCTTTTCCTCTTATATTTTCCATGAACTGATCTTAGGATTTTTAACGTTGAGTTTCAAGCCAGCTTTTTCATGCTCCTCCTTCACCCTCATCAAGAGGCTCTTTAGTTCCTCTTCACTTTCTGTTATCAGAGTGGTGTCATCTGCATATCTGAGGCTATTGATATTTCTCCTGGCAATCTTGATTCCAGGTTGGGATTCATCCAGCCTAGCATTTCTCATGATGTACTCCACATATAAGTTAAATAAGAAGGCTGACAATACACAGCCTTGACATAACCCTTTCCCAATCTTGAATCAGTCCACTGTTCCATGTTCAGTTCTAACAGTTGCTTCTTGACCTACATACAGGTTTCTCAGGAGACAGGCAAAGTGGTCTGATATTCCAATCTCTTTAAGAATTTTCCACAGTTTGTTGTGATATACACAAAGTGCTTTACTGTAGTCAGTAATGCAGAAGTAGATGCTTTTCTGGAATTCCCCTGCTTTTTCTCTGTTCCAGAATATGCTGGCAATTTTATTTCTGTTTCCTCTGCCCTTTCTAAATACAGCTTGTACATCTGAAAGTTCTTGGTTCATGCACTGCTGAAGCCTAGCTTAAAGGATTTTGACCATTACCTTGCTAGCATGTTTAATATATGCAAATGTATGGTAGTTGGAACATTCTTTGGCATTGCTCTTCTTTGAGATTGGAATGAAAACAGATCTTTTCCTGTCCTGTGGCCACTGCTGAGTTTTCCAAATTTGCTAGCATATTGAGTGCAACACTTTAACAGCATCATCTTTTAGTTTTTGAAATAGCCAGCTATTTCAAAAGGATGGTGGAATTCCATCACCTCCACTAGCTTTGTTTGTAGTAGTGCTTCCTAAGACCCACTTGACTTCACATTCCAGGATTTCTGGTTCTCGCTAAGTGGCCATACCATGGTGGTTATCCATCCAGGTAATTAAGACTTTTTTTTTTGTATAATTCTTCTGTGTATTCTCTTTTATTATATATATACTGTGCTGAATCTTCACTGCTGCATGGGCTTTTCTCTAGTTGCAGCATGCAGGGACTACTCTCTACTTATGATGCATGGGCTTCTCACTTCAGCAGGTTTTCCTGTTGTGGAGCATGCAAGGTGTGTGGGCTTCAGCAGTTGTGACATGAGGGCTCAGTAGTTGCGGCTCCTGGGCTCTAGAGCACAGGCTCAATAGTTGTGGCACTCAGGCTTAGTGGCTCAGTGGCATGTGGGATCATTTTGGACCAGGATCACACCCATGTCTCCTGCATTGGCCGGCAGATTCTTTACCACTGAGCTACCAAGGAAGCCCTCTTCTCTGTATTCTTGCCACCTCTTCTTAATCTTTTCTGCTTCTGTTAGGTCCTTACCCTTCTGTCTTTTTTGTGCCCATCCTTGCATGAAATGTTCTCTTGGCATCTCCAATTTTCTTGAAGAGATCTCTAGTCTTTCCCATTCTAACACTTTCCTCTATTTTTTTTTTTGCACTGTTCACATAAGAAGGCTTTTTTAAAATTTTTATCTCTCCTTGTTATTCACTGGAACTCTGCATTCAGTTGGGTATATCTTTCCCTTTCTCCTTTGCCTTTTGCTATTTTTCTTTCTCTCTTTTCCAGTAGTCTGCAAAACTACTGGGAAATAATTCTCGGTGGGGTATAAACAGGCAGAAATAATTTATTTCTAGCTGGAAATAATTTTGTAACCCAAGGGAAAAAAATGTCTTGTGCATACAAATAACAATGGATAACATTTTTCATTATTTGGCATTACGAATAATTTACTTAATCTAGATAGGAACCATACAGTCTGTTTTTTGCTCCACCATAAGTTCTCAGAGAAATATTCAGTTAACCTAATGATCAATATTTTGCTCCTAAATAAAATACATAGGAAAAGAATTGAGACAAAAGTTTCATTATTCTAATTCACAAGTATCAAAGGTTATAACTCTCTTTATGGTTTCACATGATACTACTCATGCTTCCATGCAGCAAATTACAAGCTGGTTAGAGTCCAGCCACTTATGGCCAAATTATTACATAATTTATATTAAAGAATGAATATCTGGAATGGCATGCTGGTTTTAAATTTTTCTAATACAGAAAAAGGATTCTTAATAAAATAAATGTGTATAGATGAATTACCATGTTTGCATGCTGGAAATTTGCAATAATTATGGTTTGTGTTATACTGAGTATTATTTATGCTTAGTAAATGTGCTAACACAAATCCACTGTGCTCATACAATTATTGCTATGCTAAAAATATTGAAAATACTTTCTGTATAAAAAATGATGCACGATGTCAAGATGTATAGGCCCTGTTCTTAGAAGATGGGAGTTCAAACTCTGACACTGTCTACTTGCAGGTTGTGTGTGTGATCCTGTGTGCTAAGTCACTTCAGTCACGTCTGACTCTGCGATCCCAAGGACTGTAGTCCACTAGGCTCCTCTCTCCATGCGATTCTCCACACAAAAATGCTGGAGTGGGTTGCCATTTCCTCTTCCAGGGGATCTTCCCAACCCATGAATCAAGTCCATGTCTCCTGTGTCTCCTGCATTGCAGGCATATTCTTTACCTGCTGAGCCATCGGGGAAGCCCTGTGTGATCCTAGGAAAGCTTTTGAAAGTCTCTGTTTCTTGGTTCCATCATTCAAAAATAAAAAGAAGATAATATCTACCTCATAAGGTCATTTTGAACATTATGTAAGATAATCCATGCAAGTGCACAGAATAATGCTTAACATAATAAATCCCAATAACTGTTATATATAATTAATATTGTTATTATTATTATTAATGTGGTTTCATTGATAGCTACTGTGAGTTATCTAGCTACGATTCAATGATTGATAAAAACAATTCTATAAATGTTCTTTATTGTAATTTGTCCAGAAATACTCTTTCATTTCAAGTAAAAGATCTCTGAGAAGGCCAGTAGTCCAAAAGAAAACACTGAAGAAAGAGCAATATGAGAAAATCAAGGACAATAGATTGAGTCAAGATAGTTTTGGAGGAGATCCAGGTGTAGCAACAAGACTTTTTAAAGTCTAGAGATAAGCCTTATGCGAGTTATATCAATCATTCTAATGTAGGAAATAGTAAATATAGAGTCATTCACGGTTGATTCTAGAGAAATTTGTTTTTAGCATCCCTTACTTCTCTATTTGAATTTTTTTTTCCAAACTGCAAGGTCCCTTTGCACAGATGTCTAATAATCTCACCAGGTTGGTTACTACTCTTAAAGAAATTGAATTGAGGAACTCATTTTAAATATATTGGTAGTTTAAAGTGTGAATCTTCCCAGGAATATTAAATGCTAGAATAAGAATATCAGGTGAAGAAAATGCTTGATAATAAGAATTGTCAAGGATGGCATTTGACTTCAGTTGGGGATGTATTTTGGGTAGAGCGCTTTCCTAGTATGAATCAAGCATAAAAGTTCCCTTCCACAAATGATTTAAAAATCAAGACTTCAGCCAAGGACACTAAACTCTCACTCTATTGTGTTGTTTATTCCATTAAGAGGTCATTTCTGTATGTTAAGTCTCAATTTCTAAAATTTAAGGCAAGGGAGGTATTCTGGACTCAAAGGAATAATGTTTTACATAGGTGCATTTTATTTCATTTTTAAATTATTAAAATAAGATGTGAATTTGGAAAAGATGTAAAAATTATTCAGTCTAAGAAAATCACTAAAAATGGAACAAATATTGAAAATATATCAGCTCCAAAAAAAAAGGAAAAATGGTAATTCTATCTTTAAAAATCTCCTCATTTTTAAAAGGCTCAAAATGCCTTAATTCTAAATTTTCAATTCTAAGTTGTAAGATAGCTAAGAATGTGTGACTAGTTGATAATAACCATTAAAATTAACAGAAACATTTTTATTTTTTCCTGTGAGTAGAATTGAATATATAGAACTTTTTGAATCAGAAAATATCAAACCTCCTAGGAATACTTGTAGTTAATAAGGATGCTTTAAGGAAAAAATCTACGAATTGCATTCCATTCAAATCCTCTATGGGATTTACCCAGCACTAGTTGTCAGTTGTCTGTTTACATTGTATTATAAAACATATTTCGTCTAACAGACACAACAACTTCCCCTTAGTCTTTTCTTCCAAACTAATTAACTGCACACTTACCAAGTACTAGTTATTCTTATAATATCCTTAATACCTTTGAAGAAGGAGCTTACAATGTATTAATGAAATGCAAACTTTAGGGTTCTTAATTTTCTTGGGTTCTTTACACACTCTAGTGGGGAGACAAGCAAATTTATAATCATAACTTTGTATCATTTTTCATAAACAGCACTCAAACAAAATTGTATAACCTTCAATCCCATAAATCCTTGATTTCTCCCTGTCTTAAAAGTAAATTAGTTTATCAGTTGCCATTCTTGGCACCATGAAAATTAGTGAATGCATGAAAGAAGTGCTAAAAAGATGATTTCCTCCTCATTCATTTTTATTAAAATTGAGATATAATTAACATGCAACATTGTATTAGTTTTATGTGTGCACCATAGTGATTTGATATATGTATATACTGCAAAATAACTACCACAATAAGTTTAGTAAACATTATCACCACATATAGTTACATTTCTTGCTTGTGATGAGAGCATTCAAGATCCACTCATAGCAACTCTTAAATATAAAATACAGCATTGTAAACTATATTTACTATGCCTTACATTACATCCCCACAGAACATTTATTTTACAACTGGAAGCTCTTACCTTATGACCACCTGCACCCATTTTTCCCACCTCATATTGCCACCTTTCTCCTCTGGCAACCACCAATCTGTTTTTTGTATCTATGAGTGAAATTCTTTGTTTTTTTTAAACCCTCATAAAAGTGAGATCATACAGTATTTGTCTTTTTTCTGTCTGACTTATTTCACTTAGCATTAATGCTCTGAAATTTCATCCATGCTGTTTCAAATGATAGGAACAATTTTTTCATGGCTAAATCATATTCTGTTGTGGATATACAGTTATTTTCTAGTACATTCATCTGTTAACAGACACAAGATTATTTCCATATCTTGAGTGTCTTAAATAATGCTGCAGTGAATGTGGAGGCACAAATGTCGCCTTGGAATAGAATTTATGTTCTGTTCAGATATATACCCAGAAGTGGAGTTGCTAGATCACATAGTAGTTTGATTTGTAATCTTTTGAGGAACCTCCATAGTGGCTACAGCAATTTACATTCCCACCAACCGTGTACAAGGGTTCCTTTTTTCCACATCCTCTCCAACACTTCAGAACAACAGACTGGTTCCAATTCGGGAAAGGAGTACGTCAAGGCTATATATTGTCACCCTGCTTATTTAACTTATATGCAGAGTACATCGTTAGTAATGCTGGGCTGGAAGAAGCACAAGCTGGAATCAATATTGCCGGGAGAAATAGCAATAACCTCAGATATGCAGATGTCACCACCCTTATGGCAGAAAGTGGAGAACTAAAGAGCCTCTTGATGAAAGTGAAAGAGGAGAGTAAAAAAGGTGGCTTAAAACTCAACATTCAGAAAACTAAGATTATGGCATCTGGTCCCATCACTTCATGGCAAATATATGGGGAAACAGTGGAAACAGTGAGAGACTTAATTTTCTAAGGCTCCAAAATCACTGCAGTTGGTGACTGCAACAATGAAATTAAAAGACGCTTGCTCCTTGGAAGAAAACCTATGACCAACCCAGACAGTATATTAAAAAGCAGAGACATTACTTTGCCAACAAATGTCTGTCTAGTCAAAGCTATGGTTTTTCCAGTAGTCATGTATGGATGTGAGATTTGGACCAAAAGGAAAACTGAGCGCTGAATAATTGATGCTTTTGAACTGTGGTGTTGGAGAAGACTCTTGAGAGTCCCTTGGACTTCAAGGAGATCAAAATAGCCAATCCTAAAGGAAATCAGTCCTGAATATTCATTGGAAGGACTGATGCTGAAGCTGAAACCCCAATACTATGGCCACCTGATGTGAAGAGCTGACTCACTGGAAAAGACCCTGATGCTATGAAAGATTGAAGGCAGGAGGAGAAGGGAATGACAGAGGATGAGATGGTTGGATGGCATCACCGACTTGATGTACATGAGGTTGAGCAAGCCCCGGGAGTTGGTGAAGGACTGGGAAACCTGGCGTGCTGTAGTCCATGGTGTCGCAAATAGTTGAAGACTGAGCAATTGAACTGAACTGAACTCCAACACTTCTCTCTTGCCTTGCATTTCCTTGATGATTAGTGAAATTAAATACATTTTCATGTATTAATTGTCCATTTGTATGTCTTCTTTGGAAAATTTTCTGTTCAGTTTCCTTGCCTGCATTTAATCTGATTCCTTTTTGGAGATTGAGTTCTGTGAGTTCTTTATATATTTTAAATATCAAGCCTTTATTAGATAAAATTTGCAAATATTTTCTCCTATCCTATAGATTATGTTTCATTTTGTTGATAGTTTCCTTTGCTGTATAGAATTTTTTTTTAGTGTGATATGGTTGCACTTGTTTATCTTTGCTATTGTTGCCTTTGATTTTTGAGTCAAATATGAAACTTATTATCAAAACCAATGTCAAGGAACTTTTTCCTATATTTCTTTCTAGGCATTTTATGGTTTCCAATCTTATATTAAAGTCTTTTATTCATTTTGAGTTTATTTTTGTGTATGATATGTTAGTGTTTCAGTTGTTATCTTTTGCATGTCTGTCCAGTTTTTTTCAACACCGTTTACTGAAGAAATGCAACGTAACTTCCTCTTAACCTGGTCTACTAAACTAGTACATTTCACATTTATGAAAAGTACTAATTTTAAATTGCTGAAGTTTGCACATGCAAAATTGAGAAGATCACAGTCTGACCTAATGTCTTTGGGATATTTATCTGAGGATGGCCAGTGACCATATTACTTTATGCTTATAAATCTACTGCCACTCAACTAGAAGTCACGGTTCTATATTTACTTTTCTTTCCAATAAAGGTACTATTTATCATATGAAGATATTATGTGATAACTCATCACTCTCCTTGGAAACCTTCTTGCTCAACACGGGATATTCTAAGCTGAAACAGCCTCTTTGAATAGCTAAGTGGTCTTTAACATTTCCTGGAAGTTAAGGTGACATGTTCATGGAAGTTTAAAGAAAAATATATCTCACACATTACTACATCTTTGAGAAAAACGGTCTCAAAAATGAAAAACCACAACTCCTGTATGAATGTTCAGTGTTATGAACAATGTAGAAGTAGTTTTCATATTAGTTACATTTTCAACTCTTTTATCTGCATTGATCAATTATTCAATATGCAATGAAAAATTGAATAAGATGTCCAGTCATTACTATAAGTTGCTCAAATTAAAGTAACAGCTTTGAAAAGGACAAAATTAAAACTAAATAGAGACTTGATTACAAGTTTATGGAATATTTATCATGCATCATTGTGGGATCTTCAAGACACTTGTTTTTTTCCCTTTACTTTTACTATCTAGGGTTCCTACCTATGGTAATAGAAAGGAAAAGGCAGTCAGTGGTTTGTTAATAAGGGAAAGATTTTCACTATTTTCTAAAAATAAAGCAGGGAAGAAAAGATGAGAATAAATGACTCTCGAAGATAGTCATCTCATTACTGCTGTGTTCATAATAATCAGTACCTCTCAGATTGTTTACTGTTTTACAATGTAGAGACAATTTTCAACAACCTAGTTATATATATATATATATATGGCTGATTATAAGTAGGAACTTTGTTTTCTGTTCTGTTTCCTGAATGAGTTAACTACCATATGCTCACCATGTCTGCATAAGAAGAATAGACTAAAACTTGAATTCCACACTTTGTTATCTGAAGCTGTATTTCTAATACTTTTCTCTATGAGTTCACCAGACAGATTTGATATCTCTACCATGATCACACAAGAATATCATACTAGTTTTCTATAACCATGTACTAAACTAATACAAATTTAAATTCCTTTATGGGGTATATGAATGCAAGGGATTTCTGTGTGTTAATTTTATATCATGCAACTTTACTATATTCATTGATTAGCTCTAGTAATTTTCTGGTAGAATCTTTAGGGTTTTCTATGTAGAGGATCATGTCATCTGCAAACAGGGAGAGTTTTACTTCTTCTTTTCCTATCTGTATTCCTTTTATTTCTTTTTCCCCTCTGATTGCTGTGGCCAAAACTTCCAAAACTATGTTGAATAGTAGTGGTGAAAGTGGGCATCCTTGCCTTGTTCCTGACTTTAGGGGAAATGCTTTCAATTTTTCACCATTGAGGATAATGTTTGTTGTGGGTTTGTCATATATAGCTTTTATTATGTTGAGGTATGTTCCTTCTATTCCTGCTTTCTGGAGGGTTTTTATCATAAAAGGATGTTGAATTTTTGTCAAAGGCTTTCTCTGCATCTACTGAGATAATCATATGGTTTTTATCTTTCAATTTGTTAATGTGGTGTATTACATTGATTGATTTGCGGATATTAAAGAAACCTTGCATTCCTGGGATAAAGTCAGCCCACTTGGTCATGATGTATGATCTTTTTAAAATGTTGCTGGATTCTGTTTGCTAGAATTTTATTAAGGATTTTTGCATCTATGTTCATCAGTGATATTAGCCTGTAGTTTTCTTTTTATTGTGGCATCTTTGTCTGGTTTTGGAATTAGGGTGATGGTGGCCTCATAGAATGAGTTTGGAAGTTTACCATCTTCTGCAATTTTCTGGAAGAGTTTGAGTAGGATAGGTATTAGCTCGTCTCTAAATTTTTGGTAGAATTCAGCTGTGGAGCCGTCTGGTCCTGGGCTTTTGTTTGCAGGAAGATTTCTGATTACAGTTTCGATTTCCATTCTTGTGATGGGTCTGTTAAGATCTTCTATTTCTTCCTGGTTCAGTTTTGGAAAGTTATACTTTTCTAAGAATTTGTCCATTTCTTCCAAGTTGTCCATTTTATTGGCATATAGTGTTGGTAGTAGTCTCTTATGATCCTTTGTATTTCTGTGTAGTCTGTTGTGATCTCTCCTTTTTGATTTCTAATTTTGTTGATTTGATTCTTCTCCCTTTGTTTCTTGATGAGTCTGGCTAATGGTTTGTCAATTTTGTTGCAAACTAGTACAGCCACTATGGAGAACAGTGTGGAGATTCCTTAAAAAACTGGGAATAGAACTGCCATATGACCCAGCAATCCCACAGTTGGGCATACACACCGCAGAAACCAGAATTGAAAGAGACACATGTACCCCAATGTTCATCACAGCACCATTTATAATAGCCAGGACCTGGAAGCAACCTAGATGTCAATCAACAGACAAATGGATAAGGAAGCTCTGGTACATATACTCGATGGAATATTACTCAGCCATTAAAAAGAATACATTTGAATCAGTTCTATTGAGATGGATGAAACTGGAGCCCATTATACAGCGTGAAGTAAGCCAGAAATAAAAACACCAATACAGTATACTAATGCATATATATGGAATTTGAAAGATAGTAATGGTAACCCTTTATGCGAGACAGAATAAGAGACACAGATGCATAGAACAGTCTTATGGACTCTGAGGGAGAAGGTGAGGGTGGGACGTTCTGAGAGAATAGCACTGGAACATGTATATTATCATATGTGAAACAGAACACCATTCCATGTTCGATGCATGAGACAAACGCTCAAGGCTGGGGCAATGGGATGACCCAGAGGGAAGGGATGGGGAGGGAGGTAGGAGGGGGGTTCAGGATGGGGAACACATGTAAACCCATGGCTGATTCATGTCAATGTAACGCAAAAACCACTACAATATTGTAAAGTAATTAGCCCCCAACTAAAATAAATAAATGTATTAAAAAAATAAATTCCTTTGTGGGAAGTTGATAGAAGTTACATACATGGTCTTCAGAATGTAATTTTGAGAGAGGCTGCAACTAAAATCTGAATTTCCTACTCAGAAGTTGTGGATAAAATCTATGTTCAGAATTTTCTAAGGATTAAATGAGATACCATGCAAAGTACTTAATGTAATTCCTGGAATACTATAATAATAAATACTATTTATCTTTCCTCTTTGCCTACTTGTTAAAGTTGGGAAGCAAGTACAATGGTACTAAGGCTTCTAGCCCATATTTTCAAAATTATTATGCTTGAAAGAATGACCAAAGAAGGAAATTTTTGAAATTTATATACAGCCATGAAATCATTGGCTGACATTGTCTTTAAAAACAATGAGTTTTTACTGCAACCACTGAAGTCCACCCACTAGAGACTGTGCTCCCCAGCAAGAGAAGCCACTGCAATGAGAAGCCCATGAACCACAGCAAAGAATAGCCCCAACTTGCTGCAGTTAGAGAAACCCCGCATGCAGCAATGAAGATCCAGTGTAGCAACAACAACAAAAAGCAATGAGCTTCAATAAAAAAATGGGCAAAGTACCTGAACAGACATTTTACCAAAGAAAACATAAAAATGGCCAATAAGACCGTGAAAAATTGCTCAACATCACTAATCTTTCACTTAGTTTCCTTATTTACAAAACTGATAGAAAACTAATGCCTACTTCAACAATTTGTAAGCTCAAATACAATAGTGAGAAACGCTGGGCTGGAAGAAACATAAGCTGGAATCAAGATTGTGGGGAGAAATATCAATAACCTCAGATATGCGGATGACACCACCCTTATGGCAGAAAGCGAAGAAGAACTAAAAAGCCTGCTGATGAAAGTGAAAGAGGAGAGTGAAAAAGTTGGCTTAAAGCTCAACGTTCAGAAAACTGAGATCATGGCATCTGTTCCCATCACTTCATGGGAAATAGATGGGGAAACAGTGAAAACAGTATCAGACTTTATTTTTAGGGGCTCCAAAACTACTGCTGATGTTGATTGCAGCCATGAAATTAAAAGATGCTTACTCCTTGGAAGGAAGGTTATGGACAACCTAGATAGCCTATTTAAAAGCAGAGACATTACTTTGCCAACAAAAGTCCGTCTAGTCAAGGCTATGGTTTTTCCAGTGGTCATGTATGGATGTGAGAGTTGGGCGGTGAAGAAAACTGAGTGCCGCAGAATTGATGCTTTTGAACTGTGGTGTTGGAGAAGACTCTTGAG
Organism: Okapia johnstoni; assembly: GCA_024291935.2. NCBI lineage: Eukaryota > Metazoa > Chordata > Mammalia > Artiodactyla > Giraffidae > Okapia > Okapia johnstoni. The sequence continues at coordinate 68,203,358 of CM044305.1, read as the reverse complement.
AGTCCCTTGGACTGCAAGGAGATCCAATCAACCCATCCTAAAGGAGATCAATCCTGGGTGTTCATTGGAAGGACTGATGTTGAAGCTGAAACTCCAATACTTTGGCCACCTCATGTGAAGAGTCGACTCATTGGAAAAGACCCTAATGCTGGGTAGGATTGGGGGCAGGAGGAGAAGGGGACAACAGAGGATGCGATGGTTGGATGGCATCGCTGACTCGATGGACATGGGTTTGGGTAGACTCCGGGAGTTGGTGATGAACAGAGAGGCCTGGCGTGCTGTAATTCATGGGGTCCCAAAGAGTCGGACACGCCTGAGCGGCTGAACTGAACTGATACAATAGTGTATATAAATGTGCTTTGTGAATTGTGACTGATTGAGGACTCCCAAAATCCACTGCCAGAATCTGTGTGTTCAAAAATCAAAGAACTAGAACCATTACTTCCATTGTTTTCACCAACAAAATTTATCAATTTTTTTCTAAAAAAATTTTTTTCTTGGAAAAGTAAATCTATCAGAATATTTTGATGAGTAACTCTGACAGTCAAAATGTTATATATCACTTATAACATGAGAGAGTTGAGCAAAGTTTGCTAAAGAGATACCCAGTCTCCAGTAATTATTTCAAGAAGCATTTTCAGATGAGTTTTTATAGAAGTATTTATTATGAAGCTTTATTGGATTTTAAAAAACCTACAAAGATCAGAAGAAATCTAAAATAATGGGGAAGAAGCATAGTTAGTCTTCCACCTATTGCTTGATTAGAGCAAAAAAATATATATATTGCCATATAGCCTAAGGAAACATATATGTTGACTGAACACTGTAAGGCTGAAGAACTGATTAAATAGCAGAGTTCCTTGTATCCCCAGCAAACCATAATTTCCACAAGTAAATTAGGAGCAAGGGAGAAATGATGGTGACATCTATTATACTGAAAGGACAGCATTTGGAATGAATGGGTAAGTATAAAATGATAGGTTAGTTAAAAGTTACTTGTTAGCTCATATTCCATCCACAGTGACCAATTAAATAAGAAAAACTAAACACAATCAAAACAAAAATAAAATCCCCCAAATGTCACATTTACCAATGTGTCCTAAATAAAGACAGAAGTAATATTGTTTAACTACCTCAAATTGATGTCTCAAAACTTGCTCCAGAGATTGCTCCTTCTCCTCTTTTTAAAAGTGTGATGTGAAGGCTTGATTTTCTTTATAAATGGATTCAACATTTTTTAAAAATTTAAACTCTATTTAGTTTATACATTTAATTATTTTTCCAGTTTTATTGAGATATAATTGACATACAACACTGTATTGGTTTAAGGTATACAACATAATGATTTGATACATGTATATATTACAAAATGATTACCACAAGAAGTTTAGTTAACATCTATCACTGTACAGTTGTTTTCTTTCTTGTAATGAGAACTTTAAAGATCTACTCTCTTAGCAACTCTCAAATATAGAGTATTGTTAACTATATTTACCATGCTGTACGTTATATTTCCAGAACTTATTTATCTTATAACTGGAAGCTTGTACTTTTGACCTCCAAAAGGTCAATTGAACATTTCCCCAGCTCTCACCTCTCACTTTTCGCAACCACCAATCTGTTCCCTGTACTTATTTCACTTATCCTAATGCCCTCAAGTTTCATCCATGTGTGGAAAATGGCAATGTTTTGTTTTATGGCTGGATATACACATGGACATCACCAAATGGTCGACACTGAATTCATATGTATTATATTCTTTGCAGCCAAAGATGGAGAAGCTCTATACAGTCAGCACAGACAAGGCCGGGAGCTGATTCTGCCTCAGATCATGAACTTCTTATTGCCAAATTCAGATGTAAACTGAAGAAAGTAGGGAAAACCACTAGACCATTCAGGTATGACCTAAATCAAATCCCTTATAATTATACAGTGGAAGTGAGAAATAAAATTAAGGGACTAGATCTGATAGACAGAGTGCCTGATGAACTATGGATGGAGGTTCGTGACATTGTACAGGAGACAGGGATCAAGACCACCCCCAAGAAAAATAAATGCAAAAAGGCAAAAGAGCTGCCTGAGGAGGCCTTACAAATAGCTGGGAAAAGAAGGGAAGCAAAAAGCAAGGAGAAAAGGAAAGATATTCCCATTTGAATGCAGACTTCTAAAGAATAGCAAAGAGAGATTCCTCTAACGGGAAATGTGAAGTCAAGTGGGCCTGAGAAAGCATCACTAGGAACAAAGCTAGTGGAGGTGATGGAATTTCTAGTTGAGCTATTTCAAATCCTGAAAGATGAAGCAGTGAAAGTGCTGTGTACTCAATATGTCAGCAAAATATGGAAAACTCAGCAGTGTCCACAGGACATGGAAAAGGTCAGTTTTCATTCCAATCCCAAAGAAAGGTGATGCCAAAGAATGCTCAAACTACCGCACACTTGCACTCATCTCACACACTAGTAAAGTAATGCTCAAAATTCTCCAGGCCAGGCTTCAGCAATACGTGAAGCATAAACTTCCAGGTGTTCAAGTTGGTTTTAGAAAAGACAGAGGAACCAGAGATCAAATTGCCAACATCTGCTGGATCATCGAAAAGGCAATAGAGTTCCAGAAACACATCTATTTCTGCTTTATGGACTATGCCAAAGCCTTTGACCGTGTGGATCACAATAAACTGTGAAAAACTCTGAAAGGGATGGGAATACCAGACCACCTGACCTGCCTCTTGAGAAATCTGTATGTAGGTCAGGAAGCAACAGTTAAACAGGACATGGAACAGCAGACTGGTTCCAAATAGGAAAAGGAGTATGTCAAGGCTGCATATTGTCATCCTCCTTATTTAACTTATATGCATGGTACATCATGAGAAACACTGGGCTGGAGGAAGCAAAAGCTGGAATCAAGATTGCCAGGAGAAATATCAATAACCTCAGATATGCAGATGACACCAGCGTTATGGCAGAAAGTGAAGAAGAACTAAAGAGCCTCTTGATGAAAATGAAAGAGGAGAGTGGAAAAGTTGGCTTAAAAGTCAACATTCAGAAAACTAAGATCATGGCATCCGGTCCCATCACTTCATGGGAAATTGATGGGCAAACAGTGGAAACAGTGTCAGACTTTATTTTTCTGGGCTCCAAAATCACTTCAGATGGTGATTGCAGCCATGAAATACAGATGGCTAACAAACACATGAAAAGATGCTCAACATCACTCATTATTAGAGAAATGCAAATCAAAACCACAATGAGGTACCATTACACACCAGTCAGAATGGCCGCTATCCAAAAGTCTACAAGCAATAAATGCTGGAGAGGGTGTGGAGGAAAAGGGAACCCTCTTACACTGTTGGTGGGAATGCAAACTAGTACAGCCACTATGGAGAACAGTGTGGAGATTCCTTAAAAAACTGGGAATAGAACTGCCATATGACCCAGCAATCCCACTGCTAGGCATATACACCGAGGAAACCAGAATTGAAAGAGACGCGTGTACCCCAATGTTCATCACAGCACTGTTTACAATAGCCAGGACATGGAAGCAACCTAGATGTCCATCGGCAGACGAATGGATAAGGAAAGCTGTGGTACATATACACAATGGAATATTACTCAGCCCATTAAAAAGAATACATTTGAATCCGTTCTATTGAGATGGATGAAACCTGGAGCCCATTATACAGAGTGAAGTGAGCCAGAAAGAAAAGCACCAATACAGTATACTAATGCATGTATTTGGAATTTGAAAGATGGTAATGGTAACCTATATATGTGAGACAGAATAAGAGACACAGATGCATAGAACAGTCCTGTGGACTCGGAGGGAGAAGGTGAGGGTTGGACGTTCTGGGACAATAACATTGAAACATGTATATTGTCATATGTGAAGCAGAACACCATTCCATGTTCTATGCATGGGACGGATGCTCAGGGATGGAGCGTTGGGATGACACTGAGGGATGGGAGGGGGAGGGAGGTGGGAGGAGGGCTTGGGAGGGGGAGCACGTGTGAACCCATGGCTGATTCATGTCGATGTATGGCAAAAACTACTACAGTATTGTAAAGTAATTAGCCCCCAACTAAAATTAAAAAAAAAAAAAAAAGACATTTACTCCTTGGAAGGTAAGTTATGACCAACCTAGCCAGCATGTTGAAAAGCAGAGACATTACTTTGCCAACAAAGTCCGTCTAATCAAGGCTATGGTTTTTCCAGTGGTCATGTATGGATGTGAGAGTTGGACGGTGAAGAAAACTGAGTGCCGCAGAATTGATGGGTTCACATGTGCTCCCCCTCCCAAACCCTCCCCCCACCTCCCTCCCCCTCCCATCCCTCAGTGTCATCCCAACGCTCCATCCCTGAGCATCCGTCCCATGCATAGAACATGGAATGGTGTTCTGCTTCACATATGACAACTGTGGTGTTGGAGAAGACTCTTGAGAGTCCCTTGGACTGCAAGGAGAACCAATCAATCCATCCTAAAGGAGATCAATCCTGGGTGTTCATTGGAAGGACTGATGTTGAAGCTGAAATCTCAATACTTTGGCCACCTGATGTGAAGAGCTGACTCATTTGAAAAGACCCTGATGCTGGGAAAGATTGAGGGCAGGAGAAGAAGTGGATGACAGAGGATGAGATGGTTGGATGGCATCACCGACTTAATGAACATGGGTATGGGTGGACTCCAGGAGTTGGTGATGTACAGGGAGTCCTGGCGTTCTGCAATTCATAGGGTCACAAAGAGTCGGACAAGACTGTGCGATTGAATTAAACTGAATATACCTCTGTATTTGTGCATATGTGTATGTGTATAATATTTTCTTAGTCATTTATCCATCAGTGAACTCTTAGGTTGTTTCTGTGTCTTGGCTATTGTAAATAAGGCTGTAATAATAAATATAAGAGTACAGATATCTCTTCGAGATAATGATTTCATTCTGTTCACATATATACCCAGAAGTGGAATTGCTGTATCATGTGGTAATATTATTTTTATTTTTTTCAGAAACCTCCATAATATTATTCATAGTGGCTGTACCAATATGTCAAATATAGCAAAGGTAAAAACTAAAAGAATAAAAATCTCTTCATGACAGTGTTTAAAGAGCAAAAATAAAACTATCCTATTAGAATGAATCTGATTTACTAAAGACACTATTATGGTGAACTGCAAGCCTAATTTTGCTATAAAGCATTCACTCAGTCTCTCAATCAATTGGTGGTTTCTAATGTTTAAATTATTTTTATCTGACTCATTATATATTAGCTGCACAAGTGACCACATGCTGACCTAAATAAAAGAAAAATATAGAAAATATATTTGTACCCAATATAGATTTAGTATCTGTTATGAGTACCCTATTTAAGTTTTTTTGAGTCTGATATTTTAAGTTTAGTAGTTTCTATTCATAATTTTGCTATATCAGGAATTGTCTGTTATCCTTAGGATGTATCAAAGTTATCCTTCACAGGGGGAATAAATGGAATCAACAAGATCAATGCTTAAGTGCCAACAAATCTTTGTGTTTGAAGGACAAAGTGCATGGATTGGAAATTTGCAGTATTTCTCACTAAAAGAGAAGTTTCCAAGTGCATTCTGAGTTATTGCAGAAAAGGGTCTTGGTAATTTAAATGTGATCTTTAAAAAAACATGTTTGGAGATTATAAAAATAGTAACTCCATTAGGAATGAAATCAAAAGTAAATGAGATCTTTAAAGATATCCAGGAGTACCTGGCCACATTACTTAAACTTACAGTCATTTCCATTTATAGTTAAGTTCTAAAATGCACCTTTAAAGGAACAGAAGCCTGGCATAGAAGTAGTCAAGTAGTGAGAATGTCATTATCCTAAAAATCATTTGGTAATTGTAGCAAATTAAAGATGACATATCCTTTGACACTCCTCACATTTTGAAGGAAGAGTCTGTGCCTCTTCACCTTGAATCCTGTACTCTTCAATTACTTTGACTAAAAGAATAGCAAAACTGATTCAGGGTCAGTTTATATGACCAGATTTTAAAAGACTAAGAGCTTTCATTTCTATTACAACACTCACTCTTGGAGCCTTGAGCTGTCATATAAGAAGTCTGACTACAATGTTGAAGAGACTATGGAAGGACTCTGATACTACATTGAGACAGAGAAGAGCCAGCTGTCATCATTAACGTGCCCAGGTCTGTGATCAAACCCACCTTAGACTTTCCAGACCAGATGAGCCACTAGATGAGAATCACTGAATGACCTTGGTCACACCAAGGAACCAGCCGTGCCCTATCTGAATTCTTGAAACACAAAAACTTTATATTTAATAAAAGGTCTGTTGTTTTAAGCTACTAAAATTAGGGGTAGTTGTTACACAGCAGTGGATATCATGACACAGTAACTATTACATGTATTCAGCGTTGTACTTAACTGTTATTTCCATGAGCATCAGACAAAAAGTTAATGAGATTTATTTTCCAAGATATACTGTGTTAGAATTTTGAACTTTTAAAACTAAAAATATGTTCACAATCAATAGTGTCTCTGCAAACAAAGGAACTTCAGTGTCCCAGTGTTGGACAACAATAGCCTTACTGGGGACACAATGCTTTGTTAATGAGACATATGTCACCTATAATAATTATAGAAAAATCCTAAAAGTAGTTGTTTAATTTAAAAGGACTTTTATGCTATTACTCATGATTATTTAGGTGAAGTAACATCATGCTTTATGGCTGAAATTACCTTTTCCTGTCATGTGTAGTCATTTATATTCATGTCAAATGGTAAAGGAATTCTACCAATAAGGACGTATCTTATCTTCTACTTGTATCTATTGGAAAATTCATTACTTTAATTTATTTAACTAGCCAGAAAGTTCTCAGGAAAGATCAGAAATAAAAGGTAATATCTGCAAGATAAGAACAAAACTCACAATATCAACCATATCATACTATTTCTGAAAATAACAGTTCACTTTTGGAGGAATAAGACTGTTAAAGTGAAAAATCACATGTGTCATAGAATAGGCAGGCATAAGTTTTGAGAACGCAAAAAGTTAGATAGTAAACCTAGTTTCTTCATATGTAATGCTGGGCTCTATTATAAGTATTATATTATAGAAGAAAAGGCTTTTCATTAAGAAGCTTAAATCCCTTGGCAGTATATACTATTAACTTGAACAAGGGGACATGATTTCTTAGAAAAAGTATATTTTAAAAATTAAAATACTTTTAATTTCAAATAACATTAACTTAATTTCTAATTAAATTAATTTATCAAATTATTTAAATTCATAAATATTAAAAAGTATTATTTAATTTCAAAGAGTATTAAAAAGCTTATGATTTCAACGTTTAGTAAGTGGAAATTGCATTTAAAATTTTTAGAATTATTTTTACATGAATTCTTCTATGATTGAATAACAGAAATGAATGCAAAATACTTTGCAGGCTTGCAGAGGCAATACTCTTCTAGGTGGTCATTTATTACCGGAAGACTCTCCTTCCCCAATTGTGGTGAGGTGGAAAGAGCTCTGAACTGAGAATTAATAGTCTATTATTTGCCACTAACAAGCACTAAGATCACAAACAAGTGACTTTTTCTCCCTGGCTTTAGTTTCCTTAGTTTTGAAATAGAACATTTTCACAAGATTTCTAAGGTCAATTCCAACAGTAATATTCTATGACTAAATCTTCCCTGATCGTTCTTGCTAAAATTCCTGTATAATTTGCTCCTTTGGGTTAAAACACTGAGTCCTTTATTAAAAGGCAAATGTTATCTGGGAAAAGCTGCACAATAAGTCATTATTCATCATTAAAATCTCAACTTGATTCAGTTTATTAGATTAGCCTGAGGAAATAGAACTAAGGAAAGGAAAGTTTGACATGAATGGAAAAGGGCAGAAAAACAATGGAAGGATGCTCCAAGGAACCAAGAGCTTGCAATATAGATATGGGCACTAGCCTAGACAATTTCAATGCTTGCCTAGGAAAGTCCTTAATGATATGTCCATGGGTTTTATGCAATAATATTATGAAATATCTTAATTGGGACCCATCTAAATATGAAAGAGGGACTACTTTTTCATCTTTGGATCTCAAATATTTTATATTGTATTTACTGTCTCAAGGATAGCAAGTGACGTGCTATTATTTTGCAGGGCTTCCCTGATGGCTCAGTCCATAAAGAATCTGCCTGCAATGCAAGAGACCCAGGTTTGATCCCTCGGTCTGGAAGATCCCCTGGAGAAGGGAATGGCAAACCACTCCAGTAGAAGTGGAGTAAAATGCCTAACTGGAAGAGAAAAATACCAGTGCCCAGCTCCACGATGAAGTGAACTATGGTAAGACTTAATTTTGCTGCTCTGCCACAGGAAACAAAGTTTATCCAGGGTGGAGTAGATGTATGCTTCTACGGAATGTTGTAAGGATTTTCACCAACCCTAAATCTGCATTCTACTATGAGATAGGAAAGTATGAGCTATCTCCCTCCTATTTAATAAGGTTTTCCAAAATACTTGCACAAAACTTGTGCTTAAATCTAATTGATAAGATGTTAGTCACTTAGCCACATATAACTGCAAAAGATTCAGGAAACAATGCATTTTGTTCTGAGATTCAGTGTGTTCTGATAAGAATTAGTATCTGTTTACTATGGATAAAGAGGACGATGTACATTGGAAGCCAGCAGCAGTCTTGGCCAACTAAATTCACTATTACAGAATCTGAGATCCCTAAATACCTTAATAATTTTGATTAAGGATATTTTCACCTTAAGTTAAAATAAAAATGCAGTTCAAGGAGAAGACTTAAACTTTGCAATATAACACATACCATAATTATCTAAATGAACAGTAATAGCAGGACTAGAAATCCCAAAGTATATAAATACTAATGTAAAGCCTCTAACACTAAAAATCATAGTAAAATAAAAGTAAAAGCAATATGAAACAGCATGTAAAAGTATACTTTCTCTCTTGGATTTTACAGAATTATTCCTTTGAAGGACCAGAAAGCATTCAGATTAGAGAATTACTGATTAGACATATCTTTCACTATACTAAACCTTACAGGTCTAGTGTATTATTAGTGTCTTCCAAAATTCAGTAAACAAAATTATTTCCAAGTAATTAAGTATTATAGTAACTTCTATAGGTTTCTATAACATTGCCAATAGTGTCTGTAGACTTTTAAGATCAAAAACATATTTCATACAGGATGAGTTATTTTGTATCTTAATTGAAAAACTAAGTTTTACATGTATTTTTTACCTATAGAAGAAATGTCAAAGAGAAACATCTCTCAATTGTAAAAGTGTACTTCATATAAAATCAAGAACATTTTATAGCAATTTGCTAATTTGTTTATTCATTCTATATGCTAACTTAATGAGGAAAGTATACATAAATAATTTAGAGCAGAGGGGGTTTTAGTAATGTATTTATTTAAAATAAGCATTCTAAAACCATAAGAACCATGATATGAAAAGCAACACCCAAGAGGCCTCCTAGTGTGCTGCAATCAGAGGTGACTCATTTTAAACAAAGGCTTCACAAAATCTGTGAGGCAAACAGAGATTGAGCCACAGCAGTGACAGCTCTGGGAAAAGGTAACTGTAACTGTATAACAAACCAAATGATAAGGTGTCAGAGCAGCAGGTTACCTACAGAGTGCCATTTCAGGAGTACTAAACAAACATATCTTCTCCACTAGCCAAGACATGGAGCCTGAAATGTCCAGATGAGTGAAATATCATGTGAATTACAGAGGAGAGATATCAGGATGACCCATTATCAGTCACTAATGATGAAATACAGGTTTATTTATGTCCTAACACCTATCCAGCAGGATTCTGAGTGGAACAGCTCCTGGATAGGTAATGTTGATGTTAAGAAGGTAGTTAGGAAAGGTATGAAGAAAAGGAGACTAGCAGGGTTAGAAGCAAGACTGGAAAGAATCAGATCACAGGAATATTCTTTAGAGAGCAGGAGATAAGACTTTGGGAAGTTACTAGGATACATAGGATTAGCAAGTAAATAAAATAAGATACAATCTCAAAATTATGATTGATTATGTTTGCACAATAAATATCGTGATCCATACATATAAAATAGGTAATAGTTATCTTAAGGCTGTGAAGAAAAATATGAAATGCCTACTAATCAGGCTGTTAATCTACATCTAATCAGGAGTATCAATCCAAATATCAATCTTTACACCAATAAACATGTATTTATTGATTTCTTGGGCTAGCAGGCACTGGAGATCCAAAAATGAAGAAGGTCACATCACTTGCTGACAAAGGTCCTTATAGTCAAAGCTATGGTTTTTCTAGTAGACATGTATGGATGTGAAAGTTGGACCATAAAGAAAATTGAGTGCTGGAGAATTGATGCTTTTGAATTGTGGTGTTGGAGAAGACTCTTGAGAGTCCCTTGGACAGCAAGGAGATCAAACCAGTCAATTCTAAAGGAAATCAAACCTTAATATTCATTGGAAGGACTGATGCTGATGATGAAGCTCCAGTACTCTGGCCAACAGATGCAAAAAGTCCACTCATTGGAAAAGACCCTGATTCTGGGAAAGATTGAATGCAGAAGGAGAAGGGGGTGACAGAGGATGAGATGGTTGGATGGCATCAACACAGTGGACCTGATCTTGAACAAACTCCAGGAGACAGAGGACAGGAAAGACTGGAGTGTTGCAGCCCATGGGGTCGCAAACAGTTGGACACAACTTAGCGGCTGAATGACAACAACAAGGTCACAAAGTAGATTACCTAAGCATTAAAAATTCCCATGAAATTGAAAATAGCATTGCCATTACATTACTAATGCATTAATTCTTCCACATTTAAAAGCCACTTTCAAACTCTAATTCTACTTTTCTTTCCAGGAGAGATGGCACAGTTACTGTAGATCTTCAAGAAAAAATCAAATCCTCAAAGCAATATTGATCATAGTGACCCCACTCCCATTGCTGTGTCACTTGGCACAGCGTATAATAGTTGAAACACCATTGGGAAATCCTTCATTACTCAATGCATGCTCCTTTGTAGTCAGTAAATTGTCTTTTGTTCAATAGTAAGCCCTTTAGTCTGCAAACATGTCTTTTCTTATATAGTTCTGGATATACTGCCAGGACTTTGCAAATAACAAAATTATAATAATTAAACAGTTATTCATGAATGAACATACTTAACCCAAGAGTGTTTCACTAGAAAGGGTAGGAAGAACTAACATATTAGACAGCAACAAATAGACCAGATGGAAGGGTGAGTTTTTAAAATATTATTTGAAACAAAGGGTACAGGGACAGTCTGAGAGACCCAAATTCCTAAATCCAGCTTTCTGGGGCAGAAGCCAACGAGGAGAAACAAATGTTTATGCATACATATGCTTAATTAAGGTTTAAGTAATAATGTGCATGAGGTGCTATTTTGTTTTTCCTTATCTCGGGAAAGCAGAGAGCTAAGGGCTCAGTGAAGTGTGTGGTTGATAGCCCCTGACTTAACAGCTTACCATGAGACAACCCAAATTCATAACCAATAGCTATGTATTTACTCATTTTCATTATATTGTATTGCATGTTCATTTTAGAAATTTTTCAACATAAAAATATATAAAGACAAAAGCACTCAATCTCAATGATCACCACTGTTCACAAAATGTTAGTGAATTCTGCCTAGTGTGTCTTTTCATCACTCTCACACACACACATGTGTACACACACACATAATAGAATTATTCTTTACACACAATTTTAAATTTCTTTAGGCTTAGCGTTATAATATAGATAGTTTCCCTTGTGTTATGAATTCTGTGAAAACAGTATTTTTATATTTTTTTATATTTAGGTCTAATTCACATAAAATGAAACACAGATCTAGTTGGCACAGTTCAATGACTTCTGATAGTGAATACACACATATAATGAACACCTTTAACAAGATTTAGAATACGTTCATCAACTAGGAGACTTCAACACTCCTCTGCTCCCTGTGGTGATTTCTATTCATGAGTCTCTGCTCTAGCAAACTGCAACTCAATGTATTCACCTGTTTCTCCAATCTTGGAGTCTGTTGATTTGTCCTGTGTCTTCCCCTTCCTTATGGGTCCTAGAAGACTTGTTCACTTTTCAGTCTTTCAACTTGTTTCATATTGTTAAGATGTAGGGGTGACTTCCTAGCTCCTCACATGTGAAACTAGAAACCAGAAGTCTAGGCTGTCTCTTCTCTTGGTTGATTGTTTCTTTTCCTGTGCAGAAGCCTCTTAAATTTATATAGTCAAATAAACAATGCATGATAAATAAAACTGAGAATACCTAATATATTTTTAATATAAGAAATATTTGTAATTGCTTTTCCATAATATGCATCTTTGTAATTTATTCTTCAGATAACTATGCAAGGTAATTTTCTTTGTGAGAACTTCAGTGACATGTATTGTGTCACATTTATTGATGCATTCCTTCAAATCTCCATCTTGCTCTAATCTGATACGCATAGTTTTAGCCAAGAAAATTCCAAATTGGAGAAGACTCTGATTTGGTTAATATATCTTGAAATTCATTTTATTCTAAAACACTCTTACCGTTATTTTTTTAGTAGGCAAGCTTTGTTGTTGGAGTTTTATTCCTAAGACTATGATGATATGCATATTTAAAATGTTTCTAGAAATTTTAGAAATTATTTTCCAGATATTTCACACAAAATATAAGATTTATTTCTTGATAAGCTCTAGAATAAAGTCCAAGATTTTGAACATAAAATGCTACCATTTCCATTATTGTCTCTGCCATATTCTCTAGCCACACCCACCTACCCTCAAATCTGACTGACAAAATACACTCCTAATCCGACAAGACTAAACTGCATGCAGTTCAAACACACACACACACACACACTCACACACAAACAACACACCATGATTCTTCTCATCTCCATGCCTTTGCTCCTTCTTTCCTCTGACAAATTTCCTCTTGGTTTACTGTAGTCTGTTCATTGTCTTCTACTTTACGTATTATATCTTCCAGGATTATTTATGTGACAGCCCTTTTCACCACAAGCTAAGTATTGTAACATTCTTTTGTACTCCCTTCTATTCCCTCTTCATATTCATATCATAACAATATGACACAGGAATAATGACCTTTTATGGCTCTTTCTAGGTCATAATACCCTTGAGGTTCCTAATTTGCATTTGTATCTGAGTGCATCATTCTGTTACTGCTACATATGAAATAATCAATACATTCTGACTAAATAAACAGATGAATGGATAGGCAGATTTTGTTCTTCAGTCACTCAGTCCTGTCTGACTCTTGTGACCCCATGGACTGCAGCACTCCAGGCTTCCCTGTCCTACATTATCTAATGGAGTTTGCTCAAACTCATGTCCATTGTGTTGATGATGCCATCCAACCATCTCATCCTCTGTCACCCCCCTTCTCTTCCTGCATTCAATCTTTCCCAGCATCAGGGTCTTTTCCAACGAATAGGTTCTTTGCATCAGGTGGCCAAAGTATTGGAGCTTCAGCTTCAGCATCAGTCCTCCCAGTGAATATTCAACGTTGATTTCCTTTAGGATTGACTGGTTTGATCTCCTTTCTGTACAAGGGACTCTCAAGAGTCTTCTTCAGCACCACAATTTGAAAGCATCAATTATTCAGTTCTCAGCCTTCTTTACGGTCCAACTTTCACATCTGTACATAACTACTGGAGAAACCATAGATTTAATCATATGGACCTTTGCTGGCAAAGTGATGTCTGCTTTTTAATATGCTATCTAAGTTTGTCATAGCTTTTCTTGCAAGGATCAAGTGTCTTTTAATTTCATGGCTGCAGTCACCATCCACAATGATTTTGGAGCCCAAATCTGTCACTGTTTCCATTCCCCCCCCATCTATTTGCCATTAAGTGATAGGACCTGATACCTCAATCTTAGTTTTTTTGAATGTTTAGTTTTAAGCCAGTTTTTTCACTCTCCTCTTTCACCTTCATCAAGAGGATAGGGAGATAGAATGCAGAATAAGCTCATTCAAGAAAAAAGAAGAAGTTATTAAAAAGTCGATTGCTGAAGTAAAAGAAAAAAAAAAACAACAGGAAGTGGAGGCACTGACTGCAAATATCCAGGATCTTAAGCAAGAATATGCTAGGGAGAAGGAAATTATTTCCACTATTAACAAGTGAAGAGAGGTTGAAAAGGCTACAGAAATCTTCAGATTTGTATAAAGATCAACTTGGATTATAAATTCAAAAAAATTATGGTGATAAATTGCAGTTTATATTCACTAATATTGACCCTAAGCATCCTGATAGCCCATTTATGTTTTCTCTGTGCCTAAATGAAGCAAGAGACTATGAAGTGTCAGATAGTGCTCGTCATCTTAAGTGCCTACCAGAATTTCAAGAAAATGTAAGGAAGACCAACAATTTTTTGGCTTTTCTTGCCAAAGTTCAGAAAGCTTTTGCTGCTATGGTTTATAATTAATATATAAACAGTATGCAAAGCCATAAAAAAAGAGGATAGACAGGTAGATAGATGAATGTATGACAGTTGCTTAAATTGTGGCCTTAGACAAGTAAGTCGTTAATTGAATATCTCTGGGCAAGAGTACTGTAACCTATAAAATGGGGAAGACTAAATGCTTTTTCCAGGTCAAACTTCTCCATTTTCCTACTATAATATTGCATATCTATTGTGTCGCTTTTTAGAATTCCTAATTATTCATTGCGTGTGTGCTAAGTCCCTTCAGTTGTGTCTGACTCTTTGCAATCCTATGGACTGCAGCCCACCAGGCCTGCCTTGTCTATGGGATTCTCCAGGCAAGAATACTGGAGTGGGTTGCCATGCCCTCTTCCATGGGGATCTTCCCCACCCAGGGATGGAAACTGCATCTCCTGCAGCTTCTGCATTGTAGGCGGATTCTTTACTGCTAAGCTACTGTGGAAGCCAATTATTCATTAGGTTTATCTAAAAAGTAGAAAATATTTTGAGAGTAGTTTTGAACATATACCCCTTTCACTTTACAGGCTGATTTTATAATCTATTATAAAGTTCTTTTTCCTTAGGAAACTTTATTTCCATCTTTCAAAAATATTTCATATTATATTTATTTGTTTAGACCAAGACACTTTAGTGCTATATTTCATAAATTTGTAGAAAATATACAAACCCATGCTACGTCCAATGTAACTGGTACCCCCTTTATGTGCAATGCCCTTGTGAAGTACATAGTCTAAACAACTATACACAGAAGCCTTGATCTCAAGACTTAAGGAAGAGACATCAAAAGGATAAGGCAAGAAGACTAGAAGTAGAGGAGGAACAACAACAACAACAAAAAAGCACGGAAGAGCAACAAACACAAATTTGTCAACCTTATCAATTTGTCCAAAACCTTCCGCTGGCTCATGACACAGAATCATGCATCCTGTCCTCCAAGAGATCAGCTTCCAGCAAAAGATTCTTCATTTTCAGTTTTGTTATGTCCACTGATAAGAAATATCAAGAAGAATTAAAACAACTAATCAAAGATTATTAAGAATTCAGAATGTTGCTTCTAACTTCAATACTATACATCTCTAATAAATTATGTGGTGTATCTCATTAAATCCATTTGGTATAACAAAAATACAGCTAATTGGCTTTCCAGAAAGATATTAAGTGCCTCATACAAATTAAATTTGTCTTGGACATTTGTAACTTAAACTAGCATATTTCAAATGTATAATTTTCTAGCTACAAGAATTTATAATCTCACCTATCATTTCTTAATCAAAGGACAAAACCATAAAGTGACAGATAATTTGAGATAAATGCTAACACTCATATACCACAAACACAGACATACACACATACAACTACTGGCCTATAGCAATTTTTCCCAGTTGCTTTAAAACTTGCAGAATTTCATATAAGAGCTAATCAATGAATAAAGTCACAGAATATAAAAGTAATACACAGAAATCCTTTGCATTCCTATATGCTAATGATGAAAAATTAGAAAGAGAAATTAAAGAAACAATCCCATTCACCATCACAATGAAAAGAATAAAATACTTGGAATAAATTGACCTAAAGAAACAAAAGACCTGCATTCAGAAAAGTATAGAACACTGATGAAAGAAATCAAAGATGACACAAATAGATGGAGAAATATACCATGTTCTTGGATTGGAAGAACCAATATAGTGAAAATGAGTATACTATTCAAAGCAATCTATATATTCCATGCTATCCCTATTAAGCTACCAATGGTATTTTTCACAGAACTAGAACAATAATTTTACAGTTTGTATGGAAACACAAAAGATACCAAATAGCCAAAGCAATCTTGAGAAAGAAGAATGGAACTGGAGGAATCAACTTCCTGATGTCAGACTATACTACAAAGCTACAGTTATCAAGACAGAATGGTAGTGGCACAAAGACAGAAATATAGATCAATAGAACAAAACAGAAAGTCCACAGATAAACCCATACAACTGTGGACAACTTATCTTTGACAAAGGAAGCAAAAATATACAATGGAGAAAACATATTCCCTTCAAGTGGTGCTGGGAAAACTGGTCAACTATGTGTAAAAGAATGAAGCTAGAACACTTTCTAACACCACACACAAAAATAAACTCAAAATGGATTAAAGACCTAAATGTAAGACCAGAAACTATAAAACTCTTAGAGGAAAACAGAGGCAGAACACTCTCCAACATAAATCACAGCAGGATCCTCTATGACCCACTTCCCAGAGTAATGTAAATAAAAACAAAAATAAACAAATGGGACCTAATTAAACTTAAAGCGTTTTGCAAAATGAAGGAAACTATAAAGTGAAAAGACAGCCCTCAGAATTGTTGAAAATAATAGCAAACAAAACAACTGACAAAGAATTAATCTCCAAAATATACAAGCAGCTCATGTGGCTCAATACCAGAAAAATGAATAACCCAATCAAAAAGTGGGCAAAAGGCCTAAACAGACATTTCTCCAAAGAAGACATACAGATGGCTAATAAACACATGAAAAGATTCTCAACACAACTCATTATTTGAGAAATTCAAATCAAAACCACAATGAGTTATCATCTCATACTTGTCAGGATGGCCATCATCAAAAAGTCTACAAACAATAAATGCTGGAGAGGGTGTGAAGAAAAGGGAACCCTCTTACACTGTTGGTGGGAATGCAAACTGGCACAGCCACTATGAAGAAGAGTATGGGGATTCCTTCAAAAACTGGCAATAGAACTGCTGTATGGTCCAGCAATCCCACTGCTGGCCATATACCCTGAGGGAACCAGAATTGAAAGAGACACAAGTACCCCAATGTTCATTGAAGCATAATTTACAATAGCTAGGACATGGAAGCAACCTAGAGGTCCATCAGCAGTTGGATGGATAATGAAGTTGTGGTACATATACACAATGGAATATTACTCAGCTATAAAAAGGAATGCATTTGAGTCAGTTCTAAGGAGATGGATGAACCTGGAGCCTGTTATACAGAGTGAAGTAAGTCAGGAAGAGAAAGACAAATACTGAATATTAACCCATATATATGGAATTTAGAAAGATGGTACCAATGATCCTACATGAAGGGCAGCAAAGGAGATACAGGTAAAGAATAGACTTTTGGACTCAGAGGGAGAAGGCAAGGGTGGGATGATTTGAGAGAATAGCATTGAAACATGTACATTACCATATGTAAAATAGATGACCAGTGCAAGTTGAATGATGAAGCATGGCACCCAAAGCCTGTGCTCTGGGACAACCCAGAGGGATAGGGTAGGGAGGGAGGTGGGAGAGGGGTTCAGGATGAGAGAGACACATGTATACTTGTGGCCAATTCATGTTTATGTATGGCAAAAACATAATATTCTCCAATTAAAATAAATTAATTAATTAAAAAAAATAAACATTAATAAAAAATGCTACAATGTGAAAAAAATAAAACTTGTAGAATTTCAGAAGTGATGCATTGACTGGAATTGAGTTATAGTCACAAGAGAAAATCCAGCAACAGTGTTACAGTTGAAACTTTCTTTTCCGTGGAAATTCTTCCTTGTTCCCAGATAAATACATTTGTGGTGTAGCCACAGGATTTTCAGGTCCTATGGTATTTAATTTGGCTATTTTAATAATCCAAAGCATTATGCCTTAATGGGATAAAGGTAAAAAAAAAGTTGCTATTAATCACATGATGAGGCTGAAACCATATCTAAAATCACTTAAAATTATCTTTTCAGAGGTGGTGATGATATATCCTGTTATGACTACATTCCTCTTGTTCAAGGCACATTCCCATAAGACACCAGCTTTACATGATGGGGTGCTTTTTTGGTGTTAATATTCTACATGCAGAAGGATAATGTGATTGAGAGGATAAGTTTGTAATAATACTTCACAACATTACCAAGATGATTAAATGAGATAATTCACATTAAATGTTTGGCACACAATAAGCACTCAATAAATAAGAGCAATTACTACTGCTGCTGTTTTAGGAAGATCTAGCTTGTGACATTGGCCTAATTAGCACTATAATATATAGCATTATAATAATTATATTAGCATAGATATATCACTGATTGGAAATGTGGACACAAGTGAACCTTTTGAATGTAGTACTGCCTAGTTACCTTGAAGCCAACCTTAGAAGGACTCTAATAGACCTCCCTCCAGAGAACAGGGCAAAATAATAAAAATTAGTGATGTTAACAGAAATTACTCAACTAGAGGCAACATTCTACTTGCCATAGTACTTTATCCCCTGGAATTAACTCTCTTTCTCACTGTTATCTCCACTCATTGAATTTCATTATCTATTTTTATAGGATAATTATAGGTGAGACTGAATACATAAAAAGAGAAGTTTTGAATAAAGTTATCTATTTATAGAGAGAGGCCTGAGGTCATTCCTCAAAGACATAAAAGAGGAGAAGATACATTAGGCAATCCAACATAATGACAAGTCAAATTATGCCCCCCTTCCAAGACAGAGATTTTCTTATTAGAGACTTTGGCACCTTGCATAGACCAGATTGATAAGTTTAAAGGGGGACAAATTCAACTTTCAGGTGCCCAACTCACTGGCTCCTACATTGATTTAAAAGCTGTCATTTCTCTAGTGGGGGAAATAAGAGGTGCAAAAATACATGGATGTATGCCAGTCTCCCTGAATTAATCTCTCTCTGATTAGATACTTCTTTCTCTTTTCTTTCCATAAAGATCTGGATCATTTTAGCAATGATCTACTATAGCGTCACCAAGAAGTGGAGATCAGCCTGCTTGTTAGAGCTAAGTATTAATAGATGACCAAAATGATCTATTTCCAGTAAACAGAATCTGTGTCTGGTAGCCCAGGTTGAGGAGAAAGGTAAATGCCCTATTTGAACCAGGCTACTTTCCTAATATTAAATGATAAGTCCATTTCAATAAGTCTTGTGTTGTTACTTTATAGGAAATAAAATCTTAAACTAAAATTAATTTCTATCCATTCAGCAAATACTAAATAAGCACTTACTAGAGCCTAAACTTAAGGTAGAGGGTAACATGTACAGTTATTGGAACAAAAGGCAATGGGTGAAAAGGATAGACAGACTTGAGAGTGATTCCAAATGAAGGATAAATAGGAAGGCCTTTTATAGTAGGTGGACTTGAGCAGTGTCTTGCCATCTTACCTTTAAAAAAAAAGTTACCCAGACATTGTTCCAGTTGCTCCCAAATGCATTGTCCAGAGCTACCTCTAACCAACTAACAATACTGTGTCTCATGCCACATCTGACATTTCAACTATCCTAAACACTAATATTGAGGGAAAGGTTTATTTAAAGGTAGAAGAAGCATCTGACTTTGGAGCACATGCTTCCTTCCTTTGAAGCAGATAAACTACACCAGAGTGTCCAAAATTCTCAACTCACTTACTCAGAGTTGACATCTTCCAAATGGAGCACATGCCTAAAGTTGAAAGATGAAATGTGATGTGTTGCTGTTCAGTCATTAACTTGTGTCTGACTACTGGTGACCCTATGGACTGCAGCACGCCAGGCTCCTCTTTCTTCCATCGTCTCCTGGAGTTTGCTCAAATTCATGTTTATTAAGTCAATGATGCCATCCAACCATCTCATTCTCTGTTGCCCCCTTTTCCTGCCCATAGTCTTTCCCAGCACAAGGGTCTTTTCCAATGAGTTGACTCTTTGCATCAGGTAGCCAAAGTATTGGAGTTTCAGCTTCAGTATCAGTCCTTCCAGTGAATATTCAGGGTTGATTTCCTTTAGGACTGACTGGCTTGATCTCCTTGCAGTCCAAGGGACTCTCAAGAGTCTTCTCCAGCACCACAATTTGAAAGCATCAGTTCCTCAGTGCTCACTTTCCTTTATTGTCCAGCTCTCACATCCATACATGACTACTGGAAAAACCATAGCTTTGACTATACAGACCTTTGTTGCCAAAGTGATGTCTCTGTTTTTTAATATTGTATGCTGTCCAGGTTTGTCATAGCTTTCCTTCTATGGAGCAAGAGTTTTTTAATTTTATGGCTGCATCACTATCCACCATGATTTTGGAGCCCAAGAAAATAAAGTCTGTCACTGCTTGCACTTTTTCTCCTTCTATTTGCCATGAAGTGATGGGACCGAATGCTATGATCTTAGATTTTTTAATGCTGAGTTTCAAGTCAGCTTGTGCACTCTCCTTTTTCACCTTCATCAAGAGGCTGTTTACTTCCTCTTCACTTTTCTGCCATTAGAGTGGTATCATCTGCATATCTGAGGTTGTTGACATTTCTCCCAGCAATCTTTATTTCAGCTTGTGCTTCATCCAGCCTGGTATTTTATGTGACATGCTCTGCATATAAGTTAAATAAGCAGGATGGCAATATATAGCTTAGTTGTAGTCCTTTATTCTGCCCATCGTTGCATGAAATGTTTCCTTGATATTTCCAACTATTGAAGTTTGATGAACCCTCAAAAAGTAAAAGTTGAAAGGCTTTTCCTTCTATAAAGTTCTCCTTGATCTCCCTACAAGGAATTAATCCCTCCCCTATAGATCTAAGCCACTTGTCTTTGTTTCCATTATGATGTTTATCAAGTTTAATTTATGTTAAAATAGCATGTAATTAGTGATCACTCTCCTAAAAGATTTTAAGCACTTTGAGAGAAGGCATTTCTAGTTTACTCATTTTGATGAGTTGATATACTAGCTTAACATTATGACTTAATCATAGATGCCCAATAAATGAAATGAATTTTAACATAAAAAGATAGAAGGCAAAGAGATTTTAGTTAAATATGAAAATGAGTCTGTGCAGTTGACTTTCAAACCTCAATGACCATGTGCACAAACACACAGGGATACAGAAACACACACAATAATAATGGAAGTGTATCAGTTTTAGTTGCACGTTAAGGTTAGTCTTGTTGAGAACAGATTTCATTATTTCTTTGATATAAATCAATTTATGATACGACATGTATATGTTTATGATGGTATATGAATATTACATAATACTAATGAGAATAGCAATATAGCTAATAATTACACAATACTTTTATTGTCAATCAATATTTGATTTTACTACACTTCATCCCATTCCTTCTAGGTATAGGAGCCCTCTTTTACAACTATTTTCCCATTTCCAATACATGGAGGCTATACTCTTATGTTTAACTCCAGTATTAGAGTTCTCCAAAGAAACAAAACCAACAGAGAGCGAGATGTTTGTTTTAAATAAATGACTCAAGTGATTATATAGGCTGGCAACTCCAAAATCTGAAGGATAAGCTACCAGTCTGGATGCCCAGTGAAGAGTTAAGGTTGCAGTTTAAGTCCAAAAACAGTATGAAAGCAAAATTTCTTCTTCCTTGAGAGATTTGCAGTCTGATTTCTCTTAAGGCCTTAAACTGATTGGATGAGATACACTCACATTATGGATATTAATCTGCTTTCCTCAGAGTCTACTGATTTAAATATTAATCTCATCTAAAAAAATACCTTAAAAGTAATATCAACTAGTGTTTGACCAAATACATGGGTAGCATGGTTTAGCCAGGTTACATATAAAATTAAACATCATACCTCCCTAAGATATTATTTGGCCAAATAAAATGTATTTAGTCTTTTAATCTTTTATATGTGTCAATCCCATTAGCTTTTAATCATTTTTTGTTGCTCTTCTCTGAATTGTTCTAATACTTCCATGATTGATGCCAATTCATAAAATACCACTTAGCCCTGAATAATGTCTCAGCTATAAATATAAGGTTAAGTACACAAACCACTGCTCTATTACCAAGAAGTAAGAAAGCTGCAGTCTCTGCTCTGTACATTATTCTAGATCTATAACTTTTAAATGAGCTCCTACATTTGCTATGTTTCTCCCATAGCAAAGAATAACCAGCATCTCAGCATAATTCTAGAAATGACCCATGATGTACTTTGATGAGTTTCATCTTGTGTGCAAAATCTTGGACTAGAACAATGAGCTATAGAATAGTATATTGGCATAAATTTATGCCATTTATGCCAATTAATTTATCATTTTGAATTTGCTTAATATACCCTAGGGTCTAATGTTGAAAGGCATATTTTAAATGAAGAATAAACAACTATTTACAGTTTAAAAATTGCTCAGCTATGTAACAAAAAGTGTATTCACTGGGTATTTTGAGGAAACAAATAGAAATCACATGCTAGTTTCTAGCTGTTAAAATTGGTCATATTCGAGTTTGCCATATATAGCTATTCTCCAAGTGTATAATTCAAGGACAGATACTGGACATTTAAAGAAAAAAGTCAAGGTTCAAAAGTATTTGTTTCGATTTTTAAGTGGATTTACTCATTCCAGAGCAATTAACAAGATCTGAAATGATCTTAGCTCAGTGTATTAGCTCAAATTGGAAATACTTCCTCTAGGCAAAAGCACAGTTCACAGATCCACTCAAATAAATAAATGTTAACTGATATCAAATATATAAGACTGAAGACTTAAACATTGAATTTTTTTTAAAAGAGCTATGTTTCATTCTTTGTTATTTAATATTATCAGTTAGTTTTATACAGTATTATTTTATTGGAGTCAAATGGTTCATTTCAACTGTCCTTCCTGTATCACCTCTGAGTCCCTACTGCTACTCAAGTAAGTACAACTGTACTTGCCACTAATGTTATAAGAGCTCGATTATCTTTTCAGCCTAGCCTAAGTCTGATTACATCAGTTGTTTTGACCTAGCTCTTTCTTTTTGAAATTTATTCTTGTTTACAGGCATTCAAAAAGTCAGAATCTGTTGCTCACTTACTTTACCAAATGTAAAGCAAAGCAGAAAATTAAAAAAAAAATAAGACCTCACTAAGCAGAACCTAATGGACCAATCGATTAATCCGATGCTTTGTAGGAAAACTCAAATCATAAGCAAACAGGGCAATAATACGGACTTTTTTAAAGCAACTATGTACTCAAGTCATGGCATTAGAGGACTCTGAACATTCAGTTAATTGCTTCTTTCTTTCTGTTCCCATAACTTTTTTCATATGCAAGTATGTAATGATATTCTGCCCTGAAGACAACCCAAAGTTGTCAATACTCAACTCAAAAATAAGCTCAGGAGCAAGTAGAGTACTAAAGCCTAAACATGAAACAGATGATAATTAAAAGTAAGAAGGAGATAGGATCAGATATTAGAAATGCAAATTAGAAATCTTATATCTACTTAATAAAGGGTCTGAAGCTAGAATTGAAATGGAAGAAACTTTGTGAAAGACATGAATATATTCTGTGTCTGTAGGTATTTCCTGCCTGGGTTCCTGAAGCCTTCAGAGTGAAACACTGTCTCTAATCTGATAGTAATATTAGGAAATAAGGCATTGTTAATTAGGTTCTCATGCTAGTTTACGAGTTCTAAGAGCCAAAAATCATGACATATTTGGCACATAGAAAATACTCAATATATGTTTGTGAATGACTCAATCACATTTAATCTAGTTTCTTTCATTTATTTTCTACGTGTTTACTCTGTGAAATTTTTAAAAGAGAAAGTGATATTCTACAAAACATGCATTTTTGCTCATTTTAGTGTAAGCACAAATACATCAGAAATCTTTTAAACAGCAAATATTAAAGCAAAAGTCTTTTTACTTAGGCCTGGGTTAATTGAAAATTATATATATATATATATATATATATATATATATATATATATCAGACCACCACACTCACAAACCTAGTCTATAATCTTTCTATAGAGAGTTGGGGGACTGTAGGAAACAGAGCTGCTGCTGCTGCTAAGTCGCTTCAGTCGTGTCCGACTCTGTGCGACCCCATAGACAGCAGCGCACCAGGTTCCCCCATCCCTGGGATTCTCCAGGCAAGAACACTGGAATGGGTTGCCATTTCCTTCTCCAATGCATGAAAGCGAAAAGTGAAAGTGAAGTCCCTCAGTCGTGTCTGACTCTTCGAGACCCCATGGACTGCAGCCTACCAGGCTCCTCCGTCCATGGGATTTTTCAGGCAAGAGTACTAGAGTGGGTTGCCGTTGCCTTCTCTGAGGAAACAGAGACTCTGCTATTAAAGAACTTGCACAAAATCTCACATGCTTCCTTCAATTCCCAGTGCAGAGTTTGAAAGGAACCTGGGTCACAGTCACTTGATGATCTTGGAGAGTCTCCCAGAGAGGGAACTAGGATTCCCCATGGGTCATAGACACTGGTGGAAACCATGTTGGGAGCTTATTATACCATGAAGACACTGCTGGAAGCAAAAGTTTGGAGCCCTCCTTCTAGCCTATTAGTGCCAGGGGCTTACCCACCAAACAATAAGCCAGCACCAGTCCCAGGCATCCCCAGGCCCAAAACCAGGTGCCCAAGGACCTGGACATGCCCATCAGTGGGTGAGCACCAGCTCTGGGAACTACTAGGACATGTAGACAGCCACACCAGGACCCAACCCACCAAGGGCCAGCATCAGCCCCAGTAACTGCACACTGTGTAGCCAGTAATGCTGGGTCTTGGCCTTACTCACCAGCAGGTTGTATAAATATACTGTGGTAGTGAATTGGAAGACTCAATATTGTTAACCTATCAACTCTTTCCAAAATTATAACTTATATTATTGCATTTCTAATCAATGCCTCTGAAGGAAGATTGTGGGGAACTTGAAAAGCAGATTCTAAAAGTTATATGGAAATGAAATAGAACTATAATATACAAGGGAACATTGAAAGAGGAGAGCAAAGATTTGAACTCAAACATTCTGATATCTGTATATATTATAAAAACTTATATAGTTCAGAAAAAAATACTAAAGAATAGGAATATGATGGATCAATGAGACAGAAAAGAAAATCCAGAAATTTACCCACAGGTCAGCTCAATTGATTTTAGTACAAGAGTGCAAGTGTTTTTCAATGCAGAAAGGATAATCTTTTCAACAGATATCCATATAAACAATGAACTCTAACCCATCCTTCACATCCTATATAAAAATTGCTTAAAATGGATTATAGGCTTAGGCATAAAACTCTAAAACTTTGCAGTGAAAACACAGAAAAAAAACTTTATAAATTTTGGTTAAAAGTAAATATATGAAGGACAACTCAATTTTTCCTGTAACAGAAATTTCCATTATTTTTTTTTGGTTGTACTATAATTAAGAACTTACATTCTTCAAAAGACAATATTAAGAGAATAAAAAAGTCATAGTATAAGAGAATATTTCTATATCAAATATGTGATAAAGTAATCACATCCAGAATAATAAATAACTTTCAAAAGTCAATAATAAAAAACACCATCCCAAACAACTTGGGCAAAATATTTAAACAAACACTTAACTAAAAATTATAAGGATGGAAAATACACACATAAAAATTATTAATGTTACTAGCTGATCAACATCATTATTATGAAATGCAAATTAAAACCACAGTAAATTATTATTGCAATATATCAATATATGAATGCTTATTGTGCTTTTTTTAAAACTTATAATACCAAATACAGTCCAAGATGTGGAGTAATTCTTGCTCTCATACAATCACTTTGAAAAACCAATTGGCTATTTTTCAAGGTGTTAAATACACACCAGTAATATCTCGCCTGGGCTTCCTTGGTGGCTCAGCTGGTAAAGAATCCACCTGCAGTGTGGGACACCTGGGTTCGATACCTAGGTTGGGAAGATCCCCTGGAGAAGGGAAAGGCTACCCACTCCGGTATTCTGGCCTGGAGAATTCCATGGACTGTATAGTCCATGGGGTCACAAAGAGTCGGACATGACTGTGCAACTTTCACACAATATCTCTCCTAGGTATGTACCCATGTGAATTTAAAGCAGATTCCACATGTGCTCATATAAATTAAAAGTGAATGTACACACAAAAACATGTGTGTAAATGTTCATAATAGCTACATTCACAATCATCCAAAACTGAAACAACCTAAATGCAAAAAGGAATAAACTATTGGCATACACAATGCAGAAAAACCTCAAATGCATTTATCTAAAAAGAAGGAAGACTCATACAAAAGGTACTGTACAATTCTATGTTTATGGCATTTT
This sequence comes from Okapia johnstoni, assembly GCA_024291935.2. NCBI lineage: Eukaryota > Metazoa > Chordata > Mammalia > Artiodactyla > Giraffidae > Okapia > Okapia johnstoni. The sequence goes on along the minus strand of CM044305.1, from coordinate 68,176,833 downwards.
TGGAAAATCCAAACTGAAAATAATTCAGTTATGTAATAACATTGCTTTATATCTTGATTAGGTAAGTGGTTACATGAGAGTATACACTTGCCAAAACTCACAGGATTATACATTTAAAATGATGAATTTTCTTATATGTAAATTATAATTTAAAGAAATAAAAGGTAAATAATTGTTGAGTAAAACTAACTCTGGTGATTGAAATCAAATAATTGGTACTTTTGATATTGCAGAGGAGACTGTTAACTGAAATATGGTAGTAGGGAAGTCTCTTAATTGATGATACTGCTCTGTGTCTTGATACATAGCATCAAGATTGAACAGTATACTTAAGATTGGGATGTTCACCATATATAAATTATACTTCATTTAAAAAATGTACATATTAAAATATAAATATTTCCTCATGGCTTATTTATTTTTCACTTTTCATTTTATATTGGAATATAGCTGACTAACAACATTGTGTTAGTTTCCATGTGCAGTAAAATGATTGAGTTATATATCTATATATATATATATTCTTTTTCAAATTTTCCCAGTTAGGTTACATAATTTTGAGTAGAGTTCCCTGTGCTATATAGTTGGTGCTTGTTGGTTATCCATTTTAAATATAGCAGTGTGTACATGTCAATCCCAAACTCCCTAACTATCCCACCCCACCACTGCCCCACCCCACCTGTAAGGATAAGTTCTTTCTCTAAGTCTGTGAGTCTCTGAATATAGATTTTACAAGAATTTGTAAACAAATTCTTTTGTATTATTATTTTAGATTCTGGAAGCATTCTACATATGAATGATAGCATACAATATTTCTCTTTCTCTGACTTACCTCACTCAATATGACAATCTCTAGGTTTATTTAATTAAATTAGAAAATAGACTTCTCACAATTAAATAGATCTGTTATTATCCTGAACTGTCAAATACATTTTCAAATGAGGCAATGCAAGAAAAACTGGGTGTATCTAAGGGATATGAAGTTCTAATTTTAACTTTCAACAGCCCCTCTCCTCCAACCCCACTAGATTCTTGAAGAAAAGAATGTAAATGCCAGAAACAAGTTTTTCTCATTCATAACAGATAAGATTTTAAGTTAACAGTGAATGCTGATTCTTCTATATTCTTATATTTCCTCAAAATGAAGTTTGCAGAATCATGCTCAAAAAAGCAAGTTTTGAAAATTGTGGATGCTAGGTTGATATTGAGTTTCAAACATCCAGCATGGGTTCTGAAATTCAATGTATCAGTTAAAATACCTGGAGTGATTCCTCAAATTATTTCCAAAATAAAAATTAAAAATACATGCTTAGACAATGAACCAAACATCACTCAAACCATAATAACATATTTTAACATAATAACAAGAAATTTTGTGAAGTTATTAAAAACTTGAGAGCCCTACAGTTATTGATGTTCTATGGATCTTTTAAAATTCACACACAACAGAAAACCTGATAACAAGGTGCAAATAGAAAGCTAGGGCAAAACCATTCTGAAAATCATAAGGTGATGAGGGGCTAAGAAGGAAGGCCAATTAAATAAAATGTTGGCAGCCTCAAGCAAATTTCACACCAAGTTTTCCATCATTTATCCTTCAAAAAACCTATATTCCGCAGTGCCACATAGATGACATCTCCTGAAGCTTGAGTCCTGTTTGGATCCTACATTAATATGCTATCTATTCCAGTGAAATTAAGGGATTTGTTCACCAAAAATGGGAAAAATGCTGCTTAACAATAAGTGTCTCATTATTTTCTACAAACTGATTTAGTTTTCACTGAAAGTATAATGAATATATTCAAGCTCCAGGGGAAACCACAGCTAACCAAGCAAATGGTAGATCTGAGTTAGAATCAGAGTGACTGCTTATCTTTCCTCTCAGCATGGGAGGAACAGTTCAGAGCATTTTCATTTTACTCTTTAAGAAAATCTTCTGGCAAATAAAAAAAGAAACCGGATTTCACATTTACCCTTTGTTTTTTTATTTCTTTTCATTTGCTCTCTATTTTGCATTTAAATTTGACATTTACTAGACAGAATTGTGCTTTTTAGGTAACTATTTGAATGCATTGAATAAGACAGACTTGGCTAGGGAATTTTATGACTATTGTTTCAACTATGTTTTGCTTATGGAATGAAAATTTTTTTGCTTACTATTTTTTAAAGTTAATCCTATAGCGGTTTATATTGAATATCAGAGAATTCATAGTACCCTGCAGCAGTTCAATGTAACTGACATCATGACTATGCTGTGTGCAACTGTGCCCAAATGATCAGGACCTAGAAATTTACGCCCAGAAATTCCAAAAATAAAGCCTTGAAATCTAGACTTTAGGATCATCTGCATAGAGTGTCAGACATCCAGATAAAAATGGAAAATTGGGTCACCAAAATGACAGTGTAGGAGACCCCAGACTCTATCATCCCATAACAATCAACAACTAGACAGCCTTCTGTGAAAGAAAACAGCTTTAAGTTAGCTCTGGCCTTAAGAAATTTTAGCAACAAAGTCTAACAAAAGCCCTGAGGATAAGCGCACAAGATGAGAAGGAAAACAGTTTAATTTTTTTTAATTAGCTTAATTATCTATTTTTTAACTTTACAATTTTGCTTACCATCCTCTCACTCCACAAGCTTTAATTGTTCAGCACCAAGAGAGAACTTCTGAGCTAAAATTACCCTCTCCATGAAAAGAACATTGGAGTAAGCAACCAGCTTCTCCAGCCTTTTAGGGAACTGCATAAAGGTCTTGCTTTAGTTTCAATCCACTCAGACCTGAAAAGCCACGACACATAAAGATAGTTAAGAAACAAGGAAGAAAGCAGAGACTACCAATAGCAGCCATGTCCCAGGATCAATCATGGTTCACCCAGACTGCCTTATAGGCAAATACAGCAGATTTTGGCTGAAGAAGTAACCAACAGCTAGCACAGCTGCCACAGATCACTGCAGATTTCACATGCTTTTGTATTAACTGACACTAGCAGCTTAGTCCCTCTCCACTCCTTCTTCATCCCTCCCTGCTGCCCCTATAAGGCCATAAGGGGATTTCTCAACAGAGACTTTTCAAGACAGAAGAAAATGGATGTATTCAAAGTGCTGAAAGAAAGAATTACCAACCAAGAAAATTTGCCAGCAAATTTGTCCTTTAGAAATAAAGGTGAAATAAAGACTTTCTGTAACAAACAAAAGCCAATAGAATTATCCTCATTAACTAACCTTAGAAGAAATGCATAAAGTAATTCTTCAAGCTGAAATAATAGGATGCCAATTACTAATATCAGAACATATGAGAATATACAGCACACTAGTAAAGATAAGTTGGAGAAGGCAATGGCAACCCACTCCAGTACTCTTGCCTGGAAAATCCCATGGATGGAGGAGCCTGGGGGCTACAGTCCATGGAGTCGCTAAGAGTCAGACACGACTGAGCGACTTCACTTTCACTTTTCACTTGCACGCACTGGAGAAGGAAATGGCAACCCACTCCAGTGTTCTTGCCTGGAGAATCCCAGGGACGGGGAAGCCTGGTGGGCTGCTGTCTATGGGGTCGCACAGAGTCGGACACGACTGAAGGGACTTAGCAGCAGCAGCAGCAGTAAAGATAAGTATATGTCAAATTCAAATTACTTTGATACTGGAATATGGTGTATTTACTGCTTAAGTAGGTAAGGTAATGACAAAAGTATTCAAAATAGCTATGGCTACAACAATTTGCTAATGAATATAAATATGAAAAGATGTAAATGCTGATATCAAACACATAAAGGGGGAAGGAGCAGGAGGTAAATTTTTGGTATGCAATCAAAGTCAAATTGTTTTTGGCTTGTTTTCAATTTTTATTAAATAGTTGATTTATAATATTGTATTAGATTCAAGTGTGTACAACAAAGTGACTCATACATATACATATATTCACTCTTTTTTAGATACTTTTTTCCATATAGATCATTACAGAGTTTTGAGTAGAGTTCCCTGTGTTATACAGTAGGTCTTTATTAGTTATCTATTTTATATATAGTAGTATGTATAAGTCATGGCATCACCGACTCGATGGACATAGGTTTGGGTAAACTCCGGGAGTTGGTGATGGACAGGGAGGCCTGGCGTGCTGCGGTTCATGGGGTCGCGAAGAGTCGGACATGACTGAGCGACTGAACTGAACTGAACTGATGTATAAGTCAATCCCAATCTCCCAATATCCCCCATTCCTTCCTGATAACCATGTTTGTTTTTCTCCATCTATCACTCTATTTTTGTTCTTCATATAAGTTCATGTGTCCCCCTTTTTTAGATTCCACATATAAGCCATATATTTGTCTCTGACTTTCTTCACTCACTATGACAATCTCTAGGTCCATCCATGTTGCTGCAAATGGCATTATTTCATTCTTTTTGTGACTGAGTAATATTTCTTTGTATATATGTACCACATCTTTTTTATTCATTCTTCTGTTGATGGACACTTAGGTTGTTTCCATGTTTTTGGTTATTGTAAATAGTGCTTCAGTGAACATTGGGATGCATGTATATGTTTGACTTATAATTTTCTCTGGATATATGCCCAGAAGTGGAATTGCTGAATAATATGGTACTACTACATTTAGTTTTATAAGGAATCTCTTATACTGTTCTCCATTGTGGCTATATCCGTTTGCATTCCCACTAACAGTGTAAGAGGGTTCCCTTTTCTCTACATCCTCTCCAACGTTTATTATTGAATATTTTTTGATAATGGCCATTCTGACAAGTGTGAGGTGATACTTCAATGTAGTTTTGATTTGCATTTCTCTAATAATTGATGATATTGAGGATCTCTTCATGTGTTTGTTGGTTATCTGTATGTCTTTGGAGAAAAGTCAAACTGTTACCATATTATATAGTAACATATGTGTGTTACTATATATATGATGTTTTATCAAAAATATATACAGAAAACAATTATGCTTCTATATTTAAAAATGAAAGATCTTGAAAAGAAATAAAACAATCCCATTCACAAATCCCATGGACAGAGAGGCCTGGCAGGCTACAGTCTATGGGGTCGCGAAGAGTTGGACACAATTGAGCAACTGAGCATGATTCACAGCAGTATCAGAAGCAATAAACTTAACAAAGAAGGTACAAAATCTATACAGTGAAAACCATACAGAGAAAAGAAATCGAAGAACACACAAACAAATGAAAATATATTGGAAGGATTAAAATGGCCATACTGAATCTACAGATTAAATCCATTTCCTATCAAAATTCCAATGACATTTTTCATAGTCATAAGAAAAACAAGCCTAAAGTTTTTAAGGGACCAAACAAAACCCCATACAGCAAAAGCATTCTGAGAAAGGAGAGCAAAGCTGAAAGCATCACAATTATTGGTTTCAAACTATCATACAAAAACTATAGTAATTAAAATGATATAGTGAGTGAAGTCTCTCAGTCGTGTCTGACTTTTTGCGACCCCATGGACTGTAGCCTACCATGTTCCTATGTCCATGGGATTTTTCAGGCAAGAGTACTGGAGTGGGTTGCCATTTCCTTCACCAGAGGATCTTCCTGACCCAGGGATCGAACCCAGGTCTGCCTCATCATAGGCAGATGCTTTACCGTCTGAGCTACCTGGTATAAAAGCAGAAACATAAACCAGTGGAACAAGATTGAGAGCCCAGATATAAATCTTTGCATATATAGTCAATTATCATTCTACAAGGAAGACAAAAAGATTCAATACGGCAAGGATACTCTCTTCAATAAATGTTGGGAAAACTGAATAACTGCAAGCAAAAGAATGAAATTTGACCCCTATATTGTACCACTCATAACAATTAATTCAAAATGGATTAAACACTTAAGCACTGAATCTATAAAACTTCTGGAATAAAACATAAGGAAAATTTCCTTGATATTGGTCTTTGTATGATTTTTTAGCTATGACACCAAGCATAAGCAACAAAGTTAAAAATCAACAGGTGGGGCTACATCAAATGAAAAAGATGTGAAAATAACTTGAATATCCATTAATAGATGAATGGATAAAAAATATTTGGTATATAAACACAATTAAGCATTATTCAACCATGAGAAATAAGGAAATCCTGCCATTTGTGACAACATGGGTAGATCTTGAAGTCATTACATTAAACAAAATAAATCATATATAGAATGGCAAATAGTGCATGATACATTTACATGTGTAATCCAAAAACCTTCAACTCAAAAAAAAAAAAAAGAATGATGTTTAACAAAGGCTAGGAGGGATAGGAGAAATGGGGAGATGTTGGTCAAAAGGTACAAACTTTCTATTATAAGATTAATAAATTCTGTGAATCTAATGTACAGCATGGTAATTATAATTATACTGAATTATATACTTGGAAATTGCTATAAGAGTAGATATTAAATATCCTTACCACAAAAAAAAGACATGGTAATTATGGACTGTGATGGAGGTGTTAGCTAGTGCTATGGTAGTAATCATTTAGCAACATAATTGTATCAAATGAATACACTATATATCTTAAATATACACAACGTTTCATGTCAATTATACCTCAATGAAGCTGGAAAAAACTAAATGAAAAAAAACAATGCAAGGAAAAAATGGAAAACTATACATTTACTTGAAACTTCCTGGACTTTAATCTGATGTTTTGTACATTTGAGATGCCTAGCATTATGAAAACTTGTATGACATCTACATTGATTATTTTTGTTTAAAATAGGTAACAATTTCTTAAACTCAGAATTAACACTTTTATTTCTAGAATTCTCTTAGAATGTTCTTCTTCACATCATGGGAAGTCAGTGGAAGAGGGATATTTTTAATGAGTTTCACCTTCCTCCATGCTCCTCAAAGGACATGAGTATGCCATCCATATAATTTTTACCCTAGCAGGATATTTTTGCTACTTTCTCTCCACTAATCCATATACATAACTTAATGTTTCTACTGCAGTTGGGAGAATATTTTGGATTGGGATAATAACAGAAAGAAGCACACTCGTTATCTATAAACACACTTCTCAGGGTAGAGAGTAAGAAAATGGATTTGGAAGATAAAGCACATTAAATTTACTTTGTATGGGGCAGTAATAGCTATTTTGTTAGGCAGACAGCTAGGATCCTAAGGGAATATGTGAGGGCCTGACTTTTCTTCTGTCACTACTTTATAGTATTTATTCATGGAAATATTTCAAGCTCCCTTGTTGTGCTCAGACTATAATAGATAAACTGTCTCTGAATTCCAGGTCCACTAGGAGAAGTAGCTTCACCGTCAAAGCCCAGGGTTGCAGTTTTGACCCCGAAGTCTGGCCCAGTGAAAGTATTTAAACCAAGGAGGGAGCCTTGCCCTGTGAAACTGAGAAAGAGGCCACCTCTTTGGTTTGCCTGCTTTCCCCTAGCTTGTGCTCTCTGGTCCTATGGTGGACTGACAACCCTGCTGATCTCTAAATCACCTTCTGAGTCATTCTTCCTTTTGTTGAAGATTGACACATTTGCAGTTGGATAGATCTGTTTTCCCATCTTGTAGAATCTCAGAACTCTGACAGCCTTCCTTCATTTTGTCCTGCCTCTTTCCCCTTTAGTGTTTCCACTAGTATAACTCCATCTCTATTCCAGGCTTCTTCTGTGGGCTTATTAGCTGAATAAGTCACACCCATAATCTCCTTATTGAGTAATTGTTTAGACATACCCTTGGTGTTCTCTCCAGAACATGCTTTCTCTTTTGTAAAATGTTCAATTTGTATAGGCTGATAATTTTCCAAATCTTCAGTTTCTAGTTGATTGTTGCTTAAAAACTTCCCCCTTAATTTATTTCTTTTGTCTTACATTTAACTATAAGCAGCAAGGAGAAACTAGACCACAGCGTCAACATATTTTTTTTTAGAAATCTTCTCAGCTAAATATCCAAGTTTATCATCTATAATTCTTCTTTCCACAAACACCAGAGCACAATTAAACCAAGCTACGTGCCACTTTATAATAAGAATGACTTTTTCTCCAGTTTCCAAAAACACATCTCTTATTTCCATCTGAGATCTCAACAGAATGACTTTTAATGTCCATCTTTCTAACAACAGTATCTTCTTTCTAACATGTACCTCAAAACTCTTCCAGTGTCTATCTGTTAGCCAGTTCCAAAGCTCTTTCAACATTTTAGATATCTGTTATATAAACGCTTGACTTCTCAGTACCAAAAATTCTGTATTAGCTGGGTTGCTCCAGAGAAAAACAGAATGTATGTGTGTGTGTGCATTTATTTAAGCAACTGGCTTGAGGTACAAGTACAAGTTCAATATCTACAATGTAGGCCAGCAGGCTGGAGATTGAGGAAGACTTGCAACCTAAGTTCAAAGGCAGTCTGATAATAAAATTCCTTCTTGCTCAGGACCTTCTTTTAAGAATTTCAACTCATCTGATGAGAGCCGCAATATTATGAAGGGACATCTACTTTACTCAAAGTTCACTGATTTAAATGCTAATTCTATCTAAAATATGCCTTCACAAAATCATTCAGAATAATGTTTGACCAAATATGAGAGCATAGTGGCACAGCCAACTTGACACAAAATTAACTATCACAGTCTCTGAAAAAATTCCGTATACCCTGAACTTCAGAATGTTATTTTACATGAAAGTGGGTCTTTATAAATGTAATTAGTTAAGATGAGGCCATAATGGATTAGAGTGGGCACTAAACCTAATATGACCAGGGCCTTTATAAGAAGAAGACACATACCAGACACATAGTGAAAGTGGCTGTGTAACAATGGAGGCAGAGATGGTGATGATGTAGCTACAAGCCAAAGAATGTCAATGATTGTTGAACATCACCAAAAACATAGGCAGAGTTAATGAAGGATCCTCCCCTAGAACCTTCAGAGTGAGCATGGCCCTGCTGACTTATTGATTTCAGACTTCTAACCTTCAGAATTGTGGCAGAGTATATTTCTGTTATTTTAAGGCACCAAGTCGAAACCCTGAGAAACTAATACGCAAATTATCTTTTGTCACTTCTTGGCATATTTTGCAGTTATGGCAAATAATCTTTATTAGCTTCCTAAGTAGGAAGTCAAGAAACACCTGGCGTAACAGGCAAATTTGGCCTGGGAGTACAGAATGAAGCAGGGCAGAGGCTAATAGAGTTTTGCCAAGAGAACGCACTGGTCATAGCAAACACCCTCTTCCAACAACACAAGAGAAGACTCTACACGTGGACATCACCAGATGGTCAACACCGAAATCAGATTGATAATATCCTTTGCAGCCAAAGATGGAGAAGCTCTATACAGTCAGCAAAAACAAGACCGGGAGCAGACTGTGGCTCAAATCATGAACTGCTTATTGCCAAATTCAGACTTAAATTGAAGAAAGTAGGGAAAACCACTAATCCATTCAGGTATGACCTAGATCAAATCCCTTATGAGTATACAGTGGAAGTGACAAATAGATTTAAGGGACTAGATCTGATAGACAGAGAGCCTAATGAACTATGGACAGAGGTTCATGACATTGTAAAGGAGACAGGAATCAAGACAATCCCCATGGAAAAGAAATGCAAAAAAGCAAAATAGCTGTCGAGGAGGTCTTACAGATAGCTGGGAAGAGAAGAGAAGCAAAAAGGAGAAAAGGAAAGACATTCCCATCTGCATGCAGGGTTCCAAAGAATAGCAAGGAGAGATAAGAAAGCCTTCCTCAGCGATCAATGCAAAGAAATAGAGGAAAACAACAGATTGCGAAAGACTAGAGATCTCTTCAAGAAAATTAGAGATACCAAGGGAACATTTCATGCAAAGATAGGCTCAATAAAGGACAGAAATGGTACAGACCTAACAGAAGCAGAAGATATTAAGAAGAGGTGGCAAGAATACACAGAAGAACTGTACAAAAAAGATCTTCATGACCCAGATAATCACGATGGTCTGATCACTCACCTAGAGCCAGACATCCTGGACTGTGAAGTCAAGTGGGCCTTAGAAAGCATCACACGAACAAAGCTAGTGAGGGGATGGAATTCCAGTTGACCTATTTCAAATCCTGAAAGATGATGCTGTGAAAGTGCTGCATTCAATATGCCAGCAAATTTGGAAAACTCAGCAGTGGCCACAGGACAGGGAAAGGTCAGTTTTCATTCCAATCCCAAAGAAAGGCAATGCCAAAGAATGCTCAAACTACCGCACAGTTGCACTCATCTCACATGCTAGTAAAGTAATGCTCAAAATTCTCCAAGCCAGGCTTCAGCACTACGTGAACCCTGAACTTCCAGATGTTCAAGCTGGTTTTAGAAAAGGCAGAGGAACCAGAGATCAAATTGCCAATATCCAGTGGATCATCGAAAAAGCAAGAGAGTTCCAGAAAAACATCTATTTCTGCTTTATTGACTATGCCAAAGCCTTTGACAGTGTGGATCACAATAAACTGTGGAAAATTCTGAAAGAGATGGGAATACCAGATCATCTGACCTGTCTCTTGAGAAACCTGTATGCAGGTCAGGAAGCAACAGTTAGAACTGGACATGGAACAACAGACTGGTTCCAAATAGGAAAAGGAGTACATCAAGGCTGTATATTGTCACCCTGCTTATTTAACTTGTATGCAGAGTACATCATGAGAAACGCTGGGCAGGAAGAAACACAAGCTGGAATCAAGATTGCTGGGAGAAATATCAATAACCTCAGATATGCAGATGACACCAGCATTATGGCAGAAAGTGAAGAAGAACTAAAGAGCCTCTTGATGAAAGTGAAAGAGGAGAGTGAAAAAGTTGGCTTAAAGCTCAACGTTCAGAAAACTAAGATCATGGCATCTGGTCCCATCACTTCATGGGAAATAGATGGGGAAACAGTGGAAACAGTGTCAGACTTTATTTTTTTGGGCTCCAAAATCACTGCTGATGGTGATTGCCACCATGAAATTAAAAGACGCTTACTCCTTGGAAGGAAAGTTATGGCCAACCTAGACAGCATATTTAAAAGCAGAGACATTACTCTACCAACAAAAGTCCGTCTAGTCAAAGCTATGGGTTTTCCAGTGGTCATGTATGGATGTGAGAGTTGGATGGTGAAGAAAACTGAGCGCCGCAGAATTGATGCTTTTGAACTGTGGTGTTGGAGAAGACTCTTGAGAGTCCCTTGGACTGCAAGGAGATCCAATCAACCCATCCTAAAGGAGATCAATCCTGGATGTTCATTGGAAAGACTGATTTTGATGCTGAAACTCCAATACTTTGGCCACCTCATGGGAGGAGTTGACTCTCTGGAAAAGACCCTAATGCTGGGAAGGATTGGGGGCAGGAGGAGAAGGGGATGCCAGAGGATGAGATGGTTGGATGGCATCACTGACTCGATGGACATGGGTTTTGGTAGACTCCGGGAGTTGGTGATGGACAGGGAGGCCTGGCGTGCTGCAATTCATGGGGTCGCAAATAGTCGGACACGACTGAGCGACTGAACTGAACTGAAAATTCTTAGAAGCAGAATAATGCCAATTCTTGCCCCTTACTTACTTTTAAGGAATCACATTCTTAGATAATAGAAACTTCTGGAGTTTTCAGTGTAAATTAAAAGATAATAGCTGACCCTATTATTAGAAGTTTGCAGAAGATTAAAGCCCTGTGGTCATATTTCTCAGTTGCTAGTTTGGGAGTAGATAAAGTCCCAGTGTAAACTTACATCTCTTCTCCCCAAGCTAAAAATACAAGTTTGTCTCCACTTAAGGAAATTTGAGACATTTATCTTTTGCAAAAATCTCATTTGTGGGATTAGAAAAGAAATGGAACACCATTCTGAATGATATGAATCAAGGGCAAAGTGCAAAATGAAACTTTAACCTGAGGTATAGGCATGACGTAAAGTTGTGTCAGGTACTTCTCAAACACTGGGAAAAAAAGAATCACATAAACTTGGTCTTTGGACTTCTGTGACTGTTGATATGTATATGTGTGTGGGTGTTTACAATGAAGATAATGATTAAAAGATGTATGATATCAGGGAAACTGCCAATGTTGACATGGAGTATAAAGCAAACCAGCAAATTAAGAAGAAAAAATTGTAATTTGGCTTTATAAATGTGTTAATAATTATAGTCATTTACTTGAAGTACCTACTATTGATGCCTAATTGCCATGAAGTTTAACAATAGTTATGCATATTATTAAACATATGCCTTAACATTAAGTTTGTGGTGCATTGTGTTTGGCTATGGCACTCAATTCCATACATGTAGACTCCAGCCTTCCTAGTTTACCTCTCTAGTTATCTATTCACAACTTGGGAAACAAGAGAGGGAATAACAGACAATATAAATTATGGTTTTATGAACTTGACTAAGGGATGACTGAGAAGGTCTGTAAAAAGCATATTTTCAGGTAGAAGAAGGCAGAGCTCTGCAGGTACCATTTAATCAGAGGTTAAGTGCTAGGCTTTGTAGGTACTCCTCAGACTTCAGTTTGGTAAACTGACTCAGCAGATGCCAAGAATGTCAACACTGCAATGAAGTAATGAAACGTAAAGGAATGCTTCAATTACTTGACTCTCTGCACTGTGCCTCCACCTCCACTCTACTACCACCATCAGCTGTAAGGCTTGTCCTATTAATACTCAATAAACTCCTTCTAGGTTAATTCTAAGACTGACATGGATTAACTGGATTGGCTAATTACTAAAAAAAAATGTTGACTCAAACAAATATTCAATATGTTTCAAAAAAAAATGAAACTGAAGGCCTAGCTAGTTCATATTATTTTGTATCATCGATGACAAGTATACACTGAGCTCTCTCAGGTGGCCTCATATGATAACCTTGAAAATGAAAATCCTATCATCTACAAGTACAATGAATTTCACAAGAGAAGTGGCAACAACTTCCTGAACTGTCAGCTTCATATTAGGGGCCACAGTTATTGCTCAGATAAATCATTCAAAGAGAAGTGAGCCTACATATTGATTCAAGGACAAGCTTTTTACTCATAAACATGCATTCAACTTCAGTTATGACAGATAAGCACTTGGCTGTTTTCCATTTGGAAGATTATAACACCATCATATTTCACTTGATTAAATAACCAAGCCTAGGCTCCCATTATACAGAATATCCTAGTTATGGTACCTCCCTGAAGCTGTACACATTTTGAATTAGATTGAATTGAACAAGACTAATTTCAGACTTTTGAAAATACCATTTTCATTTTTCCTTTTCCAGACACATTCTTGTGCTACAATTATTTTTACAGCCTCTAGCTTCACTTGAAACATTACTTCCAAAATGCCAAATGCATGCTGTTGGTATTCATTCCTCCCTTAGAACAGAAAGATTGGTAGTGCCACCCAGAATGTGTTAAAAATGTGTTAATGCAGGTAATTCTCAACACTATCCATGTAAGAAAGTGAACCTATTTATATTTGGAAAAAAATCTCTTGAAAGCAATGAGACTGATCTAAAAGTTTTGATGATGAAGAATTATTAAAGAACATTCTTTTATTTGGGAATCCACATATGCATTGGTTGTATTAGCAAGATCTTAGTTCTTCAAGTAATTTATATTTTATCAAATTAAATCCTTTAATAAGAAATCACTGAATTTAATAGTGATGTTTTCATTTTCAGGATTTCAAATGAATACTAAAGCATTTATTTTTTAGAAAACATAGGCAAAACACTCTCTGACACAAATCACAGCAGGATCCTCTATGACCCATCTCCCAGAGTAATGGAAATAAAAACAAAAATAAACAAATGGGACCTAATTAAACTTAAAAGATTTTGCACAACAAAGGAAACTATAAGGAAGGTGAAAAGACAATCTTCAGAATGGGAGAAAATAATAGCAAATGAAGCAACTGACAAAGAATTAATCTCAAAAATATGCAAGCAACACCTGCAGCTCAATTTAAGAAAAATAAATGACCCAATCAAATAATGGGCCAAAGAACTAAACGGACATTTCTCCAAAGAAGACATACAGATGGCTAACAAGCAAAAGAAAAGATGCTGAACATCACTCATTATCAGAGAAATGCAAATCAAAACCACAATGAGGTACCACCTCATGCTGGTCAGAATGGCTGCTATCCAAAAACCTACAAATAATAAATGCTGGAGAGGGTGTGGAGAAAAGGGAATCCTCTTACACTGTTGGTGGGAACGCAAGCTAGTACAACCACTATGGAGAACAATGTGGAGATTCCTTAAAAAACTGGAAATAGAACTGCCATACGACCCAGGAATCCCACTGCTGGGCATACACACTGAGGAAACCAAAACTGAAAGAGACACGTGTACCCCAATGTTCAACGCAGCACTGTTTATAAAACTAGGACATGGAAGCAACCTAGATGTCCATTGGCATACAAATGGTACATATACACAATGGAATATTACTCAGCCATTAAAAAGAATGACTTTTAGTCAGTTCTAATGAGGTGGATGAAACTGGAGCCTATTATACAGAGTGAAGTAAGTCAGAAAGAAAAACACCAATACAGTATACTAATGCATATATATGGAATTTATAAAGATGGTAAGGATAACCCTATATGCAAGACAGCAAAAGAGACACAGATGTATAGAATCATCTTTTGGATTCTGTGGGAGAACGTGAGGGTGGGATGATTTGAGAGAATAGCATTGAAACATGTATATTATCATATGTGAAACAGATCGCCAGTCCAGGTTTGATGCATGAGACAGGGTGCTCAGGGCTGGTGCACTGGGATGACCCAGAGGGATGGGATGAAGAGGGAGGTGGGAGGGTGTTCAGGTTGGGGAACACATGTAAACCCATGGCTGATTCATGTCAATGTATGGCAAAATCCACTACAATATTGTAAAGTAATTAGCCTCCAATTAAAATAAATAAATATTAAAAAAAATTAAAAATAATAAAATGTTTTGTTCAAAAGAAAAAAAAAAGATCTCCCTTCTCACCCCCCATCCCATCCCTCTAGGTCATCACATAGTGCCAGGTTGTGCTATTTAACAACTACTCACTAGCAATCTGTTTTACACGTGATAGTATATATATGTCAATGCTACTTTCTCAGTTCACCCTACCCTCACCTTCCCACACTGTGTCTACCAGTCCATTCTCTACTAGGTTAATCAGTACCATTTTCTAGGTTCCATGTATATGTGTTAACATACAATATTTGTTTTTCTCTTTCTGACTTGCTTCAGTCTGAAAAAGAGGTTCTGAGTTCATCCACCTCACTACAAATAACTTAAATCTGTTTCTTTTTTTGGGAAAAAAAAATTAAAGCATTTTCTCTAAGATCAAGAACAAGATGAAGGTGCCCATTCTCACCACTATTATTCAATAAAGTTTTGGAAGCCCCAGCCATGACAATCAGAGAAGAAAAAGAAATAAAAGGAATCCATATTGAAAAGAAAGAGTAACACTCTCACTGTTTGCAGATGACATTATACTACACATAGAAAACCCTAAAAATACCAGTAAAAAACTAATACCACTAATCAATGAATATAGTAAAGTTGCAGGAAATAAAATTAATACACATAAATCCCTTGCATTTCTATACACTAACAATGAAAAATCAGAAAGAGAAATTTAAAAAGCAATTCATCATTGCAACATAAAGAGTAAAATATCTAGGAATAAATCTACCTGAAGAGACAAACCACCTGTATGCAGAAAACTATAAGATACTCGTGAAAGAAAGCAAACAGATGGAGAGATATACCATGTTCTTGGATTGGAAGAATCTATGTTGTGAAAATGACAATATTACCCAAAGGACAAAAACAGAAAATTACAGAGAGTTTGAGATACATGCTAACATTCATATACCACAAACACAGACATACACACACAACTACTGGCCTATAGCTATTTTTTCCACTTCCTTTAAAACTTGGAGAATTTCATTAGAGCTAATCAATGAATAAAGTCACAGGACATAAAAGTAATACACAGAAATCTCTTGCATTCCTATATGCTAATGATGAAAAATCAGAAAGAGAAATTAAGAAAACAATTCCATTCACCATTGCAAAGAAAAGAATAAAATACTTAGGAATACATTTACCTAAAGAAACAAAAGTCCTGTATACAGAAAACTATAAAACACTGATGAAAGAAATCAAAGATGACATAAATAGATGGGAAAATATACCATGTTCTTGGATTGGAAGAATCAATATAGTGAAAATGAGTATACTACCAACAGCAATGTACAGATTTAATGCAATCCCTATCAAATTATTAATTATTATTTTTCACAGAACTAGAACAAAAAAAAGTCACTATTTGTATGGAAACACAAATCAAAACTGCAATGAGGTATCACCTCATACCAGTCAGAATAGCCATCATCAAAAAAATCTACAAACAATAAATGCTGGAGAGAGTGTGGAGAAAAGGAACCCTCCTACACTGTTGGTGGGAATGTAAACTGATATAGCCATTATGGAAAACAGTGTGGAGATTCCTTTAAAAACTAGGATAAATCTTCCATATGACCCAGAAATCCCACTACTGTGCATATACCCTGAGGAAATCCAATTCTAAAAGACACATGTACTTCAATGTTCATTGCAGCAATATTTACAATAGCCAAAATGGAAGCAACTTAAACTATTTCTAAATAGAAGTTGATTTAATTTTTGTTTCAATAAATATTCCAAAGAGCTATGCAACATCTATGCCAAAAAAAAGAGAGAGCGAGAGAATGAAAAGCTTCTATTTGTCAAGAGCATCCTGAAGAGTCTCCCAGAATTGGAAAGGCAACAATTGACACTTCATTGCAAACAGTGCTCTGAGATTTTTCAATGACATCAGTGTACTCTTACGGTCAGTAATCTCCAAAAAATATACCTTGAAAAATTTTACTGCATCACTCCCTCCCTGCCACGTGCTGTTTTTTTTTTTTGTTTTTTGTTTTTTTTCCAAATGAGAAATGTGCTAAAATCACAGGACTTGCTTATTGGATCAGCCTACAGCTTCTAAAGAAATTGACCGAGGCTTGTACTTAATGGGAGTCACTAATTACCTGCAAAGATATGGGCTGTGTGTTCATTACCAGAATTAATTTACTACAGAGTAAAGACTGACCACCACAAGGAAGCCAAAGACGTTTGTTTTAAATAGCTCTTACTTGGGTATTTGATTCAACAATGAAGAGGACTCTAGCAACATGAATGTGAAGGGAAGGGAAGAAATAAAGACAAAATAAAACAGCAGAAATTTCCAACAAAAGATAACTGCTGAAAGATTAGCATTAATATTAAAAAACTACTGATTCACACACAGATTCACTGACTTAACTCAACTATGAAAGGATTGTGGCACTTCTACTCCTTCATCACAAATAAACAAATATGTGACACATGGTTTAGTGCACCCTGGAAATATCAAAAACATCTGTGGACTTAATTACTTTTATATATTAAACTGTTGATAGTTCTTCCGAGGAAAGTGGAGAGTCCTGATTGCTAATTGGATGTTAATTAGGCAATGATAATTTGTCCTACAGCTATTGGATTTTGTTATCTCATGTTACATTTATTAAAATAAACAGAGAAAAATTGGATTAAAATTTTAGGAGTGAAAAGAAGCGAGAGCATTTTTGAACCTATGATATATTCCGAATTCAGTGTGTTAACTGCTTCATCACTTGACAGTCATGATATGGTAAATGAACTTAGACAAAAACATGGAATTAAAATCAGGAGCACTGTAACATCCAAGTACATAGTAGCATAAAATGACTTGTCTATATCATAGGTATACATTTTCTTGTAAGAACCTGGAAATATTTCAAGGCATAATGCTGTTATCTCAAAAATCCAGCTCAAATGTCACCTTCTTTGTGGATGAAGCCTTTCTTGCAGTCTCCCTACAAGATGCATAAATAACGAAAATTACATTTGCACTTTGTACATACATTTATTTTTCCACTTAGGACACTGTAATCTAAGTACCCCTTTAACCTCTTCTTCTTTCCTATTAAGTTTTCTTTTACTCAACTTTACATCTTCAGTATCCAGTATAGTACCTGGCCCGTAGTAAACATTCAAAGCATATTTGATTAACGTAATCTGATATTCTCTTCTATGATCAATTAATTGACAAATTTTGGTCTCATTTACCATATTAACAACTTCCTACACAATCTGCATCTCCAGTTCTGTAGAAGGAAAACTGATATTTAGAATGCCAATCTTGGGGCCATTAGAGATTTTGTAAGTGCCTAAGAATTTGCAATTTTCACTCTTTTACATCTGACACACCCTGTACAAGATTTTTCTACTTAAAACTATTTCCATGTGCATAACCCATAATAAGGACATGTTTCAGCAAAACCATTTTCACTGTGAATTACAGTGATTCTTCACAGCTTACTGTATTTGTCTGGACTCTTTCTATTGAAAGGGATAGATAATTCATAGTGGCTTTAGAAAGAGATTGGGATTACTAGCTGGCATGAATGATAATTCTAGTAGAAGTGGATTCAGGTGCTAAAATGACATTATCAGGAAATTCTCTTGTTCTGTTCTCTTCAGTGTTGGCTTAATTTTCAACCAAGCATAATCCAAACTATAAAAAAGTAAACAAAACATCTCCAATATATGCTATAGCAGCTTGGCAATGCAAGGAACAAAAGACTGTTCTTTCCTAACAGTTCCAGTAAAGAGAATTTACATCTTTGTGATACTGACTACTCTAGGTACCTCATGTAAGAGGAGTCATATAATATTTGTCTCATTTGGCTGGTTTGTTTGATTTAGCATAAGGTTTCAAGGTCTACTCATGTTGTATCATGTATAGAATTCCATTTCTTTCTAAGACTGCATAATATTCTACTTTATGTATATGCTACATTTTACTTAGCTATTCATTCACTGATGGACATTTGTATTGGTTCACATTTTGGGTATTGCGGATAATGCTCTTTTGAACGTTGGTGTTCAAATATCTGTTCAAGCCCCTGCTTTCAGTTATTTTGGATCTATGTCTAGGAGCAGAATTGCTGGGTGATGGTTCTATGTTTAAATTCCTGAGGGACCACCAAACTTTTCCACAAATTCTGTACTATTTTAAATTCCCACCAGCAACGCAAAAGGGTTCCAATTTTGCATCCTCACTGACACTTTTTATTTCTGGGTTTGTTTTTAATAATAGTTATCCTTCCCCTCAGAGCTCAGTTGGTAAAGAATCTGCATGCAATGCAGGAGACCTGGGTTCTATTCCTGGGTCAGGAAGATCCCCTGGAGAAGGAAATGGCAATCCACTCCAGTATTCTTGCCTGGAAAATCCCATGGACAGGGGAGCCTGGTGGCCTACAGTCCATGGGGTCGCAAGAGTTGGACACGACTTAGCGACTAAACCACCACCACCACCACCACATCCTAATGAATATGAAGTAGCAGCTCATTGTGGTTATGATTTATATTTCCTTAATGATTAATAATGAGCATCTTTTCATGGGTGTATTGGCCATTTGTATATCTTCTTTGTAGAAATGTCTATTGAAGTCAAGTGCCCATTTTTGAATTATGTTGTTCATTTTTGTTGTTGAGTTGTAGGAGTTCTTCATATGTCTTGGATATTCATCTCTTATTAGATATGTGATTTGCGTATATTTTCTCCCATTCTGTGGGTTGCCTTTACATTTTGTTGATAGTGCTCTTAGATGTACAGGAGTTTTTAATTTTGATGAAATTTATCTAATTTTTCTTTTTGTGTGTGTATTTTTGGTGTCATATCCAAGAACTCTTTGCCAAATTCAACACCATGAAGCTTTTGCTCCCTGTTTTACAAATATCCACATTTTTGTGTAACCATCAGCACCATCCATCTAAAAACTTAATCTTCCCAAATTGAAAAGTCATACATATTAAACAATAGTTTCCCATTCCTACTTTATTCCAACTCTTGGCAACTACCATTCTAGCCTTCAGTGTCCTTTGAAATTTCATATGAATTTTAGGCTAAGTTTTTCTATTTCTGAAAATCATCACTGGGGTTTTACTTAGCATTTAATTGAATATGTAGATTGACTTGGGAGACATTGTCATCTTAAAATATTTTTTTTTGTAATCTATGGCTGTGTTTTCATTTATTTATACATTTAATTTCTTTCTGCAATGTTGTGTGGTATCTAGTATGTAAGTCTTTTAGCTCCTTGTTTGACTCTATTCCTAAAGCATTTTATTCTTTTTTCATTCTAAGTAGAATTGTATTCTTCATTTCACTTTCAAATTGTTCACTATTGGTGTACAAAATGAAACTAACTGTGTTTTGATGTTGTAACCTTCCATTTGGATGAATTTGCTTATTCTAATAGTTTCTTTCCTTGGAATCATTAGAGATTTATGTACAAGAGTTATGCAGTCTACAAAGAGATGATTATACTTTTTCCTTTCTAAAGTGAATACTTTTCTTATTTTCTCTTGACAAACTGTTTTGTACAGAACTTGCAACGCTGTATTTAATAGAAGTGACAGAAGCAGACATCTTGGTCCTCTTCCTTATCTTGGTGAAATAGTTCTCAGATTTTCAATACTGAGTGTGATACTAGCTGCGGGATTTCTTTGCTGTTGTTCAGTCACTCAGTTGTGTCTGACTCTTTGCCACACCATAGACTGCAGCACGCCAGGCTTCCCTATCATCACCAACTCCCGGAGCTTGCTCAAACTCATGTACATCGAGTTGGTGATGCCATCCAACCATCTCATTGTCTGTCATCCCCTTCTCCTCCTGCCTTCAATCTATCCCAGCATCAGGGTCTTATCCAGTGAGTCAGTTCTTTGTATCAGGTGGCCAAAGTATTAGGGCTTCAGCTTCAGCATCAGTCCTTCCAATGAATACTCAGGATTGATTTCCTTTAGGATTGACTGGTTGGATCTCCTTGCAGTCCAAGGGACTTTCAAGGGTCCTCTCTAACACCATGGTACAAAAGCATCAATTCTTTGGTGTTCAGCCTTCTTTATGATGCATTTCACATGATGTACATCTTTATCTTTAGGAAGTTCCAATAAACATGTTTCAATATGTACAGTTAAATCTCAATATTATAAGCCTTGACTTATTCCTTTCTCAATTTAAACCAATCCATTGTTCCATGTGCGGTTTCTGACTGTTGCTTCTCGACCTGCATACAGATTTCTCAGGAGGGAGTTCAGGTGGTCTGGTTTTCCCATCTCATTAAGAGTTTTTCCACAGTTTGTTGTGATCCACACCGTCAAAGGCTTTAGCCTAGTTCAGTGAAGCAGAAGTAGAGGTTTTTCTGGAATTCTCTTGCTTTTTCTATGATTCAGTGGATCTGTTGCAATTTGATCTGTTTCTTCTGCTTTTCTACATCCAACTTGAACATCTGGAAGTTCTCAGTTTACATACTATACTGCTGAAGCCTGGCTTTGAGAATTTTGAGCATAACTTTGCTAGCATATGAAATGAATGTAATTTTGTGGTAGCTTGAACAGTCTTTGGCATTGCTTTTCTTTGGGATTGGAATGAAAACTGACATTTTCCAGTCCTGTGGCCACTGCTGAGTTTTCCAAATTTGCTGGCATATTGAGTGCAGAACTTTCACAGCATCATCTTTTAGGTTTTGAAATAAGAATGTGAAAGAAAAGAAAATGAAAGTCGTTCAGTTGTGTCCAACTCTTTGCGACCCCGTGGACTATACAGTCCATGGAATTCTCTAGGCCAGAATACTGGAGTGCATAGCCTTTCCCTTCTCCAAGGGATCTTTCCAATCCAGGGATCGAATCCAAGTCTCCCACATTGCAGGCAGATTCTTTACCAGCTGAGCCACAAGGGAAGGCCAAGAATACTGGAGTGACGGGCTATCCCTTCTCCAGGGGATCTTCCTGACCCAGGAATCGAACCTGGGTCTACTGCTCTGTAGGCAGATTCTGCATTGTTGGTTTTGAAATAGCTCAACTGGAATTCCATCACCTCCACTAGCTTTGCTCCTAGTGATGCTTCACACTTCACTTCACACTCCAGGATGTCTGGCTCTAGGTGAGTGATCACACCATTGTAGTTATCTAGGTTATTAAGATCTTTTTTGTATAGTTAATCTCTGTATTCTTGCCACCTCTTCTTAATATCTTATGCTTTTTTTTAAGTCCATGTCATTTCTGTCCTTTATTGCGAGCATCTTTGCATGAAATGTTCCCTTGGTATCTTTAATTTTCTTGAAGACATCTTTAGTCTTTCCCATTCTATTGTTTTCCTCTATTTCTTTGCATTGATCACTGAGGAAGTCTTTCTTATCTCTCCTTGCTATTCTTTGGAACTCTGCATTTAAATGGGTATATCTTTCCTTTTCTTCTTTGCCTTTCGCTTCTCTTCTTTTCTCAGCTATTTGTAAGGCCTCCTCAGACAGCCATTTTGCCTTTTTTTTTTGCATTTATGTTCCTTGGGGATGGTTTTGATTACCACCTCCTGTACAATGTTAGGAACCTCCGTCCATAGTTCTTCAGGCACTCTGTCTATCACATCTAATTCTTTAAATCTTTTTGTCAGTTTCATTGCATAATTGTAAAGGATCTGATTTAGGTCATATCTTAATGGCCAAGTAGTTTTCCCTACTTTCTTCAATTTAAGTCTGAATTTTGCTATAAGGAGTTCATGATCTGATCCACAGTCTACTTCCCCTGTTATTTACATGTGGGATTTTCATGTACGTCCATTATTGTATTGAGGCAGTTTTCTTGTCTTCCTCTGTTAATGAGTGTTTTTTCAATCATGAAAGGATGATGAATTTGGTCAAATACTCTTTCTGAAGCAAATTCCTCCTCATTCTTTTACCATTCATTTTTGCATGTTGAAACTTTTTTCCATTCTAGAAATAAATCCCACATGGTCATGGTCTATAATGCCTTTATAAGCTGCTGAATTCAGTTTAGTATTTTACTGCATTTTGACATCAAGATTCACAAGGGCTGTTGATCTATTTTTATTTATTTTGGTTTTTTATTTTATTTAACAGCTTGGGGGTGGTTCCCTATTGTCTTTGTCTGATTTTGCATCAGGGTAATGGCGACCTTAAAGAATGAATTGTAAAGTGTTCTCTCCTCTTCCCTGTTTCAGAAGAGTTTAAAAATGACCGTTGTTAATTATTCTTTAAATGTTAAGGTAGAATTTGCCAGTACAGACACTTTTTCCATGACTTCTTTTTATTTTTTTTTAATTACTGATTCAATCTCCTAACTAGTTATATTTCTATTCCATTTTTCCACTTCATGATTCATTCTTGTTAGATTTTTTATTTTTAGGAATTTGTTCATTTCACCTAGGTTATAGAATGTGTTGGTGTACAATTGTTAATAGTATTCTTTATAATTCTTTTTACTTCTGTGTAATTGGTGGTAATGTCCCCACTTTCACATCTGATTTTAGTAATTTGAGTTCACTCTTTTTTATTAATCAAGCTATATAAAAATTTGATTTTCTATATTTTAAATTGGAAATATTATCTCTACTCAAATCTTTATTCTTTTTGTCCTTGTGTTATTCCTTCTGTTAGCTTTGGGTTTAGTTTGCTCCTTCACATTAAAAGTTAATATGTTGACTTGAGATCTCCTTTCAATTTTAATGTTAGAAGTTATAGCTAGATATAATTTTTCCTCTTAGCACTGTTTTTAATGCATTGCATAAATTTTGGTATATTTTGTTTCTGCTTTCATTTGCTTCAAGGTATTTTATAATTTCTTCTGTTATTTCACCTTGACCCAATTGTTGCTTGAGATGATATTCTTTAGATTCTAAAAGCTAGTATGAAGTAAGTTCATAAAGACTTGAAGAGGTGGCTATTTTTTAAATGCATAAATCTCAACAAAATATCACAAGGCATAACATATAAGTAAATAAGGAAACATGGTCCAACTAAAGAAACAAAATCTCCAGTAACTATGACTAAAGAAATGGAAATATATTACTTACATTTTTGGAGGGAAGTGCCAACTGAATGATGCTATCACATATATATTTTAACTTTTTTTTTTTGTATTGGGGTATAGCTAAGTACCAATGTGATAGTTTCAGGTAAACAGTGAAAGAACTCAACCATACATATGCACGTATTTATTCTCCCTCAAACTCCCCTCTCACCAGACTGCCACATAACATTTAGCAGAGCTCCATGTGCTATGCAGTAGGTCTTTGTCAGTTATCTATTTTAAATATAGCAGTGTGTATATGTCCATCACAAACTCCCTAAGTATCCCCATCCTTCTCTCTAGTAACCATAAGTTCATTCACTAGGTATGTGAGTCTCTTTCTGTTTTGTAAGTAAGTTCATTTGTATCATTTCTTTTTAGGTTCTACATATAAGGGGTGTCATAGGATGTTTTTCCTTCTCTGCCTGACTTACTTCACTCAGTATGATGCTCTCTAGGTCCATTCATGTTGCACAAATGGCATTATTTCATTCTTTTTAATGGCTGAGTAATATTCTATCGTGTGTGTGTGTGTGTGTGTGTGTGTGTGTGTGTGTATACACACTATATACATGCACACAACTTCTTAATTCATTCTTCTGTCAATGGACTTAGGTTGTTTCCATGTCTTGGTTACTGTAAACAATGTTGCAATGAACAATGGGGTGTATGTATCCTTTCAGATTGTGTTTTTCTGTGAATATATGCCCAAAAGTAAGGTTGCAGAATCATACGGTAGCTCTAATTTTTAGTTTTTTAAGGAGACTCCATACTGTTCTCCATAGTGGCTGTACGAATTTACATTCTCACCAACAGTGTAGGTGGGTCCCCTTCTTTTCACATCTTCTCCAGCTTTATCGTCTGTGGATTTTTTGATGATAGCCATTCTGGTTGGGGTGAGGTGATATCTCATTGAGTTTTTATTTGTATTTCTCAAATAATTAATAATGCTGAACATTTTTTCATGTGCCTCTTGGCCATCTGTATGTCTTCTTTGGAGAAATGTCTATTCAGGTCTTCTGCCCATTTGCTGGTTAGGTTACTTATTTTGATGTCATTAAGCATTATGAGCTGTTTGTAAATTTTGGAAACTAATCTCTTGTCAGTCACATCATTTGAAAATGGTTTGACCCACACCTTGGGTTGTCTGTTCATTTGTTTATTATTTCCTTTGCTGTGCAAAAGCTTTTGAATATAAGTAGGTCCCATTTGTTTATTTTTGTTTTTATTTCCATTATTCTGAGAGATGGATTGAAAAATATATTGTTGTGATTTATGTCAGAGAGTGTTCTGCTTATGTTTTCCTTTAGGAGTTTTATAGAATCTGGCCTCACATCTAAGTCTTTCATCCATTTTGAATTTATTTTTGTGTATGGTGTTAAAGAATGATATAGTTTTACGTTTTTGCATGTAGCTTTCCAGTTTCCCAGCACCATTTGTTGAAGAGACTGTTTGTCCAACATCAGGTAGCCTTGCCCCCTCTGACATACATTAATTGATTGTAGATGTGTGGGTTTATTTCTTGGCTTTATATCCTGTTCCATATATATATATATATTTCGCTGTACAATATATATATACATATATATGTTTATATGTATGTATGTATGTGTGTGTGTATATATATATGTTTATATATATGTATATGCATATAAATTTTCCATTTATATATAAACATATATATACATATTTGCCAGTACCATACAGTTTTGATGACTGTAGCTTTGTAGTATAGTCTGAAGTCAGTGAGCCTGGTTCCTCCAGCTCTGTTTTACTTTAACACATGGCTTTGGCTATTTAAGGTCTTTTGTATATCCACATAGATTTTGAGATTTTTTTGTTCTAGTTTTGTGAAAAATACTATTGATAATTTGACAGGAGTTCATTGAATCTGTAGATTGCCTTTAATGGTATAGTCATTTTGCCAATATTGATTTGTCCAATCTGCAAACATGGTATATCTTTCCATATGTTTGTGCCTTCTTCAACTTCTTTCATCAGCATCTTATCATTTTTAGTGTACTTTTCTTTTGTCTCCTTGGGTATTCTTGGGTATTTTATTCTTTTTGATGTGATGGCAAATAGAATTGTTTATTGAACTTCTCTTTCTGATATTTTGTTGTTAGTGCATAGAAATGCAACAGATTTTTGTGTAAAGATCAATGAAACTAAAAACTGGTTCTTTGAAAAGATAAGCAAAATTCATAAACTTTTAGCCAGACACATCAAGAAAAAACAGGGAGAAGACTCAAATCAATAAAATTAGAAATGAAAAAGGAGAAGCTACAACTTACTCCACATAAATAAAAAGGATAACAATAGACTACTATGCACAGCCACTGTATGCCAATGCCAAAATGGACAATCTGAAAATATGAACAAATTCTTAGAAAAGTACAGTCTCCCAAGACTAAACTAGGAAGAAATAGAAAATATGAACAGACCAATCACAAGCACTGAAATTGAAACTGTGATTTAAAAACTCCCAACAAACAGAAGTCCAGGACCTTATAGCTTCATAGGTGAATTCTAGCAAATATTTAAAGAAGAGTTAACACTTACTCTTCTGAAGCTGTTTAAAAAATTGCAGGGGGTGGGAAACTACCAAACTCATTCTATGAGGCTACCATCACCCTCATGAAAATACCAGACAAAGATACCACAAAAAAGAAATGTATAGGCTAATATCACTAATGAAAGGCTGCAGCCCCGAGCCATGAGCTATGCTGGGAATCGTGACCTCTGGAGGAGAGGATTTTGATCCAGGGCCAGAGCCAAGGCATGATCACTCAGAGCTTTTGTGTAGCAAAGTTTATTAAAGTATAAAAGAGATAGAGAAAGCTTCTGATATAGACATCAGAAGGGGACAAATAGAGTGCCCCCTTGCTAGTTTTTAGCAAGGTGTTATATACCTATTAGCAAGTTGCTAATAAGATAAAAAAAAATGCCTCAAGAGTGAGTGTCACCAGGCTCCTCTCCCACAAATTGCATTTTGTGATAGATTGGCACAGATGGAGTCATCTCCAGCCATAAAACAATTGACATGAGTCTTGAAGAAAGGAAGCAAGTACATAGTTTCATTAACATAGCTTAAGAAAAACATTTCCATGAGAAAAACGCATTGGTTAGCTCAAAGTTTGAAAAAAGTTAAGTTCCCAGGCAGAACCAGGTGTCATCATGACAACACAGAATTAAAAGAAGGCTCTTTTAATTTTGTATAGAGGGAAAAAAAAACAAACCTCTACTACTTGCAGTTTATTTCCTCCTGCTGCTTGGGGACCTCTGGCCTTTCTATCTGGCTACTAACTCTCATTCCCAGCTTTTCTTTTAGGAGAATTATGATGCCATGGGAAAGGGGCAGCATTCTCATTCTGTAACTGCTTTAACTTGGTAAGGGGTGTCATCCCTAAATTGTTTGAGGCAACGTATTCTCCTAACCCTCATATTGAGGGTCTCTGACTTAGGATCCCCAAATAGTAGTTTGAGAGGCTTTGCCAGTCACTTGTAAGGCTGTGGCTTAACTGTCTACACTTGTAGATGCAGCTGGAATAACCATTTATAGTAACTTGGGGAAAAGCCTTCCGGGATGTAAAACAGCAAAAACAGACAATCAAATTATGACAATTAAGATGACACAAACTAGCTTCCTCCTTATGTGGCTGTAAGACGTGAAAAGAGCTTATGGTCATTTTAGGATAGCTGAAAGTGGAACAATATATGCATTATAGGAGTCTTAACAGAAAGAAAAAAAAAGGTCAGAATCCTTATTTGAAGAAATTATGGCCAAAAACTTCCCACATTTGAGGAAAGAAGTCAACATACAATTCAAAGAAGCCCAACAAAATGCAAGTAAGATAAATCTAAAGAGACTTACAGTGAGATAAATTATAATAAAACTTTCGAAAGTCATAACAAAGAGAGAATCTTGAAAGCAGCAAGCGAAAAGTGCTTGCTCACATACAAAAGAGGTCCTATAAGGATACTATAAAATTTCTCAGCAACAGCCTTGCAGGTCAAAAAGATGGAATGATATATTCAAATTCTGAAAGAAAATATACTGCCAACCAAAAATAGTATATTCAAGAAACTTAAAGGGGGGGGGGGTTTAAATCACCACATTTAAGATATCTTATGATATATTTAAGATATGTTATAGTAAGTGCAAATAAAATACCTATTGATAATACACAAAAGGAAATCAAAGCATGTTACCACAAAAAAATTAACTAACTCAATGGAAAACAGCAAAAGAGGAAAAGAGGGACAAAATAGATTCAAGATATACAGAAAAAATTAACAAAATGGCAATAATGTTCCCTTTCCTATCAGTGGTTACTTTAAATGAATATAGATTAAACTTCCCAGTGAAAAGACAAAGATTTTCTGAATGGATGATAAAAACAAAATTCAGCTATATGTTGTCTGTAACTATAAGTTATAATTACAGACAACATATAAGTTATAGACAACATAAGTAACTATAAGTAACAACTATAAGTAACTAACTTTAGATTTAAGGACTAGCGTATGGTGAAAGTGAAAGGATGGGAAAAAATATATTCCATGCAAATGATAATCAAAAGAGAACAAGGATGGCCATAATTAAATCAGACAAAGGAGAGTTTAGGTCAATAACTGTCACAAGATACAAAGAAGGACATAATATAGTGATAAAAGGATCAATTAATCAAGCTGCTAAGTCACCCAGTCATGTCCGACTCTGTGCGACCCCATAGACGGCAGCCCACCAGGCTACGCTGTCCCTGGGATTCTCCAGGCAAGAGTAATGGAGTGGGTTGCCATTTCCTTCTCTAATGCATGAAAGTGAAAAGTGAAAGTGAAGTCACTCAGTTGTGTCCGACTCTTAGCGACCCCATAGACTGCAGCCCACCAGGCTCCTCCATCCATGGGATTTTCCAGGCAAGAGTACTGGAGTGGGGTGCCATTGCCTTCTCCAATTAATCAAGAAGATATAGCAATTATAAATATGTATGCACCAAACATCAAGTCTTCCAAATATATGAAGGAAACATGACACTATTGAAGGGAGAAAGAGACAGGACACAGTAACAGTAGGTGACTTCAATACCCCACTTTCAGTAATAAATAGATCAGTAAGACAGAAGATCAATAAGGAAAGAGGATTTAACAATACTGTAGACCAATTGCCCCTAACCGACATATACAGAACACTTAATCTAATAGAAGAATACATATTCTTCTCAAGCTCACAAAGAACATTATCAAGGGTAGACTACATATTAGTCCAGAAAACAAGTTTAAATAAATTTTAGTAAGGTTAAAATCACATAAAGTACATTTTCCAACCATAGTAGAATGAAAATTCACAGATACATGAAAATTACACAGCACACTCAAACAATGGGATAAAGTTAGAAATTATTTTGAGATGAATGAAAAGTAAAACATAACAGAGCAAAACATTTGAGTTGTGGTGAAAGCAGTACTACAAGGTAAGTTCATAAAGATGAATTCTTACTTCAAAAAGAAGAAAAATCTCAAAATAACACATTAACTTTACATCTCTAGGAAACTAGAAAAAGAAGAAAGAAGTTAGCATGAAGTTAGGATGAAGAACTCAAGTTATCAGGAAGGAGGGAAATAATAAAGATTAGAACAGAGAAGCAAAATAAACAATTGAAAAACAGCTGAAAAAATCAAAATTAAGAGATTGTTAATAGATTAAGAGTTTGACAAATTCTTAGTGAGATTAACTCAAAAAATTAGAAAAGATACAAATAACTAAAATTATAAATGAAATAGGGGACATTACACCTTCTGCCACAGCAAAATACTATGAAAAATCACATGCCAACAAATTTGATTACCTAGAAGAAATAATTTCCTAGAAATTAACAACCTATCAAGACTGAACCATGAAAGGAAAAGAAACGAAAGTGACTATAATTAATAACAGTGATATAGTTACCAAAATAAAAGTAGTTATTAAGTTATCAAAAATCTCCCTAAAAAGAGAATTCCAACACCAGTGGCTTCACTGGAGAATTCTTCCAAATGTATAAAGAATTAATACCAATCCTTCTCACACACTTCAAAGAAATTCAAGAGGATCAAACACTTTCAAACTCATTCTAACCAGTCAGCATCACCCTGGTACTGAAGCCATACAAAGCTATTACAAAAAACAAAAACAAAAACTACAGACCAACAGCCCTAATGAATATTGATGCAAAAATCCTCAACAAAATGTTAGTAAACTGAATTTGACCACACAGTGAATTATATGCCATGATCAGGATGTTTCAACATACAAAAATCAGTCATTGTAACATACTGCATTGACAAAATGAAGGACAAAATTGCATAATCATGTAAACTGGTACATAAAGATGGTATTTGACAAAATTCAACACTCTTTCATGATGAAAACACTCAGCAAAATAGGAACACAAGGAAACCACCTCAAGATAATAAAGACCATACATGAAAAGACCACTGCTAACATTATACTCAATGTTGCAAGCCTGAAAGCTTTTTCTCTAAGATCAGAACTAAGGCCAAGGCACCTACTCACTCACTCCTTCTTTTCAATATAATGCTAGAAGTTCTAGCCAGAGTAAATAAGAAATGGAAACAAAAGCATTCAAATTGTAAAAGAAAAAAGCATCCAAATTGTAAAAGAAGTAAATTCCTGTTCATAGATAGCAGAAACAAAACCCAAAAGATTCCATAATACTATTAAAATTTACAAAGGAATTTAGCAAAGCTGCAGAATAAAAAATTAATACACCAGGATCAGTTTTGTTTATATACACTAAGAACAAAACAAGCAAATAAAGTAAATGATCCCATTTACAATAGCATGAGAAAAAACAAAAATATTTTGAATACTTAATCAAGGAGGCAAAAGACTTGTACACTGAAAACTACAAAATATTGCTAAAAGAAATTAAAGAATGCAGAAATAAATGGAACAGCATCTGCTCACGGACTGGAAGTGTCAAGTCTGCTCAACAAACAGGGTTTTCCCAAAAGCGCAGTGTGGCGGGAGAATGAGAAACAAGACACAAGTGTTCAGTGAAAGGCGAGGATCAGGGAACCAACACCACTCCAAGGTGAAGGTGCCGAAACTGAACCCAGGCCAGCTTTATTATACTCTCAGCCATGACAGAAAGAATATGTGGGGAGTTAAGCTCTAACTTATGTTGTCTTCGGGGACAAAGAACAAAGTGATCATTAACTGTTGAGTAACCAAGAAACGGTAATCAATAACAAATCAGTAACTAAGACTAATATTCTTTATCTATAGATTTTCCTCTAGATACATAAAACGTGTGAGTCTGAGGTGCCAGTTGGGAAACAGTCTGGGGTCGGTTTTCTGACCCCAGGATCATATCTTGTTTGCAAGATTATGAACTATTCCCTCCGGATTTGTTCCAAGAGTCTCATGCCTTAAAGCATCCAGTTTATCAATAATTATAAATTCCTTTTGCGATCCTTGCTGGGGCCTGCTTTTCTTCTATTCTTCTTATCTCCTACAGGAAGATTTAATATTATTAAAATGGTTATACTACTCAAAGTGATCTCCAGATTCAGAACAATCCTTACCAAATTTCCATTGGAGGTTTTTTTTTTTTGGCAGAAAAAGAAAAAAATCCTAAAATTCAGAAGACGTCTCAAGAAACACTGATAACCAAAAAAATATTAAGTAAGAGCAACGAAGTTGGAATCCTCATATATGTCCCTAGTTTCAAACTTTAAAAAGCTGTAATAAGCAAGTGTAATACTGGCATAAAGACAGACATGTAGACCAGAGGAAAAGAATACTGTCCCCAGAAATAAACCCTTGTGTAAAGAACAAATAATCTTTAGCAAGGGTACCAAGACCATAAAATAAGGAAAGAATGGTCTTGTGAACAAATTGTGTTGGAAAAAATAGGATATGGATTTGCAAAAGAAGTTTCTGAAATTTTTTTTCCTTCTAATTGACCATGTTTTTATGTTTTTCTCTCTCTGTTTCTTTTTTTTTCCTTTTCTTATTGTTGAATATTGGGCATTTGAAAAAGAAATAATCACCTCTCCCAGTCTTTGTAGACTGGCTCTGTGCCAAGGCAATTCCTCATTGATTAGCTAACTATCCTCTGAGCCAAAGTGAAAACTTAAGGTCTTTTCTGATGCATTCTGATGTGTTTTGCCTGGGCCTATGACTCAACATTCAAAAAAGAAAGACCATGTCACCCGGTCCCATCACTTTATGGCACATAGATGGGGAAACAATGAAAAGAGTGAGAGACTTTATTTTCTTGGGCTCCAGAATCATGTGAACTGTGACTGCAGCCACAAAATTAAAAGACCCTTGCTCCTTGGAAGAAAAGCTATGACAAACCTAAACAGCATATTAAAAAGCAGAGACGTTACTTTACTCACAAAGGTCTGTATAGTCAAAGCTATGGGTTTTCCAATAGTCCTGTGAGGATGTGAGAGTTTGAACAAAAGGAAGGCTGAGTGCCAAAGAATTGATGCTTTTGAATTGTAGTGCTGGAGAAGACTCTTGAGAGTCCCTTGGAAAGAAAGGGGATCAAACCAGTAAATCCTAAAGGAAATCAACCCTGAATATTCATTGGAAGTACTGATGCTGAAGCTGAAGCTCCAATTTGTTGGCCACCTGATGCGAAAAGCTGACACATTGGAAAAGACCCTGATGCTGAGAAAGATTGAGGGCAGAAGGAGAAGAGGGTAACAGAGGATGAGTTGATTGGATGACAATACCAACTCAATGGACATGAGTTTGGGCACACTCCGGAAGATGGTGAAGGACAGGGAAGCCTGGTCTGTTGCAGTCCATGGGGTCACAATGAGTCAGACACGACTTAGCGACCAAACAACAATGTGTAGCTTTATCAATTTCCCCATATACAGAATTGTATCAAATATTTTAATCTCAAAAGAGTGTCACTCAGCTTCTTCTCAGAGTCTTAGATATTCTATTATATGCCTTTACCTATAGTATCTTGCCCTTTGCATCTGTGGTTCTGTAGTCTTCTCATAGCTTTCATGACCAATGACCACTGTTTTTCTCTGCCTCAGATCAGACACATGAAAACCTTGAAAATAAGCATTCTTTGGTTTAAGGAAAGGAACTGGGAACTGGGCTATTGTCTCCTCCAGATCACACACCAGGAACCTTTGGGGACACAGGTAAGTAAAAGTGCCATAAAATTGTCTTTTATTTTAAATGTGGCTTTTCTGTGATTGGGCATTCCCTTAGTTACTTGTTATAGATCTGTGATTACTTTCAAGAGTTCCTTTAAGTTTGTTTAATCAGTTTCTTCTTTTTTATGCTTCCATAGAGTGACAAGGGCTTGGCACTTCCTAATCCAACATTTTTCTAATGTCAGGCTCACAGAATTTTGAAGCCAAATGGGTAGTGGATAACCAAGGCCTTTGAAGTATTACTAAATGAAACTTTGATAGTTTTTATTTTGGGTCATCTCCGTTTCACTTGGTATATGAACCACCATTCCTAAACCTTAAAAGAAGCATTAAGCTGCTATAGCTAAGAGTGTCAGCAATGCTACAAAGGGTACATTTGGATTTCATAAGCAGACACAAGTATGACTGCAAGGTTCATATCCCTTTCAAAGAAAACTAATAATCCAAATGGAAACAAAGGTACTATGGGTTGAACTGTGTCTCCCCAAAGTTTATATGTTGAATCCCCTATCCTTAGAACCTCAGAATTATTATATTTGGAAATAAGATCTTTAAAGTGGTAATTGACAGTAAACAAAGTCATTGGTCTGGACTCTAATTCAACATGATTGATACTCTTATAAGAAGAGAATATGAGGCACTAGACATGTGTACACACATAGGTACAGCCATGTGAATACACAATGAGAAGCTGGTCATCTATAAGTCAAGAAGAGAGATCTCAGAAGAAACCAAACTTGTAAACACCTTGATCTTGGATTTCCAGAATCCAGAACTGTAGTAAAATAAATTTCTATTGTTGAAGCCAACCAGTCTGTAGTATTTTGTTATGGCATCCCTAGGAAACTAATACAAAATATATCAGTATCAGAATTAAATTAGGAGAGAGAAAAAAATGACTTTGCCTTTTTAAAAAATATCTAACAAACATTTTATGCCTGTACTTGCAAATCATTTCTCCAAATAATAATCTAATAGTGTATCTGATTTGTATATTGGACATGGGTATTTAATAAGCATTTTTTCATGTTTAACAGTATCTTCTTGTTAAAAGAAGACAAGAGGAGTTTCACTTTGTAATTTCTTAAATTACAGTGTTAGTTACTGTTAGCTGAAAGATTTACATCTGTATCAACAGCAGCTTGTGAGTTGTCAAGTATTTTAAATAGCATTCTGCAGAGTTCAGAGCATTATTTGTTGTTGAAACATTTTTATAAACCATGAAGGGCAGCTATGTAACTCATTACAAATGGAAAACAATAACAATTCACAATGAACTTCTTCTAATTCTCTCCAGCAAGGTGTTCTTTTTTCAACAGAAAACTTTTTTCTATATAAATAACCACAAAGAAGCCCATGTTTGAAAGGAACACTTAAATTCTCAACTGTACCTTCGTGAACCACAGTAGTGGAGTACTTTTAAATGAAGATGCTACAATAATGAGCAATCTGTTTATGAGCCTTTGGGTGGATTGAATTGGAATTCTAGAATTCAGTAGACATTTTCATATACAGGATTGACCCTACCTAATTCCAGGGTTCACTTGAGAGGAGCACTAAACCTATGAATTGTGAAACACTGAGCAAAGTACTTATCCTATCAGAAACTTGGCATCCTCATTTATAAAAGGATAGAAATATTTATTTCTTAATATTTTTGGAAAGATTAATGAAATAATGTATTGAAAGTTATTAGTATGTGACTAGCCTCTAATAATCTTTCACTTAGTTATAGCTTTTCATATATATATATATATATATTTGTTACTTTTACATATGGTCTGATGTGACTATCCCAGAAAAGAAAATATTCCTACTCCTCCACATCATGAAGGAACTTGCAATAAATCTCTCTCCAATTACAGACATTGATACATTTCACCTTAATTAATGAAAGATGGTAACCTTATTGGATGAATCAACAGCTAGCTGACCTGATAGAAAGGGTTCAGTAATGGAGAAAAGACAATCCCTTTAACAAGTGGCGCTGGGAAAACTAGTCAACCACTTGTAAAAGAATGAAACTAGAACACTTTCTAACACCATACACAAAAATAAACTCAAAATGGATTAAAGATCTAAACATAAGACCAGAAACTATAAAACTCCTAGAGGAAAACATAGGCAAAACACTCTCTGACATAAATCACAGCAGGATCCTCTATGACCCACCTCCCAGAGTATTGGAAATAAAAGCAAAAATAAACAAATGGGACCTAATTAAAATTAAAAGCTTCTGCACAACAAAGGAAACTATAAGGAAGGTGAAAAGACAGCCTTCAGAATGGGAGAAAATAATAGCAAACGAGGCAACTAACAAAGCATTAATCCCCAAAATATACAAGCAACTCCTGCAGCTGAATTCCAGAAAAATAAATGACCCAATCAAAAAATGGGCCAAAGAACTAAACAGACATTTCTCCAAAGAAGACATACAGATGGCTAACAAACACATGAAAAGATGCTCGACATCACTCATTATCAGAGAAATGCAAATCAAAACCACAGTGAGGTACCATTTCACGCCCGTCAGAATGGCTGTTTTCTAAAAGTCTACAAGCAATAAATGCTGGAGAGGGTGTGGAGAAAAGGGAACCCTCTTACACTGTTGGTGGGAATGCAAACTAGTACAGCCACTATGGAGAACAGCGTGGAGATTCCTTAGAAAACTGGAAATTGAACTGCCATATGACCCAGCAATCCCACTGCTGGGCATACACACCGAGGAAACTCGAATTGAAGGAGACACATGTACCCCAATGTTCATCGCAGCACTGTTTGTAATAGCCAGGACATGGAAGCAACCTAGATGTCCATCAGCAGACGAATGGATAAGGAAGCTGTGGTACATATACATGGTGGAATATTACTCAGCCATTTAAAAGAATACATTCAAATCAGTTCTAATGAGGTGTATGAAACTGGAGCCTATTATACAGAGTGAAGTAAGCCAGAAAGAAAAACACCAATACAGTATACTAACGCATATATATGGAATTTAGAAAGATGGTAACGATAACCCTGTATGTGAAGCAGCAAAAGAGATACAGATGTATAGAACAGTCTTTTGGACTCTGTGGGAGAGGGCGAGGGTAGGATGTTTAGGGAGAATGGCATTGAAACATGTATATTATCATATGTGAAACGAACTTCCAGTCCAGGTTCAATGCATGAGACAGGGTGATCGGGACTGGTGCACTGGGATGACTCAGAGGGATGGGATAGGGAGGGAGGTGGGAGGGGTCTTAAGGATGGGGAACACATGTACACCTGTTGCGGATTCATGTCAATGTATGGCAAAACCAATACAATATTGTAAAGTAATTAGCCTCCAATTAAAATAAATAAATAAATAAATATATTTAAAAAAAGAACAGATTCAGTAATCTGGGTAGTTGAGAGTTATGTTTGTTAGTGTCCAAGTTGTGTCTGACTCTTTGTGACCCCATGGATTGTAGTCTACCAGGCTCCTCTCTCCTTGGAATTCTCCAGGCAGGAATACTGGAATGAGTTGCCATTCCCTTCTCCAGGGGATCTTCCCAACCCAGGGATCGAACCTGGGTCTGCTGCATTGCAGTCACTCTCCTGCATTGCAGGCACATTCTTTACTGACTGAGCCACCAGGGAAGCCCTATAGTTTTGGTAGAATCATACATCCCAGGTTGCCTAGGAGAGTTATGGTATATGCTTCTTTATCATTCTCAAAAGAACTTTCATTTGAATGATCAATTATATGGTTACCCTGATTATTACCTAAAGTAACAGAAAAAAATCTTGTGCGAAATATTGATTGAGAAAGGATAAGGAGAATTATGTGCTGTCTGGAAATAGTAGATTGGAGGTCAATTTTCTTCTTAGGGCAGGAATCAGTAAACTACAGTCCTTCAGCCAAATCTGATCATTTAAACAAGGTTTTATTGCAACAAAGCCATATTCATTCATTTTTTAATTATGTATGGCAGCTTTACAGAGATCAAATTGCCAATATCCACTGGATCATCAAAAAAGCAAGAGAGTTCCAGAAAAACATCTATTTTGGCTTTATTGACTATGCCAGAGGCTGTAACTGTGTGGATCACAACAAACTGTGGAAAATTCTTAAAAAGATGGGAATACCAGACCACCTGACCTGCCTCTTGAGAAAGCAGTATGTAGGTCAGGAAGCAACAGTTAGAACCGAACATGGAACAGCAGACTGGTTCCAAATAGGAAAAGGAGTACATCAAGGCTGTATATTGTCACCCTGCTTATTTAACTTATATGCAGAGTACATCATGAGAAACTCTGGGCTGGAGGAAGCACAAGCTGGAATCAAGATTGCCAGGAGAAATATCAATAACCTCAGATATGCAGATGACACCACCCTTATGGCAGAAAGCGAAGAAGAACTAAAGAGCTTCTTAATGAAAGTGGAAGAGGAGAGTTAAAAAGTTGACTTAAAGCTCAACATTCAAAAAACTAAGATCACGGCATCTGGTCCCATCACTTCATGGCAAATAGATGGGGAAACACTGAAAACAGTGTCAGACTTTATTTGTTTGGGCTCCAAAATTACTGCAGATGGTGATTGCAGCCATGGA
The DNA here is from genome assembly GCA_024291935.2 of Okapia johnstoni. Taxonomy (NCBI): domain Eukaryota; kingdom Metazoa; phylum Chordata; class Mammalia; order Artiodactyla; family Giraffidae; genus Okapia; species Okapia johnstoni. The sequence continues at coordinate 68,139,154 of CM044305.1, read as the reverse complement.
ATTAAAAGACATTCCTTGGAAGGAAAGTTATGACAAATCTAGACAGCATATTAAAAAGCAGAGACATTACTTTGCCAACAAAGGTCCATCTAGTCAAAGCTATGGTTTTTCCAGTAGTCATGTATAGATGTGAGAGTTGGACTATAAAGAAAGCTGAGTGCCGAAGAGTTGATGCTTTTGAACTGTGGTGTTGGAGAAGACTCTTGAGAGTCCCTTGGACGGCAAGGACATCCAACCAGTCCATCCTAAAGGAGATCAGTCCTGAGTGTTCATTGGAAGGACTGATGTTGAAGCTGAAACTCCAATACTTTGGCCACCTGATGTGAAGAACTGAGTCAATGGAAAAGACCCTCAATCTGGGAAAGATTGAGGGTGGGAGGAGAAGGGGATGACAGAGGATGAGATGGTTGGATGGCATCACCGACTCAATGGACATGAGGCTGGGTAAACTCCAGGATCTTGTGATGAACAGGGAGGCCTGGCATGTTGCTGCAGTCCATGGGGTTGCAAAGAGTTGGACACGACTGAGTGACTGAACTGAATTGAACTGAGCTGAACTGATGGCAGTTTTAATACCACAATGAAAGAACTGAGTAGCTGTAATAAGGCAAAGCCTAAAATATTTACTGTCTGGCACTTTACCGAAAACGTTTTGCTGATCCTTAGCATTGATCTCTATAAATGCTCATAGCCAATAATAAATTTGTTATTTAATAAGCTAAGTCAGTATTAGGATGAGTAACCAGAGAATCTTAGACATAACAAGAAGATATGTACTCATAGGGTACAGTCATACTTTCAAACATGCTCCTATGCTCTTTCATCAATATTCAGCATGAAGCAAGGAATGAATGGTACAATAAATCATTCTGAAGGAGACAAAAGGTGAGGGATGCGAATCAAGAAATAATGAATAAGTGGCTATAGTGAGAATGTATGGAATTAATTGGATCATTGTAATTTGAAAGGCTTTTTTTATCTTTATACAGACCATTCTTTAGCATCTATGTATCTAAAGTTCCCTATGTTTTTAAAATATAACAGGAGAAAATATTTCAGGAAGAATAAATAATATCTTCTCTGTATGGCAACTACCTTGGAGGGTTTGGGGGCAATTCTGGGGGCAATGAAAACCACTGAAATAAATGGTCATTTGATTTGTATTTCAAATGTATTTCTCAGACTGCTGTTGATATTGGAATTAGTGAGGCAATAGTGCAAACAGAGTATGAGAGAATGCAGTAAGCATTTTCTTGGGTGTAGAGATGATGGTGACTTATAATGGGCTGCTAGAAAAGGAAATGGAGAGAAGTGGACCGTTCTAGGGTATATTTTAGAAGTACTATTGACATCATTCCCATATAAATTTTTTTCTAAAAAAATTTTTAAAAATTTTTTCATAAAATTAGGCCACTAATTTATCTAAACTGTGTCGAAGTCTATATGTTGCTATTTAACCTTAGGAAATAAAAACTCAGACAATAATATCCATCAATCAAAAATTTCCCCTCAGCCTTATTTTGCCCTAAAGTTTCTATCTACTTTCTACCTTTCCTTAATTTTTGAAGTTCTCAAAACATGAATAATATCAAATGCTTTTCATATAGTGGTGCATAGAATTTGATAAATAAATGTAGAATTAAATTCACACTATTCCATATAACTTCTAGGTTTTCATTTTTGGCTTCCTTCTGGACCCCCAAGAGGCATAGGAGGTGGTCAGTGTAGCAAGTACTAGTGAGAGATACAACAAAGAATGAGGAGAAAATCAATAATTAATAATTGAGGTGGAAATTGTATTTTCCCTGACTGAGGACTTCAATTTTCTCACAAATTAGAAGAAAAAATAATTTCCAAGAATTAGAAAGAAAAAGATGAATTAGATGTCTAGAGAAAGACGTACATGACATAGTTGCAGTGTTAATAACTTAGTTAAGTTTGGAAGTCACAAATTTGAAATGGTATTAGTCTGCACTGTTGTGGAAGATTTTGTCGATTTTCAGAAACCAATGAACTATTAGATTCACATTTTAGATGTTTTTAAAATAGGCATTGAAGATATCCAGAATAATTTTGAGGCCACTGGTAGAGAGGATCACTGAATACTCCATGAAACCTTCTATTGAAAATTTCATTTCCCTCAATCATTCCTTGACTAGCCAACTCCTGTTTGTTCTTCATGACTCATCCTAGATAGTACTTCCACCCATAAGTTTGCTCTATCATCTTTCTGTTGTTGTTTTTCAGTTGCTAAATCATGTCCAACTCTCTGTGACCACATGGACTGCAGCACACCAGGCTTTCCTGTCCTTTACTATCTCCTGTAGTTTTCTCATATTCATGTCTATTGAGTCCATGATTCTATCTAGCATCTCATCCTCTGCCACCCTCTTCTCCTTTGAATTCAACTTTTTGCAGCATCAAGATCTTTTCCAATGAGTCGGCGCTTTGCATCAGCTCTCCTAAGTACTGGAGTTTTAGCATCAGTACTTTCTATGAATATTTAGGGTTGATTTCCTTTAACATTGACTGATTTGTTCTCCTTGCAGTCTTAGGGAGCATCCTTCTACTCCAACACAATCAGTTTAGGGTGCCCTTGACTCTTATTCATACTTCTACATATGTATTATACTGTATTCTCACTTTCTATTTTTAAGTCTCACTTACCAGATAAGAATCTTGAGGTCAGGAACCTTTTTTAATTCAATATTTTATTGATAGTGACTTAATACATGTATGTAGGAGGGATGGAAAGATCAATATCCCATTGCTAAGTAAATATGTAGGAAAGAAAACTGTATCAGAAAAATTACAACATTGTGCAAATATATGTTTACAAATATTCAAAGACAAATACATCCCACTGTATAACTATTCATTTTCAAAAGGTTAGATGTAACAACTATTCCTGGCCTGGTCCAGGGGTGAGTATAGCTATACTGAAGACACAGTTAAGTTGTACAATTATTAGACAATAAATCTTGGTGGTTAGTGTGGAGAATGGAAAGCCTAATCAGCCAATGTAACTATAAAATAACAGCCAATAACAACCTATCAAAGAATTTCTGAACACATGACAAGGACTTTCAGCAAACTCCAGACATCAAATACCCTTTCTCTTCCCCTACTTCACTTTTCAATAATTCTTCTACGTTCAATTATTACAAAAACTAGGATGAAACTGACCCGATTGTGCTCTAGGGTTATCAAGGACCGAGATTTCTTAGAGTGGAATTTTAAGCAAACCCTTAATTCTCGACAGGTCTTAGGACTTGTTGCTGTTACTCAGTTCCTCAAGAACACAGCCATTTCCTCCTAAGTAGCAGCAATCTTTGGTATACTGAATTTTATAAGCCACCAAGGCAATTCTTTTAGAAGTATAATTCTTAGGTACTCTATAAATATTCGTTGAATGAATAAATCTTTGTGCTACTCATCAGTGACCATTATCTGAAGATGACAGGCTCATTCCCAAAATAAATAGAAAGTTGAGAGAAGATTCAGACCTTCCTTAATGGATTCTTCTTAATTTCCAAGAAAACATTAATTCAAAGATGCAATATTTAAAATATATCTATGCGTATGTATTTACATATAATACATGCATTTGTCTGTATTAACAATGTGTTTTGAAATAAAGCAGAATTTATATGATTTCTATGAGTCCTGAATTTAATTACTTTTCTTTAGAAATTGGTTGTTACTTGTCTCTATAACTGCTGAAAATATATCATCTACTCTGATATGGTGCTATACCTAGGGTTGTTTTGCTCACTCTCTCTGTTCCCTAGGTAAATTGTAGATTTAAAGCTACATATAAGCCTGAGACTACACTTCAGCAAAAAAAAAAAGAAAAAGTAAGCAAAATCAGCATCAATGGTAGTAAGATTATTATTACCTGAACCAGGTAGTGTTGATATTCTTCTACCTCTGAACATATTTTCACTTGCTCTCCCACATAACTAACTTTTATTATCTTCAGTATGATGTGGATGGTGTTTTATCACAACTCACAGCTTTAATTTTCATATCTCACTATGTTCTAACGTTATTTACTCAATTCCTTTAAGATTCAACTGCTCTATTAGTGGCCAAACAGATAATGGTGGCAATCTTCTAAGTTTAAGAGCATGCTTTTACGACTTAGAGGAGTTTTATGGGAACATTCAAGGAATGGGATTATACCTCACATATTACCCATGTCCATAATTTAATACTGCACCAGGAAAAGATGTAGTTATGACAAATATTATGTCAAAATCAACATGGCAAATGAAAGTTTTACTCCATCAAGCAAAATACAAGATCTAATAAACTATTGGAAACAAAATGAATAGTTGTGCTTTCTGTGCCCAAAATAATGAATTAAATTATATGGAAGCTAGGAAATCTTCTAAATTAAAACCACAAAGTTTTGCACTCAGAGATACTGAAACAATAAAATTCATGGGAAAGTAAGAAAGAAATCAAGGAGACTTGAAACAAGCACAAATAAATTAAACACAGGATTACTTACAAATTGGTGAAATCAACAGCCTGCTGAGTAGCTTGAAAACTTAAGCAAATAGCGTTTGGACATTATATGTTGTATGCACAATCAACCAGCCGGCCAAACAAAGACCTTAATGTAGAAAAGCAAAAGAGTTTTCCAAACCAATCAGATGCATATTGTTCTCAGTCATTAAGATGTTGGCTATAATCCATATATACAGTTTCTTTTTAAAAGGTTTTTTTTTCTTCCCTTTGGGATCAACATAGTCTGGAGGGTTCCAGATACAACCATAGTAAGACTGATTTTGAAACAGTTTAATTCTGACAGTTTATATGGAGATTAATGTAAAGACATGAAATATAACACTAATACAGTTTCTTAGCTGAGGAAAAGAAGACTATATATCCTCCTCAAATATTTTATGTGTATTGACTTAAAAGGAAATCTCTAATTTTTCTTTTATTCCCCAAATATCATGCAGGATGCTTTTCTCATAGGGAACTTTTTTTTTCATACAAACCCTTAACCCTCAACAGGTCTTAGGACTTGTTTCTGTTACTCAGTGTCTCAAGAACATAGCCATCTCCTCCTAAGTAGCAGCAATCTTTGGGATACTGAAGAGGATCTGGAAGAGATGAAAACAAGAACACAAAATTTTAAAAAAAAATTAAATAATTTAAAGCTAATAGAATAAACTGGCAAATTTAGGCTAAGTCCCAAAGTAGTCTTTTATATGCTCATATCATTTAACAAGCCATTAAATTAAAGAATGTTTTAATTTTCTGAAAATTCAGAACTGTGTCCTCAAGGGAGTCAAGAAACAAAATAAATAGTTGCAACTGGTATTTTTTGCAATACATAATATTAAGTCTGAAAGGGTAGAACTAGGACATAGTGAAGGAGTCAGGGGATCTGTGCAGTTTACATTGAGTTTTAATCACAAATTTCTCTGGGAAGGCTGAGATAATGAGCTTTAGAGAGTTGTAAAGTACAGAAAAAAAGCTATCGAGTAGCATGAAAGAATTTTCAAACCACTAGTTTGAATTGTTTTTATCTAGTTTGAGAAGTCTGCTTGATCCTCTCACCTGTCTCCCTTCTACCCTTACATCTATTCACTTTCTTTTCCTACCACCAACCCCAACAAACACAAGTATACTGATTTAACTTCTTGTCACGTGTCAATAGTCAAAAGGAAAAAAATGAGAATTAATAGGTGAGTATAAGACTGTCTAAACAGTGTTGATTATCCAGATGAATTTGAAATATTTAGTTTACAGTAAATGTTCTAATTCAAAATAATTATGTTGTATCACTGAGACAAAACAATTTGAAGTTGCTGTGACATATCCACAGCCAATAGCATAGTCTCTTCATTGAATGAATGTACAAACCATGAGATTTTTTTTTCAAATGAACACTGAATGAGGTCATACATCATAAAACTGGAAAGATAAGACACTTTTTTGTATATATGAGCTCCTTATTGCAAAAGTCAGGCTTAAACTGAAGAAAGTATGTAAAACCACCATGTCATTCAGGTATGACCTAAATCAAATCCTTTATGATTATAGAATGGAGGTGATGAATAGATTCAAAGGATTAGATCTGGTACACAGAGTGCCTGAAGAACGATGGACAGAGATTTGCAACATTGTATAGGAGGCAATGACCAAAACCATCCCAAAGAAAAACAAATGAAAGAAGGCAAAGTGGTTGCCTGAAGAAGCTTTACAAATAGCTGAGGAAAGAAGAGAAGCGAAAGGCAAAGGAGAAAGGGAAAGATACATCCAACTGAATGCAGAGTTCCAAAGAATAGCAAGAAGAGATTAGAGGGCCTTCTTAAATGAGCAATGCAAAGAAATAAAGGGAAACAATAGGATGGGAAAGACTAGAGATCTCTTCAAAAAAAAAAGAAAATTCGAAATATCAAGGGAATATTTCATGCAAGGATGGGCACAATAAAAGATAGAAATGGTATGGACCTAACAGAAACAGAAGAGCTTAAGAATAGGTGGCAAGAATACACAGAAGAACTGTACAAAAAAGGTCTTAATGATCCAGAAAACCAAGATGGTGCGGTCACTCACTTAGAACTAGACACCCTGGAGTGTAAGTTAAGTGGTCCTTAGGAAATATTACTACAAACAAAGATAGTAGAGGTGATGGGATTTCAGCTGAGCTATTTAAAATCCTAAAACATGTTGCTGTTAAAGTGCTACACTTAATATATTAGCAAATTTGGAAAACACAGCAGTGGCCACAGGACTGGAAAAGATCAGTTTTCATTCCAATTCCAAAGAAGGGCAATGCTAAAGAATGTTCAAACTACTGCACAATTGCACTCACTTCACATGCTATTAAGGTTATGCTCAAAATCCTTCCAGGTGATATCAGAAGTACATGAATGAAGAAACTTCCAGATGTACAAGCCGGATTTAGAAAGGCAGAGGAATCAGAAATCAAATTGCCAACATATGTTGGATCATAGAGAAAGCAAGATAGTTCCAGAAAAATATCTATTTCTGCTTCATTGACTATGCTTAAGCCTTTCATTGTGTGGACCACAACAAACTGTGAAAAATTCTTAAAGAGATGGAAATACCAGACCACTTTACCTGTCTTCTGACAAACCTGTATGTAGGTCAGGAAGAAACAGAACCAGACATGAAACAATGGACTGGTCCCAAATTGGGAAAGGAGAACGTCAAGGCTGCATATTGTCATCCTGCTTATTTAACTTATATGCAGAGTACATCATGTGAACTGCTGGGGTGGATGAACCACAAGCTGGAATCAAGATTGCCGGGAGAAGTACAAACAACCTCAGATATTCAGATGATACTATTCTTGGGGCAGAAAATGAAGAGAAACTAAAGAGCCTCTTGAGAATGAAAGAGGAAAGCGAAAAAGCTAGCTTTAAACTCAACATTCAGAATACTAATATCATGGCATCCAGTCCCATCATTTCATGGCAAATAGAAAAAGAAAAAGTAGAAGCAGCTACAGATTTTCTCTTCTTGGGCTCTGAAATCACTGTGAACAGTGACTGGCAGCCATGAAATTGAAAGATGCTTGCTTCTCAGAAGGAAAGCTATGGCAAACCCAGATAGCATATTAAAAAGCAGAGACATCACTTTACCAACAAAGTTGGTATAATCAAAGCTATGGTTTTCCAGTAGTCATGTATGGATGTGAGAGTTTGACCATAAAGAAGGCTGAGTGCTGCAGAATTGATGCTTTTGTACTGTGGTGCTAGAGAAGACTCTTGGGAGTCCCTTGAAGGAGATCAAATAAGCCAATATCAAAGAAAATCAACCCTGAATATTCATAGGAAAGACTTCTGCTAAAACTAAAGCTCCAACAATTTGACCACCTGATGCAAAGACCCAACTCGTTGAAAAAGGCCTTATGATGGGAAAGATTGAAGGCAAACAGAGATGCGGGCAGCAGAAGATGAGATGGTTAGATAGCATTACCCACTCAGTGGACATGAACTTGAGCAAATTCTGGCAGATAGACTCTGACTTGGCCCATAGATATCATCTAAGATAATTCTACAAAATAGAAGGTAAGGAAAACAATAACAAAAACATATTATTTATACCAGATTCTTCTATACCTAACATGAATTGAGAGAAGTTAGATATTTAAAGAAATATCCTGAGCACACTTAAACTTGATTAGGTATTATTATAATTATTATATGTCAGTATTCCATTCCCAGGGTTTTCTCTGTTAGAACTTTCTGAAAGTAAATCAACTTGGCAAAAAGCCATGAGAGAAACTTGAGTACGTGAATTTTTGGCATGAGTCACCATTCCCCTAACAGGATAATCAATCTGCCCACTGTTTAATGTTTACAGTTTAAGAGGGAGAATTTTGTCAAATAACTTCCTAGACTTTGTAATCTGAACCAACATCATTTTTAGTATATTTTTTCAAATGAGTACATTCAGTTCAGTTCAGTTCAGTTGCTCAGTCATGTCCAACTCTTTGCGACCCCATGGACTGCAGCACGCCAGGCCTCCCTGTCCATCACCAACTCCCGGAGTTTACTCAAACTCATGTCCATTGAGTCGGTGATGCCATCCAACCATCTCATCCTCTGTAGTCCCCTTCTCCTCCCACTCTCAATCTTTTCCAGCATCAGGGTCTTTTCCAATGACTCAGTTCCTCGCATCAGGTGGCCAAAGTATTGGAGTTTCAGCTTCAGCATCAGTCCTTCCAAAGAATATTCAGGACTGATTTTCTTTAGGATGAGTACATTAGAATAAACAAAATCTAGGGCATCTCAATGTTTTTTGGGGACAATATCAATAATAGTCTTCAAAGTCAGATTCTCTGGGGGCTCCTCCTCCTATTGTCAGACCCCCAGGCTGGGAAGCCTGACATGGGGCTCAAAACTTTCATTCTTGTGGGAAAACTTCTGTAATATAATTATTTTCCAGGTTGTAGGTCACTCAAATGGTGGGCATCAGATTTGATTTTATCATGATTGCATTTATCCTACTAATGTGTGGCTTCTCCTTTGTCTTTGAGTGTAGGGTATCTTTTTTGGTAGTTTTCAGCTTTTTTTTTTTTTTTTTTTGGTCAATGATTGTTCACCACTTAGTTGTGATCTTGGTGTTTTTGTAAGAAGGTGTGACCTCATGTCCTACTCTGCCATCTTGAGAGTTTCTGATTATACTACTCAATGCAATCTACAGATTCAATGCAATTCTTATTGAATCACCAATGGCATTTTTCACAGAACTAAAACAAAACAAAAAAGAATCCTAAAATTTGTATGGAGATCCAGAATAGTCAAAACAATCTTGAGAAAGAAAAACAGAACTGGGATGATCAGCCTCCCTGATTTCAGATTATACTACAAAGCTACAGTCATCACAGCAGTATGATACTGGCATAAAAAGAAAAATATAAATCAATGGAAGAGGGTAGAAACCCCAGATATAAACCCATATATCTATGGTCAATTAATCTACATCAAGAAGCAAGACTATACAATTGAGGAAAGACAGTCTCTTCAATAAATATTGTTGTGAAAATGGGACAGCTACATGTAAAAAATGAGATTAGAACATTCTTTAATACAATACACAAAAGTAAACTCAAAATAGATTAAAGATGTAAATGTAAGACCAAATGCTATAAAACTCTTAGAGGAAAACATGGACTGAATGCTCGTTGACATAAATTGCAGCAACATTTTTCCAAGTCTTCTAGAGATGGAAATAAACACAAAAACAAGTGAGATCTAATTAAGCTTAAAATCTTTTTCATGGCAAAAAAATTAATGAACAAAATAAAAAACGACCCTCAATATGGGATAAAATAATTTCAAAAGAAGTAACTAACAAAGGATTAATTTACAAAATGCATAAGCAGTTAATACAACTCAATATCAGAAAAACAAACAACCAAATCAAAAACTGAGAAGAAGACCTAAACAGAAATTTCTCCAAAGAAGACATACAGATGGCCAATAAACACATGAAAAAGATGCTCAGCATCACTCATTATTAGAGAAATGAAAATCAAAACTGCAATGAAGTATCAACTCACACCAATCAGAATGGCCATCATCAAAAAAACTGCACAGAATAAATTCTGGAGAAGATGTGGAGAAAAGGGAACCCTCCTGTGCTGTTGGTGGGAATGTAAATTGATACAGCCACTATGGAGAACAGTATGGAGATTCCTTAACAAAGTAGGAATAAATCTACCATATAACCCAGAAATCCCACTCTAGGTATATACTCTTAGAAAAACCAATTTGAAGACACACGTACCCCAGTGTTCATTGTAGCACTATTTACAATAGTCAGAATATGGAACCAACCTAGATGTCCATTGAGAGATGAATGGATAAAGAAGCTGTGGTACAAATATAATGTAATATTATTTAGCCATAAAAGGAACATATTTGAGTTAGTTGTACTGAGGCGGATAAACCCAGAGCCTGTTATACAGAGTGAAATAAGTTAGAAAGAGAAAAACAAATATCATATATTAATGATTTTATATGCAATCTAGAAAATTAGTACTGATGAACCTATTAGCAGGCAAGGAATGGAGACACAGATGTAGAGAACAGAACTTGTGGACACAGCAGGAGAAGGAGAGGGTGGGACAAATTGAGAAAGTAGCATTGATATATATACACTATCATGTAAAACAGATAACTAGTGGGAAGCTGCTATATAACACTGGGATCCTAGTCTGGGCCTCTCTGACCACTTAAAGGGGTGGGTTGGAGGGGTGAGGGAGGCTCAAGAGGGAAGGGATATATATATATATATATGACTGATTCACATTGCCATATGACAGAACCAACACAACATTGTAAACAAAATAATTTGAAAAAAACAAATGGAACAGAAACTCAAAAGCTTTTGCACAGCAAAGAAAATCATAAAAAATGAAAAGACAACCCACAAAATAGGAGAAAATATTTGCAGCCAACAAGGGATTAGTTTCCAAAATTTACAAAGCTCATATGGTTCAATATCAAAAAAAAAAAAAAAAAGAAACAACCTAGTCAAAAAAATGAGCAGAACACCTGAACAGGCAAATTTTTAAAGAAGACATGCAGATGGCCAAGAAGCTCATGAAAAGATGTTCCACTTTGCTAATTATTAGAGAAATCAAAACTACAATATCATCTACACCAGTCAGAATGACCATTATCAAAAAGCCTATAAGGCATAAACCCCGGAGAGGGTGTGGAGAAAAAGGAGCCCTCCTTCACTGTTAGTGGGAATATAAATCGGAACAGCTACCTTGGAGAACAGTATTGAGGTTTCTTAAAAAGCTAAAAATAGAGCTACCATATGACCCAGCAATTCCATTTCTGGGCATATGTTGAAAAGATACATGCATCTCAATGTTCATTGCAGTGATATTTACAGTAGCCAAGACATGGAAACATCCAAAAAGTCCATCAGCAGATGAATGGACAAAGAAGAGGTGGTACATATATTTTATACAATGAAATATTACTCAGTTATTAAAAGGAATGAAATAATGCCATTTGCAGCAACATAGATGGATCTGGAGATTATCATACTAATTGAAGTAAGTCATACAGAGAAAGACAAATATCATATAATATCTCATATGCAGAATCTTAAAAAATTATATAAATGAATTTATATACAATACAGAAACAGACTCAGAGAATTAGAGAACAAATTTATAGTTACCAGGGAGGAAGAGTAGGGGGGAAAGATAGATTGGGAGTTTGTGATTGACATGTACATGATGCTATATTTAAAATAGATAACCAACAAGTACTTATTGTATAGTACAGGGGACTCTGCTAAATATTCTGTAATAAACTAAGTAGGAAAAGAATTTGAAAGAGAACAGATAAAAGTATACGTATAGCTGAATCACTTTGCTCTACACCAGAAACTAATACAACATTGTCAATCAACTATACTCTAATGTAAAAAAAAGCTTAAAACAAGCAAACAAAAAAATTTGGATTTTTGGTACACAAATATATCAACTCAGTAAACATAATAAGTTGTATGATTATAATTTGCACATAATTATATACATAAGTGACAAATAATACACTTAACAGTTAATTTCAGCCCTTAAAATGTGAAATAATATATGTAAAGTGCTTAGTACTGTGTGGTTAAAGAAAGATGTTAATTAAACAGTCAGCTATCATCCCACAGTAAGAACAGAGAATGAATTTGAAGATGATCTAGTTCTCCCTTTTCATTTTGTGGAATGGGGACATTCATGTCCAGATAAGGGAAAGAACTTATTTAAACAGTAGAGATAGTTATTAAAAGAATCGGGTTATTTGATTTTCAGCCCAATGTTTGTTCCACCAAATGACATTCTCCTTCTAAATGATTATCAACTCATCTCAACATAAATATACATGTGGATTCGACCAAACTGAATTAAGACTATACACATTTTAGTAATTGGAGAAGGAAATGTCAACCCACTCCAGTAATCTTGCCTGGAAAATCCCATGGACAGAGGAGCCTGGTGGGCTACAGTCCATGGGGTGGCAATGAACCAGGCACAACTTAGTAACTAAACAATAACATAGCAATTCTAGTAACAGAACATTAGATTCCTTAGATTCCTTAGAATCCTTAGCAGAATGCTTTCAGATGTATTTTAAAGTTAAGGAAACTGAGGATCAGAGAGATGAAGTAATTTGCCTGATATCATGTAGTATTAATACAGTTGGGTGGGATTCACTTCCAGGTTGTGGAGGCTCCAAAGCCTAATCGCTGTTCTCTGCAACATACTGCCTTATAATGTTCTAATTTTTTCAATTAAAATTTTGATATACATCCACAAAAACAATTAAACAACTCATTATTTTTTTTAATTTGATATTGGTGTTGAAAATCTTGTTCGACCAACACTGGCTTGATACCTGAGACAAGAATGCTTTACCTACCAAGACAGTTTTTCTACACTTCTTGGGCCTTCCCACATTTTCATAAATCTTGTATTTATATGTCAACCTGCCCTTTGTTGAACACAATATTAAAATTACATTAGAAGTTTTACAGCCATATGAGAATCTTTTCACTGCAATTTCAATTTTTGTTCAGTCCCTCAGTCATGTCTGACTCTTTGTGACCCCATGGACTGCAGCACGCCAGGCTTCCCTGTCCTTCACCATCTCCCAGAGTCTGCTCAAACTCATGTCCATTGAGTTGGTAATGCCATCCAACCATCTCATCCTCTGTCACCCCCTTCTTCTGCCTTCAATCTTTCCCAGTATCAGGGAAACACTCACATCCATAAAAGAGGCTCTTTAGTTCCTCGTCTCTTCCTGCCATAATGGTGGTGTTATCTGCATATCTGAAGTTATTGATATTTCTCATGAAGTACTCTGCATATAAGTTAAATAAGCAGGGTGACAACATACAGCCTTGATATACTCCTTTCCCAATTTAAACTAGTCTGCTGTTCCATCTCTGATTCTAACTGTTGCTTCTTGACCTGCGTACAGGTTTCTCAGGAGGCAGGTAAGGTGGTCTGGTATTCCCATCTCTTTAAAAATTTTCCACAGTTTGTTGTGATCTACACAGTCTAAGGTTTTAGTGTAGTCATGAAGCAGAAGTAGATGTTTTTCTGGAATTCTTTTGCTTTCTCTATGATCCAATGGGTGTTGGCAATTTGATCTCTGGTTCCTCCACCTTTTCTAAATCCAGCTTGTACATCTGGAAGTTCTCAGTTCACATACTGTTGAAGCCTAGCTTGAAGGATTTTGAGCATTAATTTGCTATCACGTGAAATGTTCACAATTATGCAGTAGTTTGAACATTCTTTGGCATTAACCTTCTTTGGGATTGGAGTGAAAATTGACTTTTCCAGTCATGTGGCCCTTGGTGAATTTTTCAAATTCGCTAGCATATTGAGTGCAGCACTTTAACAGCATTATCTTTTAGGAATTGAAATAGCTCAGCTGAAATTCCATCACCTCCACTAGCTTCATTCATAATGATGCTTCCTAAGAAAGCCTCTTGATGAGCCTGAAGGAGGAGAGTGAAAAAGTTGTCTTAAAACTCAACATTCAAAAAAATAATATCATGGGATCTGGTCCCATCACTTCATGGCAAATAAAAGGGGAAAAAGTGGAAGCAGTGACATACTTTATTTTGTTGGGCTCTAAAATCACTGCAGATAGTGACTGCAGCCATGAAATTAAAAGATGCTTGCTCCTTGGAAGAAAATCTATGACAAACCTAAATAGCATGTTAAAAAACAGAGGCATTACTTTGCTGACAAAGGTCTTTCTAATCAAAGCTATGGTTTTTCTGGTAGTCATGTACAGATGTGCGAGTTGGACCTAAAAGAAGGCTGAGTGCCAAAGAATTAATATTTTCTTACTGTGGTAAGAAAAGAGAAGACTCTTGAGAGTCCCTTGGACAGCAAAGAAATCATACCAGTCAATCCTAAAAGAAAGCAACCCTGAACATTCATTGGAAGGACTGATGCTGAAGCCGAAGCTCCAATGATTGGTCACCTGATGTGAAGAGCTGACTCATTGGAAAAGACACTGATGCTGGGAAAGATTGAGGGCAAGAGGAAAAGGGAGTGACAGAGGATGAGATATTTCGATGTATCACCGACTCAATGGACATCAGTTTGAGCAAACTCTGGGAGATAGTGAAGGACAGAGAAGCCTGGTGTGCTGCAGTCCATGGGGTTGCAGAGTAGGACGCAACTGAGCAACTGAAAAACAAGTGAGATCATCTCTTCATTCTTAATATTTTTAAGGCATGACTTCACTCTTTTTTTCTTCCCCTTGATCATTCTACTGGATATTTATCAATTTTATTGATTTTTATCTAAGAACCAGCTTTTGTTTACATTGATTTTCTCTGTAGTTTTTGTTTTCTATTTCATTGTTTCCTTCTTTGATTTTTATTATTTTCTTTCTCTTACTTCAAGTTTAATTTGCTCTTCTGTTTCTAGTTCCTTGAGGCAAGTTTCATATAGGTAACACATAGCTGGATCTATATTTTTCATCTCTTCTTTTAATTGGAGGTATTTAGATATTAACAGTTAACATGTTTATTCCTGTGGTTAGGTTTGAGTTTATCATCTTTCAACTTGTTTTCTATCTGTCCCATCTGTTCTTTGTCCTTTTCCTATTTTTTTCTGTCTTCATTTGGATTGATTATTTTTACAATTAATATTTATTGATAGGTTTTAGTTGATTACCAATAGTTCCTTGTTTTTTTTAATTTTTATGTTGGCTTTAGGGTTTATAGGATACATTGTTAACTTCACAGTCCATTTTCAATGGTACTATAACCCTTCACATATAACGTAAACTTCTTACAATAGTTTACTTCCAATCCTCCTTTTCTGGACTTTGCGGTATTACTTTCACCTAAAATTTAATAGTTATTTTATTTAATTTTTTGTTTAAACAATCAGTTACTTTTTATAGATATTTAAATAACAATAAAATACTTGTATATTTACTGACATAATTAACATCCTCAATGCTCTTCATCCCTTTGTGTTGAAGCAGATTTCTCATTGGTATTTTTCTTCAGCTTGAAAACTCCCTTTAACATTTTATTTGCTATGGGAGTCTACAGAGATGAATTCTTTTAGTTCTTGAAGCAAAATGTCTTTATTTCACCTTCATTTTAAAAATATATTTTGAAAAAAATAATAAAAAGATATTTTGCCTGGATAAAAGAAATTCTGGGCTGACAATTTTATTTTTTATTTCAGTACTTTAAAGATGTTGCAACATTTCTTGTTAGCATTTTTTCCAACAAGAATATGATGCCATCCTTAACTTTGTTCCTCTGTTCAAAAATGTATTTTTTTTTTCTCTGCCGCTTTCAAAATGTTCTCTTTGTCACTGGGTTGAGCAACTTGACTGTGATGTGCCTTGCTGTTTTCTTCATGTTTTTTGTTTGGTTTTATTGAACATCTGGGATAAGTGAACTTATGAAGGAACTGAAAGTGTTAGTCCCTTAGTCATGTCTGACTCGTTGGAATCCCATGGACATAGCCCACCAAGCACCTCTTTCCATGGGATTTTCCAGGCAAGAATACTGAAGTGGACTGCCATTCCTTTCTCCAGGGGATCTTCCCAGCCCAGGGATTGAACCCAGATTTCCTGCACTGCAGGCAGATTCTTTACAGTCTGAACCACCAGGGAGCTCTACATGAACTTACACTTGTCATCAAATTTGGAAATTTTCAGCCATTTCTTCAAATATCAATACTTTTGTATGTATCCACATCTCTCCCTTTTATTTAAGATGTAAATTTTATGCATATTAAGCTCTTTGAAATTGTACCACAGGTCACTGATGGTGTGTTCATTTTATTTTATTCTTATTTCTTTGTTTCATTTTTGATAGTTTCCATTGTTAGGTTCTCAAGTTCACTAATATTTGCTTTGTTTAGTACATTAATATCATTAAACCAAGCAGAACTGCATTTTTGTATAAGACCAAACCAGTGCATTTTTATATAAGGCAGAATAATTTTCATTTCTAAAGTTTTTTTTTGGATCTTTTATATCTGTCATGTCTTTAGTTAACTTTTGACATATGCAATATGGTTATAATGGGCTTTTCAGGTGGCTCAATGGTAAAGAATCTGCTTGCCAAGCAGGAGACCCAGGTTGGATCCCTGGGTCAGGAAGATCCCCTGGAGAAGGAAATGGCAACCCACTCCAGTATTCTTGCCTGGGAAATCCCATGGACAGAGGAGCCTGGTAGGCTACAGTCCATGGGGTTGCAAAGAGTTGAAAATGACTTAGCAACTAAATTACCACTGCCAATACAGATAATAACTGGTTAATATCCTTGTCTGCTGATTCTACTACTTGTGTTAATTCTGAAAGTGAAAGTGGCTGAGTTGTGTCCAGTTCTTTGCCTCGCTTGGTATCCTCACACACCTATTGTGATCAGCACTCTGCTGAATACCAAGAGAGACTCTCCATATATCTTCAAGGTTCACCCTCTGCCAAGAGAACTCCTCTCTGGTACTGTTATCTGTGAGTTTTCTCCCCAAGAACTCAGATATCTACTTTTTTTTTCCCTTGTGAGCATTCCACTAGGCTGTTCCCTCTGCTGTTTGCCAGAAACAATCTCAAAGCAGTCAAGTGAGGCAATTTTAGTTCCCACTTCATTTCTTTCTTGTCTTTCATGGATCACTGTCCTTTATTTCCTGATGTCAAGTGTCTTAAAAACGATTGTTTCACATACACACACATACAAAACGTTGCTTTAGAGGGGAAGATATATATAATTCCTATTACTCCATTGTAACTAGGAGCAAAATCCTCAACACATTAATAGCTTTATTCTAAATCAGACACTAAATGAACTGAAATAATCTTTATTTTCCCTAAAACTCCTAGCACATTGGCAAATATGGATGTGGCCTATTGGATATGTCAATTTTCTTCAGCCAAAAATTATCAGGAACACACAGTAGAAAAAGTTGAGTTTATTACTCATTTCAGTGAGAGATTATAAGCTTCTGAAACCATGGGACACCTCATAGATTTGCTGGGTTTAGCAAATAAAAATATATAATACTCAAATTTTAATTTCGCATGAACAATGAAAAATGATGCTGTATAACTACGTTATGATGCAATATTTGGAATACACTTATATTAAAAAGTTATTTATCCAAAGTTCAAATGTGTTGCAATCTTGAAAGTCTAATGTGATGATATTAAAGGCGGGGTCTTTGGGAGGTGATTTGATCATGAGGGGAAGCCTACATGAATGGTATTATTATTAAAGAGATCCCACAGACTCTCTAGCCTCTTCCACTAAGAGAGGATACAATTAGAAGTCTGCAACTCAGAAGAGGACCTTCACCTGGCCATGTTGAAACCCTGATCTTGGACCTCCAGCCTTAGAACTATAAGAAATAAATTTTTGTTAATAATCTTCCCAGTCTGTGGTATTTTATTATAGAAGTCCAAATGGACTAAGACACCTAGTCACAATAAGAGAGTGTTATAAAATATAACTATTTAGAATCAAAGAATTCAGGCTCCACTTAGGTATTATGAAGTTGAGTTGAGTGATTAAGAAAGTGGCAATTTTGGTATGGATTGAGTGTTTAAGTGTCTGGGGACAATTTTCTGATTGGGTACCTTCTTAATAAGTATTACAATAGGGAAGGGAAGATTAGAACAAAGATATTGTTGCAATTGGCAGACAGGTAGCAATCACTCAGATTAGCCAGGTGTGTTTATGCAGAACCTGGAACCATTGAATGTGTTATCTTACAAGATAAAAGGGACTTTGAAGATGTAATTAAGGTTGTATATGTTAAGAAAGGAGTCTGTCCTGGATTATACAGGTATGTTTAAATCTAATCACCTTAACCATTTTTTAAAAGCAGAGAACTTTCTCCAACTTGAAGCGGGAGAAATTTGAAGCAAGCTTTGATTGGCCGTTGCTAAAGGGAGGGCAACAAGAAAAGCACAAGACATAAAGCAAACAATCTCTTAGAGCAACACCTCCGTCCTCAGCTGACAACCAGCAAAGAAAGCTGGATTTCAGTCCTACAAACAAAAGGAACTGAGTTCTGTCAGAAACCTGAGTGAACTTGAAAGCACATTCTTACTCAGAGGCTCCAGAAAGAAATGAAGCCCTGATGACACCTTGATTTCAGTGTTTTGACTCCTAGAGCAGAGGACCCAGATAACACCACACTGTACTTGGACTTCTGACCAACAGAACTGTGAGTTAATAAAAGAGTATTGCTTTAAACTGCTAAATTTGTGGTAATTTATCATGGCAGCTCAGATATCTGGTGGCTCAGATGATAAAGAATTTGCTTACACTGCAGGAGACTGGGTTCAATTCCTGGGTCAGGAAGATCCCGTGGAGAAGGGAATGGCAACCCACTCCAGTATTCTTGCCTGGAGAATCCCATGGACAGAGGAGCCTGGAGGGTTACAGCCCATGGTATCGCAAAGAGTAGGACACAACTGAGTGACTAACACTTTCACTATCATCATGGCAGTAATAGAAAACTAACACACCAAGATGAATATTTTGTTTTTTTATAACTTGAACTATTTATGGTTTTGTATGGGATTTGACATGATTATGGAATAGTCTTGTTTTTAATCTTATCTCACCATGGTCCCAGAGTGACATTGTCTAGTGGTGATATTCTCTGATGCTTGTGTTCAGTGGGAGAACACCAAGACTTTGCTTCGACTGACAAGCAAGTATGTAGTGATAGCAAGACCTAGCTGATGGCACCAAGCCAGCTTTTGGATGTCATGAGCTGTTTTGGTTGTTGTTTTTCTCAGATATATAAGTACTGACCTACCAGCTAAGTTTGCTCAGCACAACTTCAAACCACACATGATTCAAATTAGTGATTCAGTAAAATTACAAATCACCGAGTGCCATGGATGTTTTAGGCTAATCAAAACCATACAAGTTAAATCTGTCAGTATCAAAGTATGCTATTAAGAAACTCATGTATCTTTTAGGGAATAAAGGTTGTCTTTTGATGCCAAGTAGAGTAAGAATATGGAGAAGGCAATGGCACCCCACTCCAGTACTCTTGCCTAGAAAATCCCATGAACGGAGGAGCCTGGTAGGCTGCAGTCCACGGGGTCGCCAAGAGTCAGACACAACTGAGCGACTTCACTTTCACTTTTCACTTTCATGCATTGGAGAAGGAAATGGCAACCCACTCCAATGTTCTTGCCTGGAGAATCCCAGGGACGGGGGAGCCTGGTGGGCTGCCGTCTATGTGGTCACACAGAGTTGGACACGACTGAAGCGACTTAGCAGCAACAGCAGAGTAAGAATATAGATTCCAGAGAGAATTACAAGTGCTAAAATGAACACAATCTGAAAATCAGACTCTTAAAACGATTGGTTCATATTCACAAATCAATTTACTTATTTTTACACTGTATTTTCTTAGAGCATTTTATTTTATTTTATTTTATTTTTCTTGGCGGCATTTATTTATTTTTCTTTTATTTATTTATTTATTTATTTATTTATTTTAGTTGGGGGCTAATTACTTTACAATATTGTAGTGGTTTTTGCCATACATTGACATTATTTAGCCATGGGTTCACATGTGCTCCCCCTCCCGAACCCTCCTCCCACCTCCCTCCCCTTCCCATCCCTCTGGGTCATCCCAACGCTCCATCCCTGAGCATTTTAAAGTTTACAACAAAATTGAGAGGAAAGTGCAGAGATTTCCCATATATCCCCAGCCTCACACATGCATGAAAGTGAAAATGTTAGTCCTTCAGGTGTGTACAACTCTTTGCAACCCCGTGGACTGTAACCTGCAAGGCTCCTCTGTCCATAGGATTCTCCAGGCAAGAATACTGAAGCGGGTTGTCATTCTTTTCTCCAGGGGATTTTTCCAACCCAAGGATTGAACCTGGATCTCCTATATTGCAGGCAGATTCTTTTCAGTCTGAGCCACCACATATGCATAGTCTCCCCTATTATCATCAACACCCCTTCAGCTGAGGTACCTTTTTTTTAATCTTCATTTTCACTCTTGGTGTTGTACATGCTATGGGTTTGGAAAAATGTATAATGATATATATCCATCATTATAATATAATACAGAATATTTGAACTGCCCTAAAAATCCTCTGCTTTGCCTAGTCATTTCTACCCTACTCCCTAACTCCAGTAGTTCAGTTCAGTTTTCAATCGCTCAGTCGTGTCCGACTCTTTGTGGGTCACATGGACTGCAGAACACCAGCTTCTCTGTCCATCACCAACTCATGGAACTTGCTCAAACTCATGTCCACCGAGTCGGTGACGCCATCCAACCATCTCATCCTGTGTCGTCCCCTTTTTCTCTTGCCTTCAAACTTTCCCAGCAACAGGGTATTTTCCAATGAGTCAGTTCTTCACCTCAGGTGGCCAAAGTATTGGAGTTTCAGCTTCAGCATCAGTCCTTCCCTGGTTACATTTTCTATGGAGCATCTTTTCATATGCTAATTGCCATCTGTATATCTTCTTTGGTGAGGTGTCTACAAAGGTCTCTGTCAACTTTGTTTTCTCATTGAATTTTAAGAATTCTTTGCATATTTTGGGTAATAGTCCTTTTTCAAATGTGTCTTTTGAAAAAAACAATTCCAGTCTATGGTTTGTTATTTTTTTCTCTTAACATTTTCACAGTTTTTGTCCAGTTTCAATTTACTAATTTTTCATATGTAGTTTAAATGAATGTTTTTCTGTTCTTGACCAAATGCAGATAGCTAAGAAAACAAAAGTTGAATGTTTTAGATGGATGTGCATGGCCAGTACAATTTCTTTAAGACAAAAGAGGAAATATGGTACTAAAGTGTATAAAGGTATTAACATGTTCTCCTTGGAATTACTGCCTCAGCTTCCTATTTAATATTGCATGTGGAAAATTGGTAATGGGTTATGTGTGTGTGTGTGCGCACTTAGTACCTCAAGCATGTCCAAATCTTTGAGACTCCATGGACTGTAGCCTGCCAGGCTCCTCTGTTCTTGGATTTCTCCAGGCAAGAATACTTGAGCGGGTAACCATTCCCTTTTCCAGGGGATCTTCCCAACCCAGGGATCAAACCTGGTCTCCTGCATTGCAGGCAGATTCTTTTCTGTCTGAGCCACCAGGGAAGCCCAGAATGGGTTATATGCAATACCTGTAAGACACTTCTCTCCTCTACAGTGTAGGATGCTCTAGAATTCATAAACTCATCATAAAAGTAAGATTTCAGTCCACACTATAATGATTATCAAAGGAGTTACTAATACTCTAGACATATCTGATAATATATTGGGGCCTTCAGATCGGCTCTAGAACAACCATCATGGAATCTCTGAGAATAGTGTGGATTTGCTGAAATTTTCTCAGACTTAATTCAGTCTTTCTGCCTAAACTCTGTGGGATCAACCATGTGATCCAAAGACATTCTTACATTTAAGTGATAAATAGATTCACTGTGCCAGATGCCTAGCTAATCTGCACCTCAGTGACTGTTTGACAGAATCACTTCTATAGATGTTATATTTTCCAAGCTGAGAAAGATCTGATTAATTTATTTTCAAATAAAATTTATATTATAGTGATATCCTTAGAATAAAATTAAGTACTCTAGATTCACTGAATAGTAATAATTAAGATTTATTGTTAGTTTTTATTTTCCACAGTCCAGACAAAATCTAATGGGAAACTATGAAAGTCAGAAACATCAGAATAGAACCAAGTGATAAGTTAAGAAAAGGATTAAAATGTGACTTACTGATTTTTTTTAATTGGATGCTGAACTCATTCAGGATAACAAGTAGATTTAAAGGCAGTTCATGTGTTATTAATATGACAATATGTTTTTTCCTCAAAGGACAGTATATTAAATGAACAGGCATGCAAACTGATAATAATTTCCCTACCTATCCAATGAAATTTTATTATCATTAAATATCTATTGAAGAAAGGATCTACTTATAGAGTTGTCAGTACATTTTTTGAAGATTTAGTATTCATTTCCACTTGATAACAAATATGGAAAGTAACAAATTTATTCTCTTTTGTGTGAATATCCATAAGATGAAGAAGTTAAAAATGAAAACAAATAAGATTAAGATGAAACTTTGGATATATACACACTTCCTGAAATTCTATGTGCCTTACTTAAATATACTTAGAGTATAAGAATTCCTTTCATGAGATAAATGACCTTATCACTTGTGATTTCTATAGCCAAGTAGGTAATTAAAACTAGTTTTATTAACTGTGGATAAAGTTCATAAGTTCACATAAATGAAAGATAAAATTATTCTTTTTCTCTTTTAAAATGTTTTCTTGGTCTAAAACACTTCTACATGCTGGCTGATAACATCATAAGATAAAGAGAGTAGAAATTCTTAAGAAGAGGTATAAAACCCACCCTTTCCTGGAAAAGTGTATAGAGCTGGACAAGCAAGGTTTCCGAAAGCACGATATGGCGGGAGAATGAGAAACAAGACACAAGAATTCAATGAAAAGCAAGGATCAGGGGACCAACATCGCTCCAAGGTGAAGGTGCCGAAACTGAATCCAAGCCAGCTTTATTATGCTTTCAGCTATGAAGGAAAGAATATGCGGGGAGTTAAGCTATAACTTATGTGGCCTTTAGGGCCAAAGAACAAAGTGATCATTAACCATTGAGTAACTAAGAAACAGTAATCAATAACAAATCAATAACTAAGACTAATATTCTTATCTATAGATTTTCCACCTGATATGTAAAACATGTGTCTCTGAGACTTCAGTTTGGAAACAGTGGGGTTGGTTTTCCGACCCCAGGATCATATCTTGTTTTCAAGACTATGAACTCTGGACTTGTTCCAAGAGTCTCATGCCTTATAGCATCTAGTTTATCAATAATTATAGATTTCTTTTGTGACCCTTGCTGGGCCTGCTTTTCTTTTATTCTTCCTGTCTCCTACCTAGAGGATATAGAGCAAAAGAAAAATGATTTCGAAAACCACTCTCTCAACTCTTATTCATTCAGTATTTTCATGCTTGACTCAATGTCTTCCTAATTCAACTCTTGCCACAATCCTCAGAGATTTTGAAGTCCATTTAGTATCCTCATCCAACAGCCAAATTTTGAAATGCCTGAATTTTCACACCAGTGAACTTCTCCATTCTATTTCAGAAATATCTCTCCTATGACCTACAGCTGAAAATTCTATTTAACCAAAAACATTATAAACTCTTAATATTCCACTCGTATAAAACAGCCATCTCGACATGACTTTTGGCTTAATGTTACCTTGATCTCTTTATTTTTTAATTTTTATTTTATATTGAAGCATAATTGATTAACAATGTTGTATTAGTTTCAGGTGTACAGCAAAGTGATTCAGTTATACATATATGTGTGTCTTGGGCTTTCCAAATGGCACTAGTGGTAAAGAACCTACCTGTCAATGCAGAAGACATGAAAGATACAGGTCCGATCCTTGGGTCAGGAGGATCCCCTAGAGGAGGGCATGGCAACCCACTCTAGTACTCTTACCTAGAGAATTTCCATAGACAGAGGAGCCGGGCAGTCTGTACGGTGGCAGAGTTGGACATGACTGAAGTGACAGTATGCACCCACACATGCACACATATGTGTGTCTGTTCTTTTTCAAATTCTTTTCCCATCTAGGTTATTACAAAATATTGAGTAACATTCCCTGTTCTACATAGTGGATCCTTGTTGATTATCTGTTTTAAATATGGAAGTGTGTACATGTCAATCCCAAACTCCCAGTCTATTCTCCCTCCTACCCCTCCCCCCACACCCCGGGTAACAATAAGTTTATTCTCTAACTCTGTGAGTGTGTTTCTGTTTTGTAAGTAAATTCATTTGTATCATTTCTTAAGATTCTGCATATAAGTAATATTTATATGATACTTCTTCGTCTTTCTGACTTACTTCTTTTAATATGATAATCTCCGGTCCATCCATGTTACTGCAAATGGCATTATTTCATTCTTTTTAATAGCTGAGTAATATTCCATTATATTTATATGTGTGTGTGTATATATATAGTATATATTAATATACATAAATATATATATAAATATTATGTATATATATACACACACACATGTCACTTATTTATCCATTCATCTACCAATGAGCATTTAGTATGCTTCCATGGCTTGACTACTGTAAACAGCACTACAATGATATCAGGATGCATGTATTCTTTCAATATACGCCCAGAAGTGGGATTACTGGGTCACACAGTATCTCTATTTTTAGTTTTTTAAGGAAACTCCATCTTATTCTCCATATTAGCTGTACCAATTTATATTCCCACCAACAGTGGAGGAGGGTTCCCTTTACTCCACACCCTCTCCAGAATTTATTGTTTATAGATTTTTGGTGATGGCCATTCATACCAGTATGAGATGATACCTCATTGTATTTTTGATTTGCATTTCTCTGTTAATGAGCAATGTTGAACATCTTTTCATGTATTTAATAGCCACCTTTATGTCTTCTTTGAAGAAATGGCTGTTTAAGTCTTCTGCCCACATTTTGATTGTTTTTTGTTTGTTTGTTTGTTTGTTTTGTTTTTTCTGGTATTGAGCCGTATGAGCTGCTTCTTCAATAAGTAGTGGGGTTTCCCTGGTGGCTCAGTGGTAAGGAATCCATCTGCCAATGCAGAAGATGCAGGTTAGATCCTTGGGGCAGAAAAATCCCCTGGAGAAGGAAATGGCAACCCACTCTAGTATTCTTGCCTGAGATATTCCATGGACAGAGGAGCCCGGCAGGCTACAGGTTCAGACATGACTTAGTGAATAAACTTGGGCTTCCCTGGTGGCTCAGCTGGTAAAGTATCCGCCTGCAATGTGAGAGACCTGGGTTTGATCCCTGGGTTGGGAATATCCCCTGGAGAAGGGAACGGCTACCCACTGCAGTATTCTGGCCTGCAGAATTCCATGGAATATACAGTCCATGAGGTTGCAAAGAGTCAGACATGAGTGAGCAACTTGCACTTTGCACTAGTGACTAAACAAGAAGAAGTAGTGATGTTGAGCATGTTTTCATGTGCTTTTTGGCCATCTGTATGTTTCATTTGGAGAAATATTTATTTAGGTGCTCGCTTCAGTCATGTCCAGCTCTTTGTGACCCTACAGACTATAGCCTTCCAGGCTCCTCTGTCCACGGGATTCTCCAGGCAAGAATACTGGAGTGGGTTGCCTTGCCCTCTTTCAGGGGATCTTCCTGACCCAGGGATCGAACCTGGTTCTCTTATGTCTCTGCATTGGCACATGGGTTCTTTACCACTAGCACCACCTGGGAAGCCCGTCAGATTTATGTATCCTACTGATTTTTTTTTATTGGGTTATTTTTCTTTATATTGAGCCACATAAGCTGCTCATAAATTTTGGAGATTAATCCCTTTTTGTTGTATCATTTTCAAATATTTTCTCCCATTATGTGAGTTGTCTTTTCATTTTGTTTATGATGTCCTTTTCTATGCAAAAGCTTTTAAGTTTAGTTAAGTCTCATTTATTTATTTTTGTCTTTATTTCCATTACTCTAGGAGAAGGCTTGGAAAAGACATTGCTGTGATTTATGTCAAAGAGAGTTCTGCCTATGTTTTCCTCTAAGAGTTTTATGGTATCCAGTCTTAACATTTAGGTATTTAATCCATTTTGAGTTTATTTTTGTGTATGGTGTTAATGTATGTCTTAATCTCAATTTTTAACATATAGCTGTCCAATTTTCCCAGCACAATTTATTGAAGTGACTGTTTTTTCTCCATTGTATAGTCTTGCCTCTTTTGTCATAGATTAATTAACCATAGGTTTGTGGATTTATTTCTGGGCTTTCTATCTGTTTCATAGATGTATATTTCTGTTTGTGTGAAAGTACCATACTGTTGTGATGACTGTAGCTATATACTATAATCTGTGTCAGGGATCCTGATTCCTCCATCTCTGTCTTTTTTTTTTTTCCTCAAAATTGCTTTGGCAACTTGAGGTCTTTAGTGTCTTCATGAAAATTTTAAGATTTTTTTGTCCTAGTTCTGTGAAAAATGCCATTGATAATTTGAAGAAATTGCATTGAATCTGTAGACTGCTTTGAGTAATGTGTCATTTTGACAATAGACAGATTTCTGTGCATTAGCTTTGTATCCCACAACTTTACTGAATTCATTGATGAGATCTAGTAGTTTTCTGGTAGCATCTTTAGGATTTTCTATGTATAGTATCATGTTGTCTGCAAACAATAACAGTTTTACTTTTTTTACAATTTGGTTTCCTTTTATTTCTTTTTCTTCTTTGATGGCCATGGCTAGAACTTCCAAAACTATGTTGAATAAAATTGGTAAGAGTTGACATCTTTGTCTTGTTCCTGATCTTAGAGGAAATGCTTTCAGATTTTCACCACTGACTATGATGCTAGCTGTAGGTTTGTCATATGTTGCCTTTAATATGTTGAGGTATATTCCTTCTATGCCTACTTTCTGGATAGTTTTTATATTAAGTGGGTGTTGAATTTTGTATTTCACTGAGAAATATGCAGAATTAAGACATGATTTTCTCAAGCTCATATTTCTCTATCTAATATTGACCCAATATTTCCAACAATGCAATCAATATAGATTTCTCCAGATCAAAGAATAATGATTTCGCTACTTCTATGCAAAGGTCAAGCCACCTATCACTACAAATTACCCAAAACAAATGCTAAGATTGGTGGACATCTCTTGATCCTTTATCTCTTCTTGGGTCACTACCCAAGCTTGCTTACCCTTTATAATTAAGCTTTTGAAAAGAATAATAAGCATACAATGCCTGTATTTCCGTACACTTACCTGACTTCTCTATCTAGTTTAATTTTGTTTCTGTTTTCAGCATTCTATTGAAATCAGCCTAGATAAACTCAGCAATAACCCCGTAATTTTCAAATTCAACGGGCATTTTCTTTTTTTTTTAATTTATTTATTTATCTATTTTTTACTTTTCAATATTGTATGAGTTTTGCCATACATTGACATGAATCCACCATGGGTGTACATGTGTTCCCCTTCCAGAACCCCCCTCCCACCTCCCTCCCCATCCCATCCCTCTGGGTCATCCCAGTGCACCAGCCCTAAGCACCCTGTATCAAACCTGGACTGGCGATTCGTTTCACATATGTTAATTTACATGCTTCAATGCCATTCTCCCATATCATCATGCCCTCGCCCTCTCCCATAGAGTCCAAAATACAGTTCTATACATATGTGTCTCTTTTGCTGTCTCACATACAGGGTTATCTTTATCAATTTACTAAATTCCATATATATGTGTTAGTATACTGTATTGGTGTTTTCTAGTGTTTTTCTTGATGACCCTCTTTCCTATACTTGACATTGATAACTTCACTAACTGTTTTTCTTCCCTGGCTTCTGTGACTCCAGATTCATCTAATTCTTCTCATATTTCCCTGATCTTTATTTTTCTTTTTTTAAAAATAAGCTCCTCTTTCTCTTCTAATCCTTCAAAGTCAGAACAGAGATTGAGACATGGTATTATGTTCATACAGAGGATAAGCATCAAAAATACTTATTAAGACAGTAAGTTTGTTTTCAAACCTTTATGTAAAATAGAATATGTCTTTTTGTATATTTATGTCAAGTGGCATTTACCATTTTCATTGCCTTAAACTGCATTATTAACCCTTCAAGTATTTTGCACTTTTAATTTATAAGAACCTAGTGAGTTAGGCAAGAAAGATATCATTCTTGTTCTATGGATAAAGAAACAAAGATTCAGAAAGTTTGAACAATTTATCTAAGGTTAAATGGCTGTTATGTACTGAATTCAGATATAAAACCTAGGTGATTTTCTTTGCATGATTTTTCTAATTCTTATTTTTAAAATTTTTGCATCATTACATTATTAATTTTACTGTTCAAACTGTAATATTCCCATAGATTAAAACATTTGACCCATTTTCCATACTTACAATCACTAAGAATGATACATAGGCAGAGGATGAAAGAAACAGGTATATTGCATATTGTATATAACTGTAATTGTATATTCAATAATATATATTTTGGGGAAAACCTAAGAGACATGTATTTGGCTGTGCTTTCAAAAACAAAGCTTAACCGAGAATATGAGAAAATAAGTTCAGAATGTATAAAAACTTTAAAGTCAACCCCAAAACACAACAAAAAATAGAAAACAGTAGATACCAATTACTATTAAATATGTCTTTATGAGATTATCTAGCTGTAAAAATTTCCCAAGCACAATCACTGATAGCTACTAAGCCATGCATTAACTTTGAGAGATACCACATAAATGAATTTTATTTAGAAATTTCAATGAAAACCCCATGGAGTTGTCATATAGAACCTAAACAAAGTATCTTATTTCTAATTTCCTGGTTATTTAAGTTTATAATTCACCCAAAGGAAAGTATTTTTAGACATAGTGATATTTCACTTAACCTTTGA
Organism: Okapia johnstoni; assembly: GCA_024291935.2. Taxonomy (NCBI): domain Eukaryota; kingdom Metazoa; phylum Chordata; class Mammalia; order Artiodactyla; family Giraffidae; genus Okapia; species Okapia johnstoni. Next base: position 68,110,189 of record CM044305.1, on the reverse strand, counting down.
GGAAAGAATTTTCTTATCTATAAAAAGTGTCCAGTTTAAATGACTTTAGCATGTACACTGACCAGAGTCTACAAAAGTTTCAAATTGCATAGGAAAATAGAAGCATGAAGAGAGGAAACCTGAGTAACAAGCATTACTAAAACAGAGTTGAATTACTACCTCTTAGAGGCTAATTAATTCTGCATTTGTACATTGTTATCTCTGCATTTATATATTGTTAGATATGTATATATATATCTAATATATATATTAAACAATATATAATATTAATATATTGTTATCAATACATTTATTGTTATACCTAGTGCAACAATTTTATTCTTCAGACAATGATAGTAAGGAAAATAGAAGTTCACTCTTCTTTTCATTCAACTCTACGCTAAATATCCAGTATTTTATGCTTAGTGCCTACTAGGCAATTTTCCAGGAATTTAGTGACATGATGATTGACACAATAGATAAATAGACAAATGTATAAATGCATAACACATATTTAGGTATATATACATATATACACAAACAAACACATAGGGAAGTGTGGTGATAAGTGCTATGAAAATATAAAGAAGGATAAGAGGACAGAGAGCGACCAGGAGTTATTTTACACAAAGTACTCAGGAATACCTCCTATGAGGAGATAGCACTTTATCAGGAATGTGAATGAAGCAAAACAGAAATGAAAATATTTGCAAGTAGTGTTCCAAGTACAGGGAACAGAAAATACAAAAGCCCAGAAGCATATTTTACATATAACAGGAAGACAAAGAAAGCAAAAAATGGAGATGATGATGAAGAAATTGGCAGGCACTAGGTGAGATTGGACACTAGACTAATGCCGCATAGACTTTTGACTTTTTTCTAAATGAAATGGAAAACAATGGAAGGTTTTGAGTGGGAAAACCTTACTAGAATACTCAAAATAGCCATATTTTTACATTGCAAGCCAAACATATATATGAATAGATTTTTAAAAGTAAATAAGACTTTATAAAAAATGTAATAGGACACAAAATATATTTCAAATCAAGAATTTAGGAAAAAGAATTGCTAAGACATTTTAAGCAGTCATAATCTTAAAATTTTAATAGGTTAAGATTTTGTTTTTAGTTTTTCTTTACTCTCAAGTGATGTTTATTTTGGGCTTAGATTATTAATCTCCTTTAACTCTTCTATCTTTATCTAAACATGTTGAAGATGTTTACATGAGAGCATAATTTTAGGAAGTTTTACCTTCCAACTCAGCTTTTCTCTTTCCCTTTGGAGACTGAAGTCTCAGGATATATGAAGCAGTCTTTTTTCTGTTGAAATTAATACCAGCTATTCTCAGTATTAATACAACGAAAGAAAACACTTTTTCTTACAATACATATATTGTTTCTTATGCTACAAGTAAAAATTTGCTACAAATATGAATTATGAATAAAAATATATTTTTAAGCATTACTATCATGTACCAGACACTCTGGTAAGTGTTTTACATGATTTATCTCATTTTGTTTCACATAAATCCTTCTAGATACTTAGTACATTTTCCCCTTAGCAACAACTTACATGATAAGGATGTTATCTTCTTTACCACAGAATCTTGCTGTCCATAAAAGTGCCTGAAACATAAGAGGTATAATATCTGTTAAATGAATTGATTATATGACTGGATTTATATTATGCAAATAAGGAAGCTGAGGTACAGAAATTTTAAGATACTTGTTCAAGTATACATAGTTAGTAGATAACATAGTCAGTACTCAACTAAGTTCTGCCTGAATCCACAAAGTCCTTTCCCATAACCACAATTGTGCTTGCCTTTGCAAAATCTGTCATACTCACCTTGTGCTATTTTCCTCAGCCTCAATAAATCCCTAATATTAACCTCACTCCTAGTTTCAATTTTCCATATTCACTTTCTTTAACTTTTCTTAAATTCTTGGTCCTTTAAGTTGGCAAAGTCTTTTGTTAAAAGAGGCTGAAGAGTTTTTTTTTTCCTTGCTTCAGATCTTTAACCATTTTTACAGATATTTTGTATCAGAATATATATATATATATGTATATTTATATATGTATATATGTATATATATGTTACATTTATAATACTGGTAACCCACCCAGAGTCATTTTTTTAACTTATTCATTTTGCATTAAAATATTGTGTTGGTTTCTGAAATATATGTATGTCCCCTTCCTCTTGAACCTCCTTCCCACCTTCTGACATATTCCACCCCTCTAGGTTGTCATAGAGTACTGGTTTGAGCTCCCTGAGTCATACAACAAATTCCCACTGGGTATCTATTTTACAATAATGTAATTGTTTCCATGCTACTCTCTCAATTAGCCCTACCTCTCCTTCCCCTACTATTTCCACAAGTCTTTTCTCCATGTCTGAGTCTCTACTGATGCCCTGCAAATAGATTCATCAATACCATCTTTCTAGATTCCATATATAAGTGTTAATACTCCTTCCCCTACTATTTCCACAAGTCTTTTCTCCATGTGTGGATCACGACAAACTGTGGAAAATTTTTAAAAAGATGGGAATACCAGAGCACCTTACTTGTCTCCTGAGAAATCTGTATGCTGGTCAAGAAGCAACAGTTAGAACCAGACATGGAACAGTGGACTGGTTCCAAAATTGGGAAAGGAATACTTCAAAGCTGTATACTGTCACCCTGCTTATTTAAACTATATGCAGAGTATATCATGAGAAAGGCCGGGAGGGATAACGCTCAAGCTGGAATCAAGATAGCCAGGAGAAATGTCAATAACCTCAGATATGCAGATGACACAACCCTTTTGGCAGAAAGCAAAGAGGAGCTAAAGAGCCTCTTGGTGAAAATGAAAGCAGAGTTAAAAAGCTTGCTTAAAACTCAATATTCAAAAAAGGAAGATCATGGCATCTGGTCCCATCACTTCATGATAAATAGATTGGGAAACAATGGACACAGTGACAAACTTTATTTTCTTGGGCTCCAAAATCCCTGCAGATGGTGACTGCAGCCATGAAATTGAAAGACACTTGCTCCTTGGAAGAAAAGATATGACAAACTAGATAGCATATTCAAAAGCAGAGACATTACTTTGCTGACCAAGTTCCATATAGTCAAAACTATGTTTTTCCATTAGTCACATATGGATGTTGGAGTTGGACCATAAAGAAAGCTGAGCACCGAAGAATTGATGCTTTTGAACTGTGGTGTTGGAGAAGACTCTTGAGAGACACTTGGACTGTAAGGAGACCCAATCAGTCCATCCTAAAGGAAATCAGTCCTAAATATTCTTTGGAAGGACTGATGCTGAAGCTGAAGCTCCAATACTTTGGCCATCTGATGCGAAGAACTGACTCATTAGAAAAGACCCTGATGCTGGAAAAGATTGAAGTCAGGAGGAGAAGGGGACGACAGAGGATGAGATGGTTGGATGGCATCACCGACTCAATGGACATGAGTTTGAACAAGCTCCAGGTGTTGTTGAATGACAGGGAAGCCTGGCCTGCTGCAGTCCATGGGGTCAAAAAGAGTTGGGCACGACTGAGTGACTGAACTGCAGTCTTCTTGAGAGAAATGGCTGTTTAGGTCTTCTCTTCACTTTTTGATTGGGTTGTTTGTTTTTCTTCTATTGAGCTACTTGTATATTTAGGAGATTATTCCTTTTTCAGTTGTTTAATTTGCTATTATTTTCTCCCATTTTGAGGGTTGTCTTTTCAATTTTTTTTTTATAATTTCCTTTGCTGTGTAAAAGCTTTTAAGTTTATTAGGTCCCAGTTGTTTGTTTTTGTTATTTTTTCCATTACTCTAGAAAATGTATCGTAGAAGATCTTGTTGTGATTTATGAAAAGAGTATTCTGCCCACTCTAAGAGTGTTTTCTAGTCTTTGGTATTACATTTAGGTCTTTAATCCATTTTAAGTTTATTTTTCTGTATAGAGATCTTTTGTCTCCTTAGGAAGGTTCCTTCCTAGATATTTTATTCTTTATGTGGCAATAGTGAATGGGATTGTTTGCTTAATTCCTATTTCTGATTTTTCATTGTGGGTATATAGGAATGCAAGGGATTTCTGTATATTGATTTTGTATCCTGTGACTTTACTAAATTCACTGATTAGCTCTAGTAATTTTCTGATAGTATCTTTAGGATTTTCAATGTATAGTATCATTTCATCTGCAAACAGTGAGAATTTTGTTCATTTATAATTTGGATTCTTTTTGTTTCCTTTTCTTCTCTGATTGTCATGGCTAGGACTTCTGAAAATATGTTGAATAATAATGGCAAGAGTGGGAATCCTTGTCTTGTTCTTGATCTTAGAGGGGGATGCCTTCAGTGTTTCACCACTGAGAATGTTTGCTATGGGTTTACCGTATATGGCCTTTAATATGTTGAGGTAGAGTCCTTATATGTCCATTTTTGAAAAGCTTTTTTTTTATCATAAATAGGGGCTGAATTTTTTTCCAAAATCTTTTTCTCTATCTATTGAGAATATCATATGAATTTTATCTTTTATTGATATTGTGAATCACACTGATTGAGTTGGACATATTGAAGAATCCTTACATACTTGGAATGAGCTTGACTTGATCATGGTGTATGATCCTTTCAGTGTGCTGTTGGATTTCGTTTGCTAGAATTTTGTTGAGGATTTTTGCATTTAGGTTCTTCAGTGATATTGGCTTGTAATATTATTTTATTTTATTTGTGATGCCTTTATCTGGTTTAGTTATCAGGGTGATGGTGGCCTCATAGAAGAAGTATGGAAATGATCCATCCTCTGCAATTTTCTAGAATAGTTAGAAAAGGATAGGCATTAGAGCATCTCTAGGCTTTTGACAGAATTCACCTGTGAAGCCAACTAGCTCTAGGCTATTGATTGTGGGGAGATGTTTGATGACAGTTTTGATTTTAGTACTTGTTATTGGCTTATTCATAATTTTTATTTCTTCCTGGTTCAGTATTGGAAGGTTGAACTTTTTAAAGCATCTGTCCCTTCCTTCCAGTTTGTTCATTTTATTGGCATGTAGCTGCTCATAGCAGTCTATTCTGATCCTTTCTATTTCTGAATTGTTTACTGTAATCTCTCCTTTTTCATTTCTAATTTTGTTGATTTGAGTCTTCTCCCCTTTTTTGTTAATGAATCTGACTGATGGTTTGACAATTTCTTTTATCTTCTCAAAGAATCACCTTTTTGTTTCATTGATCTTCTATTGTTTTCTTCATTTCTTTTTCATTTATTTCTGTTCTGATCATTATGACTTATTTCCTTCCACTAATTTTGGGGGTCTTTGGTTCTCCTTCATACATTTTTTTAAGTGTAAAGTGAGGTTGTCTATTCAATGTTTCCCTTATTTCTTGAGGTAAGATTGTATTCATACTGCTTCTGTCCTTTATTGAGCCCCTCTTTGCATGAAATATTCCCTTGCTATCTCTAATTTTCTTGAAGAGATCTCTAGTCTTTCCATTCTATTGTTTTCCTCTATTTCTTTGCATTGACCACTGAGGAAGGCTTTCTTATCTCTCCTTGCTATTCTTTGGAACTCTGCATTCAGATGCTTATACCTTTCCTTTTCTCCTTTGCTTTTCACTTCTCTTCTTTTCACAGCTATTTGTAAGGCCTCCTCAGACAGCCATTTTTCCTTTTCGCATTTCTGTTTCTTGGGGACAGTCTTGATCTCTGTCTCCTGTACAATGTCACGAACCTCTGTCCATAGTTCATCAGGCACTCTGTCTATCAGATCTAGTCCCTTAAATCTATTTCTCACTTCCACTGTGTAATCATAAGGAATATGATTTAGGTCATACCTGAATGGTCTAGTGGTTTTCTCCACTTCCTTCAATTTCAGTCTGAATTTGGCAATAAGGAGTTTATGATCTGAGCCACAGTCAGCTCCCAGTCTTGTGTCTGCTGACTGTATAGAGCTTCTTCGTCTTAGGCTGCAAAGAATATAATCAATCTGATTTCGGTGTCAATCATCTGGTGATGTCCATGTGTAGAGTCTTCTCTTGTGTTGTTGGAAAAGGGTGTTTGCTATGTCCAGTGCATTCTCTTCGCAAAAGTCTATTAAATTTTCCCTGCTTCATTCTGTACTCCAAAGCCAAATTTGCCTGTTACTCCAGGTGTTTCTTGGCTTCCTACTTTTGCATTCCAGTCCCCTATAATGTAAAGGACATCTTTTGGGGGTGTTAATTCTAAAATGTCTTGTAGGTATTCATAGAACCATTCAACTTCAGCTTCTTTAGTGTTACTGGTTGGAGAATAGACTTGGATTACCATGATATTGAATCGTTTGCCCTGGAAATGAACAGAGATCATTCTGTCATTTTTGAGATTTCATCCATAACTGCATTTCAGACTCCTTTGTTGACTATGATGGCTACTCCATTTCTTCTAAGGGATTCCTGTCCACGGTAGTAGATATAATGGCCATCTGAGTTAAATTCACCCATTCCAATCCATTTTAGTTCACTGATTCCTAGAATGTCAGTGTTCACTCTTGCCATCTCCTGTTTGACCACTTCCAATTTGCCTTGATTCATGGACCTAATATTCCAGGTTCCTATGCAATATTGCCTTTTACAGCATTGGACCTTGCTTCTATGACCAGTCACATCCACAACTGGGTGTTGTTTTTTCTTTGGCTCCATCCCTTCATTCTTTCTGGAGTTATTTCTCCAATGATCTCCAGTAGCATATTGGGCACCTACTGACCTGAGGAGTTCATCTTTCCATGTCCTATCTTTTTGCCTTTTCATACTGTTCATAGTGTTCTCAAGGCAAGAATACTGAAGTGTTTGCCATTCCCTTCTCAGTGGCCACATTCTGTCAGAAACGGTATGGACTTAAAAGAAGCAAATGATATTAAGAAGATGTGGCCAGAATACACAGAAGAACTGTACAAAAAAAGATCTTCATGACTCAGATAATCACGATGGTGTGATCACTCACCTAGAGCCAGACATCCTGGAATGTGAAGTCGAGTGGGCCTTAGGAGGCATCACTACGAACAAAGCTAGTGGAGGTGATGCAATTCCAGTTGAGCTATTTCAAATCCTGAAAGATGATGCTGTGAAAGTGCTGCACTCAATATGCCAGCAAATTTGGAATACTCAGCAGTGGCCACAGGACTGGAAAAGGTCAGTTTTTATTCCAATCCCTAAGAAAGGCAATGCCAAAGAATGATCAAACTACCACACAATTGCATTCATCTCACAAGCTAGTAAAGCAATGCTCAAAATTCTCCAAGCCAGGCTTCAGCAATACGTGAACTGTGAACTTGCAGATGTTCAAGCTGGTTTTAGAAAAGGCAGAGGAACCAGAGATCAAATTGCCAACATCTGCTCGATCATCCAAAAAGTAAGAGAGTTCCAAAAAAACATCTATTTCTACTTTATATACTATGCTAAAGCCTTTAACTGTGTGGATCACAATAAACTGTGGAAAATTCTGAAACAGATGGGAATACAAGACCACCTGATCTACCACTTGAGAAACCTGTATGCAGGTCAGGAAGCAACAGTTAGAACTGGACATGGAACAAGAGACTGGTTCCAAATAGGCAAAGGAGTACGTCAAGGCTGTATATTATTACCCTGCTTATTTAACTTCTATGCAGAGTACATCATGAGAAACGCTGGGCTGGAAGAAGCACAAGCTGGAATCAAGATTGCTGGAATCAGTAACCTCATATATGCAGATGACACACCCTTATGGCAGAAAGTCAAGAAAAACTAAAGAACCTCTTGATGAAAGTGAAAGTGGAGAGTGAAAAAGTTGGCTTAAAGCTCAACATTCAGAAAACTAAGATCATGACATCTGGTCCCATCACTTCATGGCAAATAGATGGAGAAACAGTGGAAACAGTGTCTGACTTTATTTTCTTGGGCTCCAAAATCACTGCAGATGGTGATTGCAGCCATGAGTTTAAAAGACGCTTACTCCTTGGAAGGAATGTTATGACCAACCTAGACAGCATATTAAACAGCAGAGACATTACTTTGCAACAAAGATCCATCTAGTGAAGGCTCTCGTTTTTCCAGTGGTCATGTATAGATGTGAGAGTTGGAGTATAAAGAAAGCCGAGCACCAAGGAATTGATGCTTTTGAACTGTGGTGTTGGAGAAGACTCTTGAGAGTCCCATGGACTGCAAGGAGATCCAACCAGTCCATCCTAAAGGAGATCAGTCCTGGGTATTCATTGGAAGGACTGATGTTGAAGCTGAAACGCCAATACTTTGGCCACTTGATGTGAAGAGCTGACTCATTTGAAAAGACCCTGATCTGGGAAAGATTGAGGGCAGGAGGTGAAGGGGCCGACAGAGGATGAGATGGTTGGATGGCATCACCGACTCAATGCACATGAGTTTAGGTTGACTCCGGGAGTTGGTGATGGACAGGGAGGCCTGGCTTGCTGTGGTTCATGGGGTCCCAAAGAACTGGACAATACTGAGCGAGTGAACTGAACTGAAGATTGTATTGCTATAAACTTCCTTCATAGAACTAGTTTTTTGCATCCCTTAGGTTTTGAGTCATGTTTTTCATTGTCAGTTGCGTATAGGAATTTTTGGTTTTCTCTTTTACCTCTTTAGCAACCTGTTGGTCCTTTAATAATGTATTGCTTAATCTCCATGTGTTTGTGTTTTTAACACTTTTCTTTTTTTCCTGTAATTTTTATCTAGTCTCGTAGTATTGTGGTCAGAACAGGTGCCTGATACAATTTCAATTTTCTTAAATTTGATGAGACTTTATCTGTGACCCAGATGTGGTTTATCCTGGAAAATGTTCCATGTGCACTTGAGAAGAAAGTGTATTCGGCATTTGGATGGAATGTCCTGAAGAGATTAATTAGGTCAATCAGGTCTGATGTATCTTTTAGGGCTTGTGTTTCCTTGTTAATTTTCTGTTTTGATGAACTGTCCGTTGGTATAAGTGGAGTGTTAAATTTCCAAACTATTTTTGTGTTACTGTTGATTTTCCCTTTTATGTCTCTTAGTGTTTGCCTTATTTATTGTGGTGCTCTTATGTTGGATGCATAAATATTTGCAATTGTTATGTCTTCCTCTTGGATTTATCACTTCATCATTTTGTATTGTCCTTCATTATATTTTATAATATTCTTTATTATAAGGTCTATTTTGTCTGATATGAGAATTGGTACTCTGGATTTCTTTTGATTTCCGTTTGCATGGAATATCTTTTTCCATCTTCTCACTTTCAGTCTGTGTGTCTCTAGGTCTGAAGTGGGTTTTTTGTAGATAGCATATAAATTGGTCTTGTATTCATTCAGCCAGTCTGTGTCTTTTGGATGGAACATTTATTTATTTATTTTTTCCATGAAGTAATTAATGATATATATGTTCCTATTGGGCTTCCCTGGTGGCTCAGATCATAAAGAATCTGCCTGCAATGCAGGAGACCTGGGTTTGATTCTTGGGTCAGGAAGATCCCCTGGAGAAGGGAATGGCTACCCACTCCAGTATTGTTGCCTGGGAAATCCCATGGACAGAGGAGCCTGGCAGCCTATGGTCCATGGTAGCAAAGAGTTGGACATGATTGAGTGACTTTCACTTCATTTCCTTTTATGTTACTTACTGCTTTTCCCTTGTTGCTTTTAATATTCTTTGTGTTTAACCTTTGTTAGTTTGATTAGTATGTATCTTGATGTGTTTCTCCCTCGGTTTATCCTGTATGGGACTCTCTGTGCTTCTTGGACTTGATTGACTATATTTTCTTTCCCATTTTAGGGAAGTTTTTTTTTACTATAATCACTTCAAAAATTTTCTCAGACCATTTCTTTTTCTCTTCTTCTTCTGGGACCCCTATAATTCGAATGGTGGTACGTTTAATATTGTCCTCAATTCTTTTCATTCTTTTTCCTTTATTCTACATTCAGTTATTTCCACCATTTTATCTTGCAGCTCATTCATCCATTCTTTTGCCTGTTATTCTGCTATTGATTCCTTCTAGAGTATTTTTAATTTCATTAATTGTGTTGTTCATTTCTGTTTATTCTTTATTTCTTCTAGGTCCTTGTTAAATGTGTCAATTGATTCTTAAATTTTCTCCATTCTGTTTTTGAGGTTTTGGATCATATTTACTATCATTATCCTGAATTATTTTTCAGGTGATTTGTCTATTTCCTCTTTGTTTATTTGGTCTTGTGAGTTTTTAACCTTGTTCCTTCATTCACAAAATATATTTCTGTCTTTTTTATTTTTTCTAACTTACTCTGTTTGATGTCTCCTTTCCCCAGGCTTTCGGGTCCTAGTTCTTCTTCTCTTTGGCCTCTGTCATCAGTCAGTGAGGTTGGTCCAGTGGTTTGTGTAGGCTTTGTGTTGGGAGGGACTTATGCCTGGTTTCTTGTGGGAGGAGGTGCGTCTTTTCCCCTCTGATGAGCAGGGCTGTGTGAGGTGGTCTGTTTTAGGGTGTTTGTGGGAAGCCTCTCTGCTGATGATTTGGTTTGTGTTTTTATCTTACTTGTTGTTTGGGTGAGGCGTCCTACACTGGGTGCTGCTGGCAGTTGGGTGATGATGGGTCTTGGATACAGGTGGAGGCGTTCACGGGAGTTCTCACTAATAAATACTCCCTGCAGTCAGGAGTTCTCTCGCAGCCCAACCTAGTGTCCTGGACTCAGTGCTCCCATTCCAGAGGTTTAGCCCTAACCTCTGGCCGGGGAATCGAGATGCCACAAGATGTTTGTTATGGTATTAGAGGAGATTAAAGCAAACACACACAAACAAAACAAAAAACAAAAAACGAACCCCAGACAAATGGTAAATGCAAAAATCAGACAAATAATAACAAAAACAAAGGAATGTACACACATACACACACACAAACAAAACCGAATGAAAACATAGTACAAGAGAGTTGACCCAGCAAGCCAAAGAAACCATAAATAATATGGACAAATTAAAAACAAAACTAAAGCACAAACCAGAAAACAAGACTAAAGCAGAGTGCCAACTGGGAAATAAAGCAAAGTAAACAAAACACACTAAAGAACATGGTGAAATAAAGAAAGAAAGGAAGAAAAGAAAAAAGAAAAAAATAGAAAAGCAAAATTAAATAGAAGTATATGTAAAAAAATTATGTATATTAAAGAATGACTACATCAGGAAAAGAACAATAAGAAAAACAGACAAAAAAGTTAAAGCAAAAAGAATTTAAAAACCCACAGAACTGGAAACAGCCAATGTAGAGGTAGAAATACACAAAGGAAACAAAAAATGTGATTTGAAAAAAAGTCCTCAAAAGGTTAAATTGAGTTAATAATAATAATAAAACCACAGCAATAGAGAAAAAAATATACGGGGGAAAATCTAGAACAAATTATAAGAATAATAATAAATATTTTTCTTGGATCTCAGCTGTCAGTGTCCGTTCCCTTGATGTGAGTCACAGTCCACTCCACCTTCCTAGTATGCCCATGAATACTGGACTGGTCTCTGGACCTGCTGAGGGAACAGCTCGGGCTCTAATCTGATCCTACTCCTGTGTAGTCTTGCCTCCAATGACCACAACTGCCAGAGCTAGGGTGTTTTCTTTTCTGGGAACTCTCATACACACACAAAAACAAAACCAAAAGTCCAAATAAAACAAAGTACAAGAGAGTGACCCAGCAAGCCAAGGAGACTATAAATGATATGGACCAATTAAAAAAAAAAAAAAAAACTTCAGCACAAACCAGAAAACAAGACCAAAGCAGAATGCCAACACATTGTCCCTTTATATATTCCGTAGACACAGTCTACCTATTCGATTATGTGGATCTAATCTGCAGCTTGTATCCTCTTCCTCAGCCACTGTGCCCCTGGAGTTCAATTGTGGTTTTATCCATACCTCTGCATATGAGTTATCCACAGGAGTTTGCTCCTAAGGCTGCCCTGGTAGACTTGGGCCTGCCCTGGTGAGGACCATGTGTTATGGTAGCACCGTTTCTTGGATTGCAGGGACCCTGGCAGCACCAAATACACAGGGGAGTTAGTGGCCACGGGCACAAGAGATATGGTGCTATTAGGGTTTTTTCTAGCCTCTGACAGCTCTGCCCCAATGAGGATCAAACGTGAAGGTGGTGCAGTTGCTTGGATCATCGGAAACCTGGTGGTGCCAGGTGTGCATGGATGCCAGCTGCCATGGACACAGGAGATATGACACTATTAGGTTTTTTTGCTTTTTTTTTCCCTAGCCTATGGCAGCTCTGCCCCAGTGAGGATCAAGCATGCAAGTGGCATGGCTGTTTGGATTACAGGGGCCCTGTAATCTGTCATGTATGTAGGAGAGCCAGTGGCCATAGGCACAGGAACTATGGTATCACTAGAGATTTTTTTCTAGCCTCTGGCAGCTGGCATTCAAAAGGCCTCCCTGGCTGGTCCTTCTCTGTTATTTAGTACAGCAGGCACTCAAAGGGCCACCCTCTCCAGGGTCTTTCTCTATTGGTGAGCTGCCAGCACTGGCCTGTGAGGACAGAGAGGCTACAATGATGACTCCACCCCCTGTACATGATTCAGCAGTATCGCCCTGCCTCCATGGCTGCCCAACTTTCCTCCAAAGGCTTTCCCTGCAGCAATCTCCTCCCTCACATCCCCTTAGGCCATCTCCCCACAGTCAACAGCAGTCCTCAACCTGGGACTTCTCTCAATTCCTATGCTCCAGTGCCCAGGCTCAATGTGTCCTGGGGGATGTCCCTGTTTGGGGCATGTAGAGCTGCAGCACAGGTTGTCTGTGTGGTTCTCACTCCATTCAGACTGTCACAGATCAGTTGCTTCACTCTCCAACAGCCCCAAATGCCTCTCCTCTGTCCCAAACAATTGCCCTCATGTGAGTATCTCACCTCTGCTTCAGTCCCCCCCCGCACCCTGGGTGCAGGTCTAGTCCTGACCACTCTCCTCTTCTTTTTCCCTTTCTTCCTTCATCCTGCTGAGTTTTTTGTGTATCTATATATTCCTTTCTAATAGTCAGGGACTCCTGCCTGCTTTCAGCTCCTGTTCTGTGAGATCTGCACCTGAAGGTGTATTCCTGATGCAGCCATGGAGAGAGATGTACTTCATATCCACCCACTCCTCCTCCATCTTGTCCCAGAGTCATTTTGCAATGAATTTCTAGGATATGAGCCAAGATTTCACAGTATAGATAGATATCTGAACTTAGCATAAAATGTGTAAAAGTCATTCAGTCGTGTCCAACTCTTTGCAACCCCACAGACTGTAGCCTGCCAAGCTCCTCTGTCCATGGGGATTCTCCAGGCAAAAATACTGGGTTGCCATGCCCTCCAGGGGATCTTCCCAACCCAGGGATCAAACCCAGGTCTCCTGCATTGTAGGCAGATTCTTTACCATATGAGCCACCAGGGAAGCCCAAGAATACTGGAGTGGGTAGCCTATCCCTTCTCCAGGGGATCTTCCTGACCCAGGAATCAAACTGGGGTCTCCTTCATTGCAAGTGGATTCTTTACCAGCTAAACTACCAGGGAAGTCCAGATAGCTGGTCCCTTCTCCAGGGGATCTTCCCAACCCAGGGATCGAATCCAGGTCTCCCACATTTCATGCAAATTCTTTACCATCTGAGCCACAAGGGAAGCCCAAGAATAATGGAGTGGTACCCTATACCTTCTCCAGCAGGTCTTCCTGACCCGGGAATCGAACCAGGGGCTCCTGCATTGCTGGTGGTTTCTTTACCAGCTGAACTACTAGGGAAGCCTGCCTGATAAAAGTAGCACATCTAGAGAAAAAAATTATATTTTTGAAAATGTAATATATGATATAACAAGTCCTTTTAGAAATTTAGTCAAACTTTAATTTTAGGAGCTCAAGAAAAAGGAATATTTAGGATTAGAAGCATAGCAAGAACAGTAGATAAAAGTTGTAGACATTTTGCATTTTGAGGTAATATTTGGAATTTTTTTTCATAAAATTTTAATGATTTTCAAGAGGTGAACTTCATTTCACAGAGTAAGAAGTTGGTTATCCAAAGTTGGTTCTATAATGAAACTATAAATATTTTGTAATACAATGTTTTTACTCCAAATCTAGACATGAATTTCTCCTAAGGAGTAACAAAAAGTAACCATCAATATATTTTCAGAAACTTCTAGATTCATGCCTTTGTTGTAAAGTTCTCAATGTTCTGTTTACACTCTAGCTCATTGTATAGCTACTTCTATGGTGAAGTTGCAAGGCATTGGGGATTTTCTGTTAGCCAAAATATACATCCACCAGGGGATAATTATTTATATATTATACCCTTAATGCTTTATTCACCATACTTAGAACTTTGATCCCTATTGTCAGTGAAAATATTCCTGAAAATACCCATCTACTTCCTTCCATTTCAAGTGCTACCATCCTAGTTGCAGGGCCCCAAAATCTCTCACTGAGACTACAATGGCATCTTCCCAGGATTTTGCTTTTACTATTGCTTTGATTCTCTACAGGGTAGAAACAATAATCTTCTCAAATGGTAATCTGATACTATTTTCATGGGAAAAATCTTAAAAGGCTTCTTATATAAAATTCAAATTCTTTATTAACAAGTTTTAATATGATCTGGCTCCAGTCTTTCTAGTTTCATTTCTCATGTTCATACTTTCTTCACTCTAACCAGAGTGACCTCATAGGACCTAAATATGCTCAATATATTCCAGCATCAAGGTTACTTCTCTTTCTATCCAACTTTTTGGAAAAAATATTCTCAGAATTTACTTTGACTAGTTCCCTAGCAACATTAATGTTTCAGCTAACAAGCCTTGCTTAATAAGTCTAATTAAAGTTGACCTCCAATTCCAATCACTATTCCCATTGGCTTTATAACACATTTTGCTCTCTCAAATATGTTATCTTTACAATTTTATGTCACATCCATATACACTAGAATGTAAGATTTAATATGGTAGGGATTTTCTATATTTGCTCAATGTTGTAGTCCTAGCACATAAAAAACCATCATAGAGTAGGTACTCAAATATATTAAGTATGTTTGAAAGGAAAGAAGGTTTATCAGTCAGTTACATCTCAGTGATGCTCTGCTGATTAAATTCCTTATCATGAGAAAAAAGGAAAAGGAAGCATAAATGACACTGAGTACCTGAGATGAAGATGTGGGGAATGATGGGATAGGGATTTCCCATTCTCAAGATAGGGAAATGTTGCAGAAATTGGGGTTCCTGGTTTTGCTGTTTTGAGTAAGGTTTGTGCTATGCATTTCTGAAATAGAAATGAAGGTATAGTCATCTTAAAACAATACATTTATGTGCACAACAAATTTGGTGAATCTATGTGCCAAAGTGAGGTTTGTATGATGAATGCTTGAATTTGATTTTATTCATAGCTGTTTATCCATTTGCATCTGTAGGTACTCAGCATGACTAGAAAGATGTTGAATTATAGCAGATGATGCGATTGTGCCTTTAAGATTTCCCCTCATCAGGACTGAAACACTCATTCTCCCATCTGTCCTCTTGACCATTATGCCAATTATTAGTGTTACATTATGACATGATTTTGCCAAAGTGCTGTGCTAGTTAGGAGAAAACAGATATATGCCCAAAGGAGCTCTGGTACCTAGGCAGTATATGCTGGCAGTGGCCAAGACAGCATATTTGACCCCGGATTCTGAGGATACTGGCTTAAGGAAAAGATAAATTTGGGTGATAAAGAGCTTATTAATATGAGAGAATATCAATATGAGAATTCTCAGAATATAACCTATATCAACAGTCAGCTAACTACAGAATACTCATGTTTTTGTCAACAAAGTTTTCTTTAGCCAGGACTATATTGCTTGAAAAGCTTAAAATATCCACTTTTTGACCCTTTAAAGAAAAAAATTTGCTAACTCATAATCTATAAAATGGGGTCACAATAGATGATACTACTAGGCTACTAGAATGACTCTTAGAAATACAGAGAAAGCAAGTAACCTTACTAGTTCAGTTAAGTTCAGTCACTCAGCTGTGTCCAACTCTTTGCAACCCCATGGACTGCAGCACGCCTGGCCTCTCAGTCCATCAGTAACTCACAGAGCTTATGCAAACTCATGTCCATTGAGTCAGTAATGCCATCTAACCATCTTATCCTCTGTCGTCCCCTTCTCTGCCCACTTTCAATCTTTCCCAGCATCAGGGTCTTTTCCAGTGAGTCAGCTCTTCTCCTCAGGTGGCCAAAGTATTGGAGTTTCAGCTTCAACATCAGTCCTTCCAGTAAATATTCAGGATTGATTTTTTTAGGATGGACTGGTTTGATCTCCTTGCAGTCCAAGGGACTCTCAAGAGTCTTCTCCAACATCACAGTTCAAAAGCATCAATTCTTCAGTGCTCAGCTTTCTTCATAGTCCATCTCTCACATCCATACATGACTACTGGAAAAACCATAACCTTGACTAGATGGACCTTTGTTGGCAAAGTAATGTCTCTGCTTTTTAATATGCTGTCTAGGTTGGTCATAACTTTTCTCCCAAGGAGTAAGTGTCTTTTAATTTCATGACTGCAATCACCATCTGCAATGATTTTGGAGCCCCCAAAAATAAAGTCTTCCACGGTTTCCACTGTTTCCCCATCTATTTGCCGTGAAGTGATGGGACCAGATGCCATGATCTTCGTTTTCTGAATGTTGAGCTTTAAGCCAACTTTTTCACTCTCCTCTTTCACTTTCATCAAGAGGTTCTTTAGTTCTTCTTCATTTTCTGTCATAAGAGTCGTGTCATCTGCATATCTGAGATTATTGATATTTCTCCCGTCAATCTTGATTCCAACTTGTGCTTCATCCAGCCTTACTAAGTAAAGCAGAAATGACAAAACGGCCATGGAAGAACATGAAATAATAGATCAAAAGGCTTAGAGAGTTGATCATGTAAGAGTAGATATATTAGGTAAGAATAGAAAAACTACCAGATAATTGTTTTTCTTGGAGGGCCCAGAAAGGACATCGTTTATCAAACAATGAAGAACTTTATTGTGAAATGGGCACAAGCATCACTGAGAAACTCAGTTGTGACAGTGGAAGATGCTATTAAGAATGGACTCCCTGCTTTGCCATCAGAAGCAAGGCAAGTATAATTACTATGAGCAGCAGGGTCAGAACAGTATCGGAGGGGAGTGTGATCTTCAGAGAACAATAGAGATGGTTAATAGAATATAGTGCCTTGTATTGCTCAAACTACGAAGTTGAAAGAAATCGAGGTTGACTGAGGGCAGTTGCCCAGTTTCTAGAACTGAGTCTATAACCCATTTTTCTGAAGATGAGTTTAGGTCTCCTTGAGGAAGAAACCTGCCATGCCGTGGCAAGTATATAATAATGATTCTGACAATCATTCCTCAAAAAAGCCTATGACCACTTTCATGTGTAAGATTGTGCTATGCATAGGGGAACATCAAACATTTTGAGGACTGCTGGGCAGAGGGTCTGAAATGACATTGATACTCAGGTTCACAGTGAGTCTACTGGGTTCATCTCCAGCCAGTAGTCATTTTCACAAGCCACGAATGTAAAATTGGAATGAATATACTCAGTAGTTGACAGGTAGCTCCATATTGGTTCCTTGGGATAGAACTCTTATAGTAGAGAAGGCCAACTGAAAGTCTCTGAAACTGTCTACATCTACAAACAAGATAGTAAAACAATGTTGTCTCCTATGGAGTGGTACTGATTAATGCAAACCATACAGACCTAAAGGGTAGTGGGGTGGTAATCCTGTTAGTATTTGTATTTAATTAACTAGTCTGTTTAGTCACAAAGTCATGTCTTACTCTTTTGTGACCCTATGGGCTGTACCCACCAGTCTCTTCTGTTCATGTGATTTCCCAGGCAAGAATACTGGAGTGGATTCTTTAGCCCATATGAAAACTAGCTGGATCCTAAAAGATGGCCGTGGACTATAACAAACTCAACTATGTACTAGCTCCATTTCTAGCTGCTGTGCCAGCTGTGATATTATTGCTAGAGCAGGTTAGCAAGGCTGTCAGGTACCTGGCATGTCGTCACAGATAAGGCAAATATGTTATTTTTCAACCCGAGTCACAAGGTAGAATAGAAGCAGATCTCATTCACTTAGATGGTCCATTTGGGATGGACCGCACCCTATGGCAGTGGTAACTCTCCTGCTCCCTATCATAAAATAGTCTGAAGATATCTAGACAACCTGAATATGCTGCGGAACATTCTACTGATCCAGCATATCATGATGTGATGCTAATCAGACTGGGTTAGCAAGAACTGAAAAGTACATTAGAAACCTTGGCAAGAAGTATGCATTGCAGAATATGGGAGATAAACATACAAAGATTCAAGAGCCAACCACATCAGTGAATTTTGAAGGGTCTAGAGGTCCACATCATGACAGGATATTCTCCCAATATAAAGGACAAATTATTGCAACCAACATTTCGAACCACTAACAACGAAACACAAATCCTGCTAGGCCTCTATAGGTTCTGTGGAAAGCATATTACATAACTGGGAATACTGTTCTGACTCATATAATTGGCGACACAAAACTCTGCAGCTCTGGGTGGCCTTCAGATCAAGAGAGCACTCTGTAGCAGGCCCAGACTGTAGTGTAAGTAACCCTGCCATTTGTACCACTGTGATCCAAATCGGGAAAGGAGTACATCAAGGCTGTGTATTGTCACCTTGCTTATTTAATGTATGTGCAGAGTACCGCATGAGAAATGCTGGGCTGGATGAAGCACAAGCTGGAATCAAGATTGCCAGGAGAAATATCAATAACCTCAGATAAGCAGATGACACCACCCTTATGGCAGAAAGTGATGAAGAACTAAAGAGCCTCTTGATGAAAGTGAAAGAGGAGAGTGAAAAAGTTGGCTTAAAACTCAACATTCGGAAAACTAAGATCATGGCATCTGGTCCCATCACTTCATGGCAAATAGATGGGGAAACAATGGAAACAGTGACAGACTTTACTTTTTTAGGCCTCCCAATTCATTGCAGATGGTGACTGCAGCCATGACATTAAAAGACTCTTGCTCCTTGGAAGAAAAGTTATGACCAACCTAGACAGCATATTAAAAAGCAGAGATGTTACTTTGCCAACAAAAGTCTGTCTAGTCAAAGCTGTGGTTTTTCCGGTAATCATGTATAGATGGGAGAGTTGGACTATAAAGAAAGCTGAGCACTGAAGTATTAATGCTTTTTAACTATGGTATTGGAGAAGACTCTTGAGAGTCCCCTGGACTGCATGGAGATCAAACCAGTCCATCCTAAAGGAAATCAATCCTGAATATTCATTGGAAGGACTGATGTTGAAGCTGAAACTCCAATACTTTGGCCACCTAATGCAACGAACTGACTCATTTGAAAAGACCCTGATGCTGGGAAAGATTGAGGGCAGGATGAGAAGGGGACGACAGAGGATAAGATGGTTGGATGGCATTACTGACTCAATGGACATGAATTTGAGTAAGCTCTGGGAGTTGGTGATGTACTGGGAAACCTGGCATGCTGCAGTCCATGGGGTCGCAAAGACTCGGACACAACTGTGCGACTGAACTGAACTGATCCATAAAACTATGTGTATGTATGCATGCATGCTCAGTTGTGTCCTATTATTTGCAAACCCATTGACTGTAACCCATTCAGTCCATTTGTCCGTAAGATTTCCCAGGCAGAAATACTGGAGTGGTTTACCATTTCCTTCTTCAGGGAATCTTCCTGACCCAGGGATCAAACCTCCATCTCCTGCATTGGTAGCTGGATTCTTTACCACTCTGCTAGCTGGGAAGCCCCACATAAGACTCTATTGTATTATAAATGCTTGCAGTAGTAAAGTTATTATGCAGAAGTTATGGAAAATCTCAATAGGAGCATCAGTCAAAAAATAGGCCCTTGACCCCCATGCCATCTACCACTGTAATCCTGGACTCTCTCCTTCGCTTATACTTAATGGCTATTGGAAGAGGTGTGTCACATTCAACCAGCCGGTATTGGAGGAGAAAGACTGAGTTCTGTTTACAGATGGATTGGATTGGCATATGGGTAGAAGCAGAAAATGGACAATGGCTATACTACAAGCCCACTTAGAGATGAAAGAAAGCCATGTGGAGGAGATTATACCAATCCAGAATTTGGATAATCACAAATTATCCAGAGTGTTAGTCAGTACATTGGATTATCCACTTGTAGAAACGGAAGTAGCCTGAGATTAGAATTTGTTCAGATTCATCGATAGTAGCTAGTGTTCTGGATAGTTGGTTGGGAGCCTGAAAGAAGGAAGACTGCAAGATCAAGGATCAGGTAGCCTGGGGAAGAATCATGTGGTTGGCCCTATGGAAATAGAAACAAACTGTAAAGATATTTATATCTCATGGTGATATCCTTCAGAATGCACCTATCACAAAAGTGTCACTAAACAACCAAATAGGATGATTTTTCCAGTTGAAAGCAGCAAGTATTTTTCATCACCCACATAGTACTAGCACAATGTGCAGAAGAATAGAGTATCCATTGTTTATCTGAAGAAAATGAAAACACTAATTTGAAAAGATACATGCACCTCAATGTTCATAGCAGCATTATTTATAATAACTGAGATATGGAAGCAATCTAAATGTCCATCAACAGATGAATGGATAAAGAACATGTGATATATATTATACACACACACACACACACACACACACACACACACAATGGATATTGCTCATCCATAAAAAAGAATGAAAATATGTCATTTTTCAACAATGTCAATTGGCCCAAAGGGTATTATGCTTAGTGAAATAACTCAAAAGATAAAGAGGAATATCTCACTTACATGTGGAATATAAATAATAAACATGAATATAACACATACACACATACACACAAAAGAAACAGACTGATGAGTATAGAGAACAAATTAGTGATTATCAGCGAGGAAAGAGGAGGGCAGAGGGGAGAAATAGGTGTAGGAGTTTAAGAGGTACAAAATGCTATGAATAAAATGAGGTAAAAAGAATATATTTTACAGTACAGGGAATATAGCCAATATTTTATAACTATAAATGGAGTATAATACACACAAATTTGGATTCAATGTTGTAAACTAGAAACTAATATTGTAAATCAGCTAAGCCTGAATTAAAAATATATTTAGGGCTGGATGAAAACCAGAATAAAAAAGAACCAAGTACCTATGGTGGCCAACAACATAAGGTGACATACACCAAAGATGATTTTGCAACTATAGCTCCCAAATATCCAACATGCCAGCAGAAAAGACTGTTTTTGAATCACTGATATGGCCCTATTCCTTGAGGAGACTAACCATCCACTTAATAGTAACTTGAATATGTGTGCATGCATGCATGCTCAGTTGTGTCCTCAGTTGTTGTCTTTGCAACCCCATGGACTATAGTTCACCAGGCTTCTCTGTCTATGGAATTTTTCCAGGCAAGAAAACTGGAGTGGGTTGCCATTTCCTTCTCCAGGGGATCTTCCCAACCCAGAAACTGAACCTGCATCTCTTGTGTCTTCTGCTTTGGCAGGTGGATTCTTTACCACTGTACCACCTGAGAAGTCCTTGAATACACTAAATAATTCATCCTAACTGAGTAATGTTTGCTTTTTCTCTATACAAAACACAAAGCAAAGGCTTATTGAGTGTTTCACTGATATTGAACATCACCTAATGTGACATCAAACCAAGAGACTGGACCACTTTAAAGTAAAGAAGGTGCAGCAGTGGTAACCTGATTCTAATTACACACTACATTACCCCAAAGCCACTGGTCTGATAGAGCAATGTAATAATCTATTAAAGACACAGCTAAGGCACTCGTTTAGAACTGTTACCCTGTGAGAATAGTGTATGTATGTGCTTAGTTTCTCAGTCATGTCCGACTCTTTGTGACCTCATGGACTGTAGCCCGCCAGGCTCCTCTGTCCGTGGGGATTCTTCAGGCAAGAATACTGGAGTGGGTTGCCATGCTCTCGTCCAGGAGATCTTCCCAACCCAGGGATCGAACCCAGGTCTCCCACATTGCAGGTGGATTCTTTACTATCTGAGCCACCAGGGAAGACCATGTGAGAATAAGGTGTTATGATATTCCATGACACAGGGAATATTCTAAATTAATAATCATTACATGAGTTTGTGTCCCAAATTGGTAAAATATATACATCTAAGGACAAAGATGAGAAAAAATGGGAATGAACTTTCTTACTGAAAGTCAGTGACTAATCTGTAGAATCAATGTCTCCCTAAATAACAATTTTGTGCTCTGTAGGTTTAGGAGTCTGATTCAAAGATCTAAATGCATCTACCAAGAGCCTGAGTAAAACTCCCATTTCAGTTTCAAACTATGGTTGCCATCTTTTTACTTTGGGCTTATTCTGACAAGAGATCATTAGGTAAGAAAAAGAGTCACCATCATGGCAGGATAATTGACTCTGATCATCGAAGAGGGAATAGGGATGCCATTACTCAGTGAGGACATGGAAAAACATATTTGCACTCAGATGATCCATTTGATTATCTCTTGGAATTATTTTGCCTAATTTTGAAGGTAAATGAACAAAGAAAGCAAAACTTCATAGCCTTAGAAGGGACATAGTAAGTAGAAGCCCAGGACCCCTCATGAATAAGGGCATGTGTCATCCCATGAGGAAGTCATCTAGACCAGCAGAGGTACTAGATAAAAGGTATCTAAAATAAATAGTAAGGGAGGTAATGAAGGAAAATTAATATCACTTGTGGCATCAAGACCACCTGCTATGGTGGAGGCTGTAGGTGGCTTAAGCCAACCTTCATCTTGTAAAATTCACCTCATAACATAGGCCCACTAGAATGCAGAAGGAGCTGCATCTCCAACTTAAATGAAGTAAATAGATTCATTTAACACAAAGAGTAGACTGTAATGGGCACTATAATGTGCTTCTTGGATTATATCACCCTGTCCCCACTGATGCACTCATTCTCTGAATAGGTTGAAAGCTGAAAGATCACAGTTGAGTGCCCTCTTCTAGCATGTGCCCTCAGCTTAAGATGGTTATTGCACTGAAGATCAACAACTCAGTCACTCAGTTGTGTCTGACTCTTTGTGACCCCATGGACTACAGCCCACCAGGCTCCTCTGCCCGTGGGATTTTCCTGGCAAAAATACTGGAGTGGTTTGCCATTTCCTTCTCCAAGCACAGTCCACATATCCAATGATTAATTGATGCATAAGTACAAAGGTTTGTTTCCTTGCCATAGTTCAGGACAAAACTACAGAGCCCACATGGAATGAGCTGAGGTCTTTGTTGGGACTTCATTACAACGTAAATTCCCTCTCTTCCCAACCCTTCTTTCTTCATTCACTCACAGATATTGACTCAAAAAGTACAACCCAATGAACTTCCTGCAAGTAATTGTCCATTTCAGAGTTTGGTTCTTGGGGAATTCCACTCGTGACCTAAACCCTATAGTATATATATATAATTTTGCTTATCCTTTTATTGAATCTATCTGAAATTTAGACAAACATTGTATGATAAAGAAGTTGTAACTACTACATAGAAAAGTATGTAATATACTGGGCTACATAGACATGGACACTGTATTCACACATTCATTTAACCAATACTATTAATTGAGCACTTATATAAGACATTGGAGCTTCCCAGGTGGCTCAGTGGTAAAAAATCTATCTGCCAATGCAAGAGATGCAAGTTTGATTCCAGGGTCCGGGAGATACCCTGGAGATCCCCCCCCTAGAACATTCCATGAACAGAGGAGCCTGGCGGGCTATAGTCCATGGGGTCGCGAAAGAGTCAGACACAGCTTAAAGACTAAACAACATAAGCCATTATTCAAGGGAGCAAGTTCACAGTGCTGTACCAGAGAAACACAAGACAGCCTCCTAATGGAGTTTATGGTCTAGCAGGTAAGAGAGACATTAACCAAATAGATACTCTTTATTTATTTCATTATAATAGTAATAAGTACAGCAAAGGAGAAGTAGACTATTGTGAATGAATGTGATAAAGCAAAATGACCAATGCTAGGGACAGATATTTAGAATGAGATCTGAAAAACATGTAGGAGTTAGCTATATGTAGTAGTCCCCTCCTACAGTAGGGAAGAGGAGGAGAATCAATCATATTTTATCCTAAAATTGGTGTTCAATTTCACAGTCACTATACACACAAATAGAAGATGTAACCTGAAGCATGATTGTCAGTATATTATAATATTGATGATAACAGACAGATGAAATTCCATGCATGCTCTTCATTCATTGAATTATTCAATAAACATTTATGTAGGTGTTATATTCAAGAAGTTTGTTTAGGTATTATAGAGATTTGCCAAGAAAGATGGCACCTTTCCTTCTCTAAGTGTACTATACAATAGCAAAGACAAGAAGGCAAATGAAAAACATGGCATGCTATAAATTCTACAAGAGAATCTCAGCAAAGAAGATACTTCTGATTTTGTACCAAGATGAAAATTGATATAAATTGGAAGTCTACAAATTGAAAATATAAGCAAATTATTCATCAGAACCATATTGATAACATATTGATAAAAACTAAAATAAATAATACACTTAAAAATGTTGTATAAACATATATATATATTATATATATATAAAGATGCAAAAGATCCCATCATTTTGCAGGATGATAATTCTAAAAGACAAAAGATCACATTCAATGATCAAATACTAAGGGGGTCCAGGTTAGTAGCTGTTCTTTATGATAAATAATATCTTCTGAAATTTGTGTGTTTCTCCTCTGTAATTAATATCATTAACAAAACCACCAACAATTGTTACTTTATACTGATTTAGTAAGGAAGGTGGGATGTTATTATTTCCATTTTATAAATGAGCAAACTAAGGCTCAAAGAGGTTAACTGACTTACCTGGTCTTATATTCCATGCCTTTTGAATATGATCCCATACCCTTTCTATTTCCTTCAAGGATCACAGCCTTGTCATGACAAAGAGGCTTGCATAACTAAATGAAGCTATGAACTATGCCATGCAAGGCCACCCAAGATGGACGGGCCATAGTAAAGAGTTCTGACAAAATGTGATCCACCGGAGGAGGAAATGGCAAACCACTTCAATATTCTTGCTACAAGAACCCCATGAACTATATGAAAAGGCAAAAAGATATGACACTAGAAGATGAGCACCCCCAGGTCAGAAGGTATCCAATATGCTACTGGGGAAGAGCAGAGGGCAATTAATAATAGCTCCAGAAGGAATAAAGCAGCTGGGACAAAGCAGAAATGATGCTCAGTTGTGGATATGTCTGGTGGTGAAAGCCAAGTCTGATGCTGTAAAGAACAACATTGCACAGGAACCTGGAATGTTAGGTCCATGAATCAAAGTAAATTGGACATGGTCAGGCAGGAGAAGGCAATAGTGAACACTGACATCTTCGTAATCAGTGAACTATTAATAAAATGGATGGGAATAGGCAAGTTTAATTCAGATGACCATTATATCTACTACAGGACTTCCCTGTAGCTCAAACAGTAAAGATTCTGCCTGTGATGCAGGAGACCAGGGTTCTATCCCTGGGTCGGGAAGATCCTCTGGAGAAGGGAATGGCAATCCACTCCAGTATTCTTGCCTGGAGAATTTCATGGACAGAGAAGGCTTGTGGGCTACAGTTTGTGGGCTTGCAAAGAATCAGACATGACTGAGTGACTGACATACACACGTATCTACTACTGTGGGTAAGAACTCCTTAGAAGAAATGGAGTAGCCCTCATACTCAACCAAAGAGTCTGCAATGCAGTACTTGGGTGCTATCTCAAAAACAATGGAATGATCTTGGTTTGTCTCCAAGGCAAACCATTCAACATCACAGTAATCCAAGTCTATGCCCCAACTACTAATGACAAAGAGGCTGAAGTAGAATGATTCTATGAAGACATACAAGACTTTCTAGAACTAACACCAAATGTATCTGTGTGTGTGTGTGTGTGTGTGTGTGTGTGTGTGTGTGTGTATCCTTTTCATCAGAGGGGATTGGACTGCAAAGGTAGGAAGTCAAGAGATACCCAGAGTAACTGGCAAGTTTAGCCTTGGGATACAAAATGAATGAGGGTAAAGGCTAACAGAGTTATGTCAAGAGAACACAATGGTAATAACAAACACCTTTTTCCAACAACACAGGAGATGGCTCTACACAAGGACATCACCAGATAGTCAATATCAAAATCAGATTGGTTATATTTGCAGCCAAAGATGGAGAAGCTCTATACAGTCAGAAAAAAACAAGACAGGGAGCTGAAGGTAGCTCAGATCATGAGCTCCTTATTGCAAAATTCAGACTTAAATTGAAGAAAGTAGGGAAATCCACTAGGCCAGTCAGGTATGACCTAAATCAAATCCCTTATGATTATACAGTGGAGATGACAAATAGATTCAAGGTATTATATCTGGTAGACAGAGTGCCTGAAGAATTATGGAGGTTTGCAACATTATACAGGAAGTAGTGAGCAAAAGCATTCCAAAGACAAAGAAATGCAAAACAGAAAAATGGTTGTTCGAGGTTTTACAAATAGCTGAGAAAAGAAGAGAAGTGAAAGACAAAGGAAAAAGGGAAAGATATACCCAACTGAATACAGAGTTCCAAAGAAAAACAAGGAGAGATAAGAGAGTCTTCTTAAGTGAACAGTGCAAAGAACTATAGGAAAACAATAGAATAGGAAAGACTAGAGATCTCTTCAAGAAACTTTGAAATATATACGGAACATTTCATGCAAGGATGGGCACAATAAAGGACAGAAACGTTAAGGACCTAAAAGAAGGAGAAGAGATTAGGAGGAGGTGACAAGAATACACAGAAGGACTGTATAAAAAAGTTCTTAATGACTCAGATGATCACGATGGTGTGGTCACTCACCTAGAGCTAGACATCCCGGTGTGTGAAGTCAAGTGGGCTGACAAATCTAGTGGAGGTGATGGAATTCCAGCTGAGCTATTTCAAATCCTCAAAGATGCTGCTGCTAAAGTGTTGCTCTCAATATGCCAACAAATTTGGAAAACTGAGCGGTGGCCACAGGACTGGAGAAAGTCAGTTTTTACTCCAATATCAAAGAAGGGCAATGCCAAAGAATACAACTTTGCTAATTTCCAATGCTAGCAAGTTTATTCTCAAAATCCTTCAAGCTAGACTTCAGCAGTACATGAACTGAGAATTTCCAGATATACAAGCTGGGTTTAGAAAAGGCAGAGGAACCAGAGGTCAAATTGACAATATTCATTGAATCATAGACAAAGCAAGGGAATTCCAGAAAAGCATCTACTTCTGCTTCATTGACTATGCTAAAGCCTGTGACTGTGGAGATCACAAAATCACTGTGGACAGTGACTGCAGCCATGAAATTAAAGGACACTTTCTCCTTGGAAAGAAAGCTATGACAAACCTAGACAGCATATTCAAAAGCAGAGACATCACCGAAAAATTGATACTTTCTAATTGTGGTGCTAGAGAATACTCTTGAGCATCCATTGGACTACGGAGAGATCAAAACAGTCAATCCTAAAGGAAATCAGCCCTGAATATTCATTAGAAGGACTGATGCTGAAGCTGAAACTCCAATACTTTGGCCACCTGATGCAAAGAGCTGACTCATTGGAAAAGACCCTGATGCTGGCATAGATTGATGGCAGAAGGGTCAACAATGGATGAGATGGTTAGATAGCATCACCAACTCAATGGACATGAGTTTAAGCAAACTCCCAGAGTTAATGGAGGACAGGGAAGTCAGGTGTTCTGAAGTTCATGGTGTTGCAAAGAGTCAGACATGACTCACTGATTGAGCAACAATGAAAATATCACAATAGCCTTTGCCTCAAAAGTAATCTGGGCTTTATCTTTCTTTCTGATTCTTCTTCCTCACCTACAAGGTCCTGTATATCTGGCCTGTGCCACTGAGTTGGACATGATTTTGAGACTGAACAACAACACTCTTTCTATTCTATCACAATGCCTTATACTAGATTATCCTCACCTGTTGCCGTTAATATGCATATCTATTTAAAAAATAATAATGCCTAATACATAATTGGTACTGCCTATGTACCATGAATTCTAAGAACTTTTAATGTAGAGATGTATAATCCTCATGAGAAGCATATATGGAATGTCTTGTTATTATCAAATTACTTATAAAGAAAATGAGGTGCAGAGACATTAAATCACCTGCCCAAGGTCACACAGCCAGGAAGGGATGGTTTTCAAACTCAGAGACTCTTGCCCTGAAATTTAAACTTGTAACACTACATGAACTAATTCAACAAAAATAGGAAGCTATGAACGCTCTATTCCTTTAGAAACACAGTATATTAAATTTTAGACAAAATGTGATACTCTAGTCATAGTTAACTACTTTGGTCCACAATTATTTATTCTCTTTCCAGCCCCTGCCTTCACGTCCTAGATTCTAGGCCCCAGAATAATTCCACCACCCCCTTTCCCATCATCACCTGGATATCTACCAATCATCTCCTTCAGGACACTCAATTTAGCTGTCCCCTTTTCTAAAAGGCCTTTCTTGAGCTCCAAATATGGGACTAGGTGGTCCACCTATGTGTTCCCAGAGCACTTGTTGAACCTATTTTCATTGTCCGTTACTAGTCTGTATTCCAATTAGACTTGAGAAGTCCTTAATATTCGGAACTGCATCTTATGTAATTTTGATTACCCCCAATCTAATTTACTTACTTGTTTATAGGAATAATGTTCTAAATGTGTGTTGACTTCTTAGAACCTCTACTTTTCAGCACTTATATATCTGATTAAATGTTTAGATTCTTACTAGGTACACTTTACACTAGAATATATACTCTATGAAGGTAGGAAAAATGTGTCTTTTTTATTCCATAACACAGTGCCTAACCTACAGCAGGCACTCTATCAATAGTTTTTAATTAAACAAAACCAAGTAAAAGAGTAAAGAATAATTCCCAGAAACATATAATCAGGAATTTCTTGGAAGACACCAGGTACAAATTAAAGTACACTTAAGACTTTGTAATAACTGAAAAAGGAAGACATGCCAATAGAAATAGGTGGGAAAAACAAATGGAAGGTTGTGATCAGGATAATTTTTCACATAAAATATCTAAAATACTTTTGCATAAGTGGAAAACATAAGTTAAATATATAACAGATGGTGTGATTCAAAAAATTCTTCATACAGCACATAAAGAAATCTTAATATAGTTGCCTTAAAGTATTCAACAATAATGTTGTTATTCACCTATGTGAAATGAGGGAAACCAATTTTTAAAAATACATGTTCAAAGTATATTTTTCCATATGCCATTTGTATAAACACCCACAAGTAGATTAAACAGGCAAAACCTAAGAAACAAGAGTAAACCGAGTTTATAAATTTATAGAGAATAATATCAATATAAATTCATACCTGGTTCATTCAGGTTTTAAGCAGAAAGACATTTAATTTCAATTACATGGCAAAATAGATAAAATTTTGCTCTTCACTATAACATGACAAATGCCATGTAAAAATAATTGAATCAACTGTTTATTCTCTCCTATTTACTCTCAATCACTCAACAGAAATGGAAACATACATGCATGCCAGTTTGTTTAGTATTATTTACACATAGCCTATGTCTGTGAAAAAAATTTATTCTCCTTTGTAGCACTATTCTTATGACCCCAGTAAGATTAAAGTTTAAATGTGGCAAATACACTGATCATCTAACATTTCTCTTATACACAAAGACAAATTGTGTTGAGAAGGCCATGAAATATATATATAATGTTACACCAGAATTTAGTCAAAATTTACCTCTGTTCTGACAGATATAGACAAAGAGAACTTAATTTATCTATGAGTAGTTCTTCTCACAGTTCTAGCCATTTAGTTGCATAAGAAATACTCTAAGTTGATTTGATTATCTAGAGACAGATGAATATATATCTGATTGAGTTTTTAACTAAAAGAACGTTTTGTTCCAAAAACCATTTACTTTTATGTATGTGTGTTCTTAAGTGCTTCTAGAATTGTCCTTTCATCACTGTTGTTAAAATTCTCATGTCTTTCTTCCACCTTCAGTGGAAACCATTTACTCTATGTCGAGCTTTGCTTTTTTCCCTCAAGTGTCTGAGTACTCTTAAGTGGGTTGCAGGTATTTTTTTTCTTTTCCAGCTAATGGATTTGTGTTCTTTTATTACCCATATAAGTCAGGTTACTGGGCACTCTCAAGACACACTACACAAGCAAGTGCTTGAAGGTAGAGCAACTGCTACTTCTATGATCTGACCAAATGCATATAACAAACAACTCTCTCAGCTAAGGCTCTGAGAAAAATATCCTATTCTCAGTTCTCTCCAGGTTCAAGTTGGAGCTTTCTCATAATCACAGGAACAAAAATCCATTTGCATTACGAGTGCAGGTCTCCTACAGGTTTACTCAGGTAAAAATATTGGGAAGTTCTTTCTAAGTATACCAAAGTAAGTCAAAGAATTTGTAGGTTCATCAGTTACTGAAGGAGATTCATGCACATCAGCAAAACAAAGTTCCTCGGGGAATCTGAAAGTCCTAAATTTCATTTATTTCTCATGGAGAAGCAAACCTGGTATTCTGCTCTTTCACCTTGAGTCCCCCAAGCACAAAAGCTTTGACAAATACGAGACACTAAATTTCCAATCTCTGTCTTCTTCTCTTGCTCAGAAACATGCACACACACTATCTCATCTCAATAAAAAGAAAATAAGAGTCTCAGAGGACAGATACAGGATATCAGGTACAAAAATAATAAAATTCCCAAAATGAAAGAAAAAATGATAACAAATTGAGGTGGAGTAGTGATTAAACACAGAGTGAAAGATTATTCTAAGCTGAAGAAAGACCAGAGAATAGGTTGAAAATTTTCACTGAATAGCAAATAAGATTTATAAGAAAAAACTGTAGATATAACCTAAAGAAAGCTTCTGAATTTAAAGATGAAAAAAAAATTACAAGCTTATCATAGGAAAGAATAGCTTACTTACAAAGGAAACAAAATCAGGCCATTATAGGAGTTTTCAGCTGCAAGATGAGACAAAGTTAGAGGACAAGAGAAGAGATTTACAAACAACTGAGAGAAAAAGTTTACAATCAAAGAGTATATAATACCTCAACCCAATTATGTTCATCTGTAGAGGAAAAAAAAATTAAGAACACATGAACATGTATATATCATTAACAGCAAGAACACTAAGAAAATATGCTAGAAAATGTTACTATAGCTATTTAGTTAGAACAGAGAAATCAACACAAGGGAAAGAAAAATGAGTGATGAATGTATTTCCTAAGTTATTTATAATTTATACTAATGCTTTTTATGTAATTGAAAATTTACTGCATGCAAGTTTAATAAGATTCTTGAAACAGAAAAGAAATGTAAAATAAAATATGATTATAACCTAGAACTAATTTTTTAAAGCTATCTTAGAAATGCCCTAAGATTGTGTGAAGATTAGAAAAATGTCCCATCTGGGAAGTAAATAGTTCTAAACTTTAAGTTTCATCTGGGAAGGAGAGATGGGCAAATAAGACATTTTAGTGGAATGATAATTCATTATTTTACTTTGAAATTAAGTATATATGTTTGTTTGGAAACCACTTTTAAGAATGGAAAAGTAACCACCTGCGGAATTAAATAACCAGAAAGATAGTAAAATGGATAAACAGTAAAATTTTTTCTTGAAAACAAAACTTTGAAAAGCTTAAAGTCATTCAAAATTAGAAATATAGCATTGAGGAAAAATAAATAAACCCCCATGGTAACTAGATAATTTACCTTTCTCTGTAACCAATACAGTAGACAGGGACAAACTAGTAGGCATATTATAAACAGTTTGAGGAACACAAAAAACAATTGTGACTTAATCAACATGGATAGAACTCTGCATTCAGCAGTAACAAATTCCATATCTTTTCAAGTGTGTATGAAATATTTACCATAATTGACAATATGTTTGACATTAAAGCATGTTGCCACAAGTTTGAAAAGCCTGATGTCATACAGTGTCTGCTTCTGACAACAGTGAAATTCAGGTCGATATCAATTATCTAAATAAATGTTTTAAAAGTGTATCTTTGAAATTGAGAACAAGAACTTTTTGTTTCACAAATCCATGAATAACTCACAGTATATCTTAAAAATTATTTTTTAGGAAATGTAATATTTAAATATTGTGAAATGCAGCAAAAGTTTGCTTAGGACATGCATAGCTTTAAGTGGATATATAAGAACAGAAGGAGTACTAAATAACAATGATCTAAGCATGTATCTCATAGTGTTAGAAAAAGAACATCAAGTTAAACCCACCAAATAGTAGACTGTGGAATTGATAATGATATGATTAGAAATCACTGAAATAGTAAATAAATATTAATTAGAGAAAATCAATAAAAAAAGAATTTAGTTCTTTGAAAATATGGCTAATTAGTGTTGATGTTTGACAGAAAATAACAAAATTCTACAAAGCAATCATCCTCCAATTAAAATCTTAAAAAAAATTTTTTAAAGGCATAAAGTATAAAGACTTTAAAAAAATAAAATATGAGTACAATTGATAAACTCCTAGAAAATCAGATCAAGGGGAGAAAAGGAAAAGTAAGAGATGCTATAATTGATTAACTCATGAGAGAAAAAGAGTGCAGCACTACCAATCCTACAAACATCAAAAAGATAAGAGAACACTAAGAACAATGTTTTGAAAATAAATTTGAAAATTGAATGATATAGGAAAAAAAATTGTGAAACGTATCTTACTAAAGCTTACATAAGATAAAGTATACCATCTGCATAGCCTTATATCTAATAAAGACATTAAATCCTTAATTAAATCTTCTTATAAAGAAAAGCCTCAGATGGCTTCACTGGCAAATATTTCCAAATGTTTAATGAAGAAATAGTTCTAATATTACATACAATTCTAGAGAAAAAAAAGAAGAAATCTTCTCCAGTTGTTCTGTGAGTCAGATAACCTTGATTTAAAACCTGACAAGAACATTTGAAGGCTGTAGAAGGAAAATCAAAATGGAGTCAATATTGGTAAAAGAGCCAGGAGGCCATTGAGGAAGTGTGGCTTATGCATGTCTCAGTCTATTGTTCTAAGAAAGGCATCCAGAACATGTGCCAGAAAATCAACGTATTTATTGGACCTTTACCCTAAAATAATTTGTGATTCCTTAAGGACAAATATTTCCTGACTTGTGTCAGAGTCAGTCACCAGGCAACTTTATCAACTTTGTGGCTTTTGTCTTTATAAGCCCCTGACTCTGTCTCTTTTAAGAAAATCTCTTGGTTTTACCTGAATCTGGGTCTCCTGATTGCAATTTCTAAGAGCTCAAATACAGCTCTTTGTTATTTTCAGCCTTGAAATTAATTATTTTTTGACAAGGGGGAGATGGGAATAACAAGTCAAGTCAACTTATCTGCTGCTCTTAAATGTGAACTTCCTAAAAAATATGTTATTACATAAAACCTGAAAATATATAAGCAGGTTAACATTCAAATGTTTAAGTGGGTATTACTCAAGGAATATGACGTTAGTTTAAAAAATCAATCAATGTAATTTTATATATTAATAGGAAAAAGATGGAAAATTAAGAACTTGATTAATTTAATATTTGCTTATGATTTCTTAATCTGATAGAGGGCATTTACATACAATGTATAACAAGGATGATACTCAATAGTGAAATAATGAAAGTGTTCTACTTTTGATCAGATATGAGACAAAAATATCAGATATCACCATATCTAGCCAGCTTTATACTGGAGATTCTAGCTAGTATAAGAATTGTAAAGGCTGAAATAAAATTATCATTATTTATAGTCAACATGATAGCTTATCAAAAATCTAAAGTTACAGTTAAATTATTAGAAGTAAAAATAATTTTGACATTTGTGGATAAAAGGTTGACAAACAACAATCAATTATACTTCTGTTATTTTTCTATTATTTAGCAAGCAAAAAATAAATCAAATTTAATAACAATGTATTTGCAGGAGCATAAAATTAAAAGACCTAAAAATTACCAAACAAAAGATGTGCAAGAGCCCTACATAGTAAACTGCAAAAATAAAATCATTGAAAAAAAGAAGACCTATTTACAGGGATTTACCATGTTTTTGAATTAGAATATTCAATATTTAAAAGATGCCAATCCTTCTCAAATTGATATATTCCATGAAGTTTCATTCAAAATTCAAGCACCTGTTTTTATGCAAAATGAAAAATCTATTCAAACATTTATGTGGAAATTTTAAAATAGCCAAAAAGAGCCAATATCATCTTAAAAAGAACAAACCTGGGGAACTTAAACTACAAAAATGTACTGAAGTGAAAACTCTGGAAAACCTTTACAGAGAACCTACTATAAAGATCATACTAAATGATGAAATGCTAGTATTTTCATTAAAAATAAGACAGGCATATTTCTTATTCAGTTCAGTTCAGTTCAGTCACTCAGTCCTGTCTGACTCTTTGCGACCCCATGAATTGCAGCACGCCAGGCCTCCCTGTCCATCACCAACTCCCGGAGTTTACCCAAACCCATGTCCATCAACTCAGTGATGCCATCCAATCATCTCATCCTCTGTCGTCCCCTTCTCCTCCTGCCCCCAATCCTACCCAGCATTAGGATCTTTTCCAAAGAGTCAACTCTTCGCATGAGGTGGCCAAAGTATTGGAGTTTCAGCTTTAACATCAGTCCTTCCAATGAACACCCAGGACTGATCTCCTTTAGGATGGACTGGTTGGATCTTCTTGCAGTCCAAGGGACTTTTAAGAGTGCTCCAACACCACAGTTCAAAAGCATTAATTCTTCGGTGCTCAGCTTTCTTCACCGTCCAACTCTCACATCCATACATGACCACTGGAAAAACCATAGCCTTGATTAGATGGACCTTTGTTGGCAAAGTAATGTCTCTGCTTTTAAATATGCTATCTAGGCTGGTCATAACCTTCCTTCCAAGGAGTAAGAATCTTTTAATTTAATGGCTGCAATCACCATCAGCAGTGATTTTGGACCTCAAAAAAATCAAGTGTGACACTGTTTCCACTGTTTCCCCATCTATTTGCCATGAAGTAATGGGACCAGATGCCATGATCTTAGTTTTCTGAACGTTGAGCTTTAAGCCAACTTTTCCACTCTCCTCTTTCACTTTCATCAAGAGGCTCTTTAGTTCTTCTTCCCTTTCTGCCATAAGGGTGGTGTCATCTGCATATCTGAGGTTATCGATATTTCTCCCAGCAATCTTGATTCCAGCTTGTGTTTCTTCCAGCCCAGAATAGACTGATCTAAAATAATTCTAAATGTCTATGGGAAATTAAATTTTGCTACAGCACTATTTAAATTTACTGAGAAAGTAATGTTTCATTTAATTAATGTAATTAGCATAATAGATCAATCATTTTGAATAGAAAAAGACAGATTTCCTTTCTGGGTAATAGAATTAAAAGGTAAATTCGAGGAGAACTTTATGGGTACTAGTGCATATATCAAAATCTAAGTAAGTGTTTTCATAATCTAGTAGTGGGAAAAATCTTCCCAAGCATGTCAGAAAAAGAAGACATAAAGAAGAGAAAAAAATATTTGATTTCACATTAAAAAATAACAAAGCAAAAGACGTAAAGAATGAAGCAAATAAAAAAAGAAACATATATATTCAAATATTTGTAGTACATAAAATTTACAAAGGGACTATTTCCCTAATATGTAAAGTTCCTATATATTATTAGGAAAAAGGAACAGATCAAATATAAAAAAATAACTAAGATTATGCATTCATGGAAGAAAAAAATGTTACATATGTATGTATATATTTCATATATACATGAAAAGTTGGAATAAGTCACTAACAGGAAGATGCAAATTAAAACAACCATGGGAACAATATTTTATTTATCACATTGCCAAAATTAATAAATTAGTGGCATTTGTTCTGGCATAAATATGGAGAAATAATTACACACACGTTGTTTTGGGGACATATCAATTACTATAATATTTTTGAAAAAGATGTATGCAATATCACCCACTATGCATACATTGTGTTTACAGAAATAAAAGTCACAAGCCTATAAATATATGTGTGCAAAATATTTACTTTTAGCATTGTATTCTATGCTAGAAAAAAGTAAATCATTTAAACTATCCTTTAAAACTAAATTCCTTAAATTAAGGAGCATCCATATTATTTTTTTTAATA
This sequence comes from Okapia johnstoni, assembly GCA_024291935.2. Taxonomy (NCBI): domain Eukaryota; kingdom Metazoa; phylum Chordata; class Mammalia; order Artiodactyla; family Giraffidae; genus Okapia; species Okapia johnstoni. The sequence goes on along the minus strand of CM044305.1, from coordinate 68,074,035 downwards.
AATTTATTTATTTCAGTTGGGGGCTAATTATTTTACAGTATTGTAGTAGTTTCTGCCATACATTGACATGAATCAGCCATGGGTCCACATGTGTTCCCCATCCTGAACCCCCCTCCCACCCCCTCCCCACCCCATCCCTCCGGGCCATCCCCATGCCCCAGCCCTGAGCATCCGTCCTGTGCATAGAACATGGAATGGTGTTCCGCTTCACATATGACAATATACATGCTTCAATGCTATTGTCCCAGAACGTCCCACCCTCACCTTCTCCCTCAGAGTCCACAAGACTGTTCTACGCATCTGTGTCTCTTATTCTGTCTCGCATATAGGGTTACCGTTACCATCTTTCAAATTCCATATATATGCATTAGTATACTGTATTGGTGTTTTTCTTTCTGGCTTACTTCACTCTGTATAATGGGCTCCAGTTTCATCCATCTCAATAGAACTGACTCAAATGTATTTTTTTAATGGCTGAGTAATATTCCATTGTGTATATGTACCACAGCTTCCTTATCCATTCTTCTGCCGATGGACATCTAGGTTGCTTCCATGTCCTGGCTATTGTGAACAGTGCTGCGATGAACATTGGGGTACATGTGTCTCTTTCAATTCTGGTTTCCTCTGTGTGTACGCCCAGCAGTGGGATCAAATCTATTTTTCTAGATGTCCATAATATATTGTTGACTAAGCAAAGCAAAGGAAATAAGTCCTGAATATTTATTTGAAGGACTGATGCTGAAGCTGAAACTCCAATACTTTGGCCACCTGATGGGAAGAACTGACTCACTGGAAAAGCTCCTGATGCTGAGAAAGATTGAAGGCGGGAGGAGAAGGGGATGGCAGTTGGGTGTTATCACCAACTCTATGGACATGAGTTTGAGTAAGCTTCAGGAGTCGATGATGGTCAGGGAAGCCTGGCGTGCTGTAGTCCATGAGGTCGCAGAGAGTCAGACGTGACTGAGCAACTGAACTGAACTGAACTGAAGCAAAGCAAGCTTTACAGAATAATGTATGCATTATGAATATGTTTTTTAAAATAGGCAACCACAAAATCTCATATAAATATAATTTGTCTATGTGTATAGGAACATGGAGAAATGTATCAGGAGAGAATGAGAAGGATTGTTGGCATTTTTTAAATATATCTTTGAATTGTTTAACTAGTTACAATGATCACATATTACTCACGTGCTTAATATAAGTTAATAAAAGGGGAAAAAACTAGAAATCATTACCTGATGTGATAGACTGCACTGCGAGTTTTGAGCTCCTTCTATAGTGAGGTTTATTCAGTGATGCAGCAGCCTGTCTAAAATGCTTATAGTCTGAAATAATATCATAGCACTTTACCTCCACGAGTTACTCTGAGGGTTGATATTTCCTTAGAAACTACCACAGGAAACTTGTAAAATTCTGAAACTATATACATTCTCAGTGTATGGAAATTCAGCAAATATGCTATTTCAAGGATAAATTTTCTAATTGTTTCTTTACCAATATGACTTAAAATAAACTGCAACCAACCGGTTTTAGTGCCTTAAAAATTACAAGAGTTCACTTAAATACTAAGATCTTCATTAAAAGGTTCATTTACTTCTTACTATGAAATTCCCATTTTCTGGCTTTGAAATAAAATCTTCAAAATTCAAATGCTTTAAAAATAAAATATGCATAATACAATCAAATCAGTTTTATGTTGAGTAATATAAACATGATAATCTCTTTCTTGAGCATCAGAAATACAGGCATGGCTTTAAATATGACAACTGCTTCAATCTTCACTGCAGATCAGAAAATTAATGGGCATATGAAATAGCTGTAATTAGTACAAAAGATTTTAATGAACTCAAGTCAACAGTTCAAAAAATTTAATGATGTACATGAAAGAACCAGCATAGTCTTTTTGAGCATATAATGTGAATCTGAACAAATGACCTATCTAACATGACAATCTATATAACCATATAAAACATAGTACACATTTAAACAAAATATAAATTTATATCAATACCTCATACATTATGAAGTTGGCAATTATTTTTTGTACTATATTTAGTTGTTAACATTAATAGGCATGATCAATGTGATGAAAAGCCTTATTTTAAAGAATCACTCTGCTTTAGAAGGTAATGTAAAACTTTTCTTTTATTTTAGTATTGTTACGACAGAAGCCCTTTAATAGATTTCACAAAATCAATATAATTTTATTAGGGGCTTCCCAGGTGGCACTAGTGGTAAAGAACCCACCTGCCAATGCAGGAGACATAAGAGACACTGGTTCGATCCCTGGGTCTGGAAGATCCCCTGGAGGAGGAAATGGCAGCCCACTCCAATGTTGTTGCCTGGAGAATTCCATGGACAGAGGAGCCTGAAAGCTATGGTCCATAGCATTGCAAAGAGTTGGACAATACTGAAGAGACTTGCTATTGACTATGCCAAAGCCTTTGGCTGTGTGGATCACAATAAACTGTGGAAAATCCTGAAAGAGATGGGCATAACAGACCAGCTGACCTGTCTCTTGAGAAAGCTGTATGTAGGTAAGGCTATGGTTTTTCCATTGGTCATGTATAGATGTGAGAGTTGGACTATAAAGAAAGCTGAGTGCTGAAGATATAACCCCACAAACTGGGGTATACTTTACATGAAGCCAATTTCTTTCATAGCCTTTACACATCAAAGTATTTGCTCATTCTTATAAATAAGCTCAGATATCTTCCTACCATTTTTGCCTGTTTCAAGAAGTCAGCACGTGTCATGTTGGAGAAGGCAATGGCACCCCACTCCAGTACTCTTGCCTGGAAAATCCCATGTACAGAGGAGCCTGGTAAGCTGCAGTCCATGGGGTCACTAAGAGTCGGACGCGACTGAGCGACTTCACTTTCACTTTTCACTTTCATGTATTGGAGAAGGAAATGGCAACCCACTCCAGTGTTCTTGCCTGGAGAATCCCAGGGATGGAGGAGCCTGGTGGGCTGCCATCTATGGGGTCGCACAGAGTCAGACACGACTAAAGTGACTTAACAGCAGCAGCAGCAGCATATATAATATGCCATATTTAACAGAAACACTTTTATCCATGTTCCATAAAATTTTCTTTAAAATATAAAGAATATACAGGTATCATATACAGGTAAAATAGAAAGAACAGAAACAGTATGGACCTAACAGAAGCAGAAGATATTAAGAAGAGGTGGCTAGAACACACAGAAGAACTATACAAATAAGATCTAAATGACCCAGATAACCACAGTGGTGTGATAACTCAGATAAATATATGAAAAAAGAAAGAAAGAAAGATTTACATATTTAGAAGAGCTGAAAATGAGATTCAAATCATAAGGCTGATTGCAACTGGCCTCTGATTATGAATAAGGATGGATTCAAATAAGCACTATCTAACTGATGCTAACCCCTGAAGGCTTCCCCGATGGCTCAGCAGTAAAGAATCTGCCTGCAGTGCAAGAGATGCAGGACACTCCTGTTTGATCTCTGGGTTGAGAAGAGCCCCTGGAGGAGGAAATGGCAACCCACTCCAGTAGTCTTTCCTGGAAAATCCCATGGTCACAGGAGTCTGGTGGGGTACAGTGCATGGGGTTGCAAAGCGTCAGACACAGCTGAGCAACTGAACACATGCTAACCCTGTCTTAAGATCTTCATCAAGGCACAGATGAGCAATTTTTCAGGTCACACTCATTATTTAAAACTCAGCATGTGTCCACTTGCTATATAACAAAGAGATGAGAATTCTAAAACCTTGCAACCTTGAATTTGATCTAGATGACTAATGAATACATGATCACTGAATTGTGATGAGGTTCATATTTTATAATCCTATATATTTACCAGTGGTGACTTTCTAAATTGGTTTGGTTTCAAAATTGGATAATGTTGTTGAAGCACTAACTAAATTTATAGAAAAATAGGAAAGATTTCCAAAACAAGTTCCACTTACATCTGTTGTGCCTGCAGCAAAATAAGTACAATGGACTTGGGTTTGGCATCAAAGATCACTGCTGGATGCCAAGCCTAGCCATGCACACCTGCATCTCAGCACTTATAGCCACTATCTTTGTCAAGTGTTTGGGCTCAATAAATCTCTGAAAATCAAAAATACTACATTGTTTTGGGTAATATTCAACATCTGAATTGGAAACACAGGAAGATTCAACACAGAATTGTTGAAACAGAAAATTTCGGTGATTTGAATGAAAAGCTCAATTACTTTTCAATGCATAGACTTTATTGTTTAGCATTAATTTTTGGTATTTTCTTTTGATTTGAAATAATATGTCTTGTTCTTTACTGATGAAAGTTTAAATCATATCAAGATGAGAAAATGGAAAAGTGTTATTTTTAAGTTCAAACTTTATGTTGCTTTCTGAGGGAGTACAAAATTTTTGTTGAGGATGGGTTTATTAGAAAATTCCTTTAAAGTTCTCATTTTTGGTCAAAAGAAGTCTTCTCCTACTTCTGTGTAAGCAATCTAATAATAAATTATTATCATAAAATCAAGAACAGCATATAAAACCCACTGGAAAATCATTCAATGGGTTTGAAATTCAGTTTACTGTTCTGATTACCCTATGTTTTAACTATAAACATATCACATTACTATATTTTCCCTTAGACACCCTGAGTTGCAAAGAAAATACTAATCCCCAATAGTATTTTGTTTTGTGCTTTCCAGTTGAGGAAATTAAGAACATAACTCCTAGTGACTATTAAAATAGTAATTCAAATTTCAAGTACTTCAAACCGCTAAGCATGTCATAGTTTTATTATTTTCTAACTATGGATGTTGCAAGTGAAAGACAATTGCAACAATGACCCTTAGGTTTAGCTTGAATACAGTATTTCCTAGGAGATTTAATAGAGTTTGAAAGGCAAAACATTCAATATCACAGTAATCCAAGTCTATGCCCCAACCACTAATGCCGACGAAGTTGCAGTTGAACAGTTCTATGAAAATCTACAAGATTTTATAGAACTAACACCAAAAATAGATGTCCTTTCATCATAGGAGACTGGAATGCAAAAGTAGAAAGTCAGGAGATGCCTGGAGTAACAGACAAGTTTGGCTTTAGAGTACAAAATTAAGCAAAGAGATGAGAATTCTAAAACCTTGCAACCTTCCAGATGTACAAGCTGGATTTAGAAAAGAAGAGAAAAATGATCAAATTGGAAACATCCGATGGATCATAGAAAAAGAAAGAGAGTTCCAGAAAAACATCTATTTGTGCTTTATTGACTATGCCAAAACCTTTGACTGTGTAGATTACAACAAACTGTGGGAAATCTTTAAAGAAAGGGGAACACCAGATCTCCTTATCTGCTTCCTGTGAAACCTGTATGCAGGTCAAGAAGTAACAGTTAGAACCAGACATGGAACAACAGACTGGTTCAAAATTGGGAAAGGAGTAGGTCAAGACTGTATATTGTCACCTTGCTTGTTTAATTTATATGCAGTGTCATCATGCAAAATGCCAGAATGGAAGAAGCACAAGCTGGAATCAAGATTGCAGGGAGAAATATCAATAAAACTGAAATATACACATGACACCACCCTTATGACAGAAAGGGAAGAACTAAGGAGCCTCTTGAAGGTGAAAGAGGAGCACGAAGAAGCTGGCTTGAAACTCAACATTCAGAAAACTAAGATCATGGCATCTGGTCCTATCACTTCATGGCATCTGGTCCTATCACTTCATGGCAAATAGATGGTGAAACAAGGGAAACAGTGAGAGACTTTATTTTCTTGGGCTCCAAAATCACTGCAGATGGTGACTGCAGCCATGAAATTAAAAGATGCTTGCTCCTTGGAAGAAAAACTATGACAAACCCAGACAGCGTATTAAAAAGCAGTGACATTATTTGCTGACAAAGGTCCGTTTTATCAAAGCTATGTTTTTTCCAGTAGCCATTTACGGATGTGAGAGCTGAACAATAAAAAATGCTGAGCACAGAAGAATTGATGCCTTGAAACTGTGGTGCTGGAGGAGGTTCTTGAGAGTCCCTTGGACTGCAAGGATATCAAACCAGTCAGTCCTAAAGGAAATCCCACCTGAATATTGATTAGAAAGACTGATGCCGAAGCTGATGCTCCAATACTTTGGCTACTTGATACGAGGAGCCAACTCATTGGACAAGACCCTGATGCTGGGAAAGATTGAAGGCAGGAGGAGAAGGGGACAACAGAGGACAAGATGGTTGGATGGCATCCCTCACTCAGTGGACCTTGGTTTGAGCAAACTCTGGGAGATGGCGAAGGACAGGGAAGCCTGACATTCCTACAGTCCATGGGGTCATTATAGAGTTGACAATGCTGAGCAACTGAACAACAGCAAATCTATGGATGTTGCAAGTGAAAGACAATTGCAAAGATGACCCTTGGGTTTAGCTTGAATACAGTATTTCCTAGAAGACTTAATAGAGCTTAATGCTTCAATGGAATTAATGCCTCTATATAATGAAAAGGGTGAACTGATCAAAACTGAAAGGGAAGTCTTTCAACTTCCATCTTAAATTGGCAATAAGCACTTCCAAAGGCTGGCTGAAAACCATAAATAGGATGGCCAGAGTAGTTTGAACTTCCCATATCTATAATGGAAGCCTACTCATTCTTTTGAAGTATCACCCTGCTGAATACTGCTACTAGACCAGTTTTCTTGACTCCTGCAAAACACTGAGCATGATCTTAAGTAGAAGGAGAATTCTGATTTGGAACCTCAGCCTGAATGACTAGGAAAAAAATATATGTTTAAATGCCTGCATGTGCATGTTTCCCTCATGATACTCAGCAAAGGAATACCTTAATTAAAATCATATATCTCCAAAAAATTCTTTATAATTGAATTGGGCTAAAAGGTTTAGGTGAACTTTTTAATGATCCCAACAAAACCACATAAGAAATGTTGCCTTCTTTGATATTCTGGATTTCCCCAACATCCAAAATATTAACAATTATTAGTGCAAAAGCAAATAAAATTACTATAAACATACAGTTTACAAACACAAATCATTCTATAATTTTTTCAAAGCCTACTCATAAGCCTTAGGTAGACTTTCCTGTGCAATTATCCTATTGTCATCATTTTACGGAGAAAAGGCAGATGGTTGCTGTTGTTTAGTCACTAAGTCGTGTCTGACTCTTTGGGACCCCATGGACTGTAGTCCATCAGGCTCCTCTGTCCATGGGATTTCCCAGGCAAGAACACTGGAGCCGGTTGTCATTTTCTTCTCCAGTGGGTCTTCCTGACCCAGGGGTCGAATCCATGTCATCTGCATTGGCAGGTGGATTCTTTAACAGTGAGCATGCTAGAATTCTTATGCCAGATTTATTGCTTGCTAAATTGATGAATTTCATGCATTTGAGAATGAAATGGCAACCCACTCCAGTGTTCTTGCCTGGAGAATCCCAGGGATGGGGGAGCCTGGTAGGCTGCAGACCATGGGATCGCTAAGAGTCAGACACGACTGAGCGACTTCACTTTCACTTTTCACTTTCATGCATTGGAGAAGGAAATGACAACCCACTCCAGTGTTCTTGCCTGGAGAATCCCAGGGATGGGGGAGCCTGGTGGGCTGCCATCTATGGGGTCGCACAGAGTCGGACACGACTGAAGCAACTTAGCAGCAGCAGCAACTTGATGAATTTAGGCAAGTCATTTAATCTTCCTGAGACCTTGTTTCTCCATCTTTGAACCAAAATTGCTATGTGATAAATAAATTCAGTTATGGAAGCAGTGATACTAATAACTAGATTCACTGCATTATTCCTCAGTGCCAGTCACTGTGCCTAGATGCTTTGTCTATTTAGGAGATGGTATATTAGTTAAGAGAGTAATATTTGGAGTCAAATATGAGTTCAGTTCTTAATTCTACTAACCAGATAGCTGTGTAACACTGGGAAAATTTCTTTTCTGAGCTGAAGTTTCCTCAGCAAAAGCATGAAAATCGAAATGCCTATCTAACAAAAAGATTGTTTTATGATCAAAGTAGGTTTTCAAATTTAACACTTCACCTCCCTCAATATCACGCTCTAGTCCCCCAACTTGCCTTTATTTTTTCTCTAATAGTGTTATCATCATTTGACATTATATTGAATATTTTAAAATTTGCTCATTTTTGTCCTCCCACAAATAGGTGAGTACCATGAGGAAAGGGATTTATTTTATATATCACAAAATGCCCCTAGTATCACTGTTTATCTCATTAAACTTATTGAAATATTTATCAAATTAATGAGTGAATATTAAGAGTTTTGAACTAATATATTCAAAATAAAAATTCAATAGCTGTTCACTAGTTTTCTGAAAATATATAGAGAGGGTAAATAACTTGCCTAAGGAAGCACATCTGCTCAGTGACTAAGATAAATTAGGACCCAGAGTTCTTTACTTCTGGTTCATTCCTTGTGCTACTCTAGTGGTTCTTAAAATGTGGCCCTTGGGAAGATGGAATGATATCACCTTGGAACTGTGTTAGAAACACAAATTCTCAGGCCCCAACCCTGACTTATAAACATATGGGGTAAGGATAAGCAATCTTTGTACAAACAAGCACTCTTAATAATTCTGAAACATGCTAAAGTTTGATAACCACTCTACTATAAACCCTAACACTTTCTAATACCATGACTACTTTCTACTACCATAACTTCTTCAATGTCAAATTGGAAAAGTTTAATATCATTTAATATAAACTAAAGATCTATTACTTTTTATAAAGATTAACTCATTCAAATTTATTTTTTTTTCTGTTAGTATCAAACAAAATACCCCTAGTTTTATCTAACCCTTGGTTTTAGGAAAGCCAGAGATAAAATTGCTGTAGGACTATGCCAATAAATTTTGCCCTTTTAAGCTGATATATTTGTCCTGTGACATACCAATATAAATAATCTAGATCATGAGAATTTATTCCTTGGGTGCTACTTAATCAGATGTATCATATGCATTCACTATTTTAAAATATCTTCTCATGCAAATAATTTGCGATAACTACCTGTATCTAGCTTGCCTGAAAAATGAGTGCCAGATATATTTTTTATAGTTTTTAAAACACTTTGAGGATCTTAAAACTGCCCAAAAGTTAAAAAAGAAAATCAGAAATCAGAACAAAATAAAAAAATGCCCCACATTCATTGATTGATTGTTGACTTTGATTCTACAAGATAAAGCTAAATATTTTACATGTTATTCTTCAATTCATTGATTGCACGGTAAAAATTGATTGTGCTTAGATTATTCTTAGAGTGATTGAATAAAAAAGACAAGGCAATACTCAGATTATTATATTTTTGTGAAAAACTTTAAGCCTTCATTTATTAGAATTTTTCTCTTTTTTACTTCATAAATCTTGATCTTACATTGGCATTATGGTGCATTGCAAGAATTCAATCATGAATCTTCCATTCTCTTGCAATTAATAATACCACAGTGTTGGTGAACATAATTAATTCTCATTTTGTAGAAAAAAATGAAAATAATATTTTGCTCAAATAATATTTTGCCCAATAATATTTTGCCTATGTAGTATGGAATTTCAGTAATAGAAAGTTACAGCTTTCTCAAAACAATATCATTGCACAACAGACAGTGGTTATTTATTCTTGTTAGAACAATTTCATTTCATGTAAAGGCTGACTCAGCTTGTTCCTTGGGAAATAAGAAGGATTATGAAAATTAAGTGAAAAAAAAAAGAATACATAGTCATGGATTCAACCTGAAAACAAATGGAAGAAAATATCTGAATGGTAATACTTCTTTATTCATGATAACTAGACATTTCCACATAGTATATTATAGATTTCTGTGTTCACGCAACCTTGAGTACCAGTATAATTCTTCATTTATTAGCTCCAGGCAACCCTGGCCAATTCTAAGTGAAGAAGATTTCCAAAGAAGATTCTAATCTAAATAATTGTTAGCTTGAATGATTGTGTCAATTGTAAGAATTTGCCATTCCATGTTTCTTGTAAAAGTAAATTATTACCTCTGTATACTAATTCACAATAAATCTTACTCCCTGTAAACAAATGAAAATGTTTCTTCAACATAGTTGGCAACGCGGCATAATATTTAGACTTCAAATATTTATCTGTCTGAGAATCCTATTTAAAATTATAAGCATCAATGAGAAGGGTAAGGTATTAGGTTGGAGTAATGCCCTAGTGAGTATTAACCTTATACGAGCACTTCTTTGCCAGAAACCTAGTGATGAGGTGAAAAGAAGGAATGAGTGATTGCAGTTAGAGGATTGAGTAAATTTAGATCATGAGTAGCTATTTGTGATGAAATATCAAGCAAGAGTGATGAGATTGCCATAATGTTGAGAAAGTGAGGGCTGACTAGGGGAAAGGGGGTTTGCACACTTCCGTATGTGAACAGCTTCAGTCCCCAGGAGCAAATTCTCACATAATGTGCAGATAGATATGTGCCTGGGCTGACAGGAATTCTCACATAAATGTCAGTGTGCTTTGGGAGCTTGAGAGAAATACCAGAGAGGAGCTGAGAATAAATAATATCACCTCTGCCCTCAGACAGTGCTTTGTTTCCAGATGCAGAACGGACAACCAGGCTCGTCGCTGCAGTTGGCCAAACAAGATCACCTAAATGTCATCGGTTTTATACCTGATTGATGCTATCAGGGAAATTATATGACCTTGTTTTGCAACGATGTGACCTCTGCTTTGGAAATTTTTAAAGTAAAGCCCAATAAAAAGAGGCTAATCCAAATTTCAGTTCCTGCATTTTACCTTTTTAGCTATCTCAGATCAATAACCATTCACTGGCTTCTGTGATTCTCACATGGAGGAAGGAGCTGCACATTTTTCTTAATGACAGCAAGTGTTAAATTTAGCTATAAATGGTTGAGTCCGATTTAAAAATACCATTAAAGCACCACGGAGCATTTCAGTATTCCATAGCATGTCTATGTCTTTGTATTATGTTAAAACCTGCTTCCATTTTATGGTAAGAATGGAGATAAGAGCATGTATCAAGGCATTTTGTAAGAAGAAGAAATAAATACACATTTTATTTTTTAATCTCCTTGTCCTATGACAAGCCTAAAATTTAGGCAGTAAAGAAATTGGTAATCACATACGGTGGCCTCTAATAGGTGTATGGTTGGATTTCATTTAAGGGGTAAAGTCAGATGGGAAAGAAGAGAGAATATCTTGCATTGATACTTTTAAGCCATTGAATACCTGATACTGTGGCTTTCCTAAGTAACAGTACTATAGTTCTAAATGATTTGGGGAAACTATTTGCCAAACAAGAAGTTGTAAGTAACTCATTCTTAACTAAATAAGGAGGAAAGTATGAAAGGAGAGTGATTAGACAAATAGTTGTATATACACATGCTGTCTACACAGAAACTTACCTCTGATACCATGTAAACTCAGACTGCTTCATCTATACTTACTTTTCTACTTAATGTGCAACTGTATTGTAAAACAACTCATTTCTCTTAATTCAACACATATGCATATAGTTCTTCAGACAGCATAAAACCTAGATGATCAATATTTTTAATTTGCTTTTCCATGCCTCAAAATTCCAATAGGCCTACTTACTCATTGTACAATGGTACAGAAAAGATACATCAGTTTTATTTTCTTATGGGGCTGCAATTATTTTATATACTCACTCATAGTGGTGTGATGTGAGCTGTGATGGTATAGGGTGGAGTGATGGAACTCTTGCTCCATTTTATCTGGGAAGATGGTGGTTTTAAAAGATGTAGAAAGAGGTATAAACTAATTACAGTTGATAAGTGAATAAAATTACAATAAATGAATGGCCATTTAATAAACAAAGTTGTCATTGGTGGGGAAAGTAGAGTTGGAGAAAGATAATTCAGGGGAATGAAATTATCAATGTTTTGGGTGATGAGTAGTGTCATCAGGATGATGTAGTGGGAAAAGAATTGGAATTTTGAGGTGAAAGGGATTGTGTTTGAATACTGGCTTTTTAACTTAACTAGCTGTTTGACATTAACTATATATATATATATATATATATATATATATATATGTAACTTCTGCTAGCTCAACTATAAAATGGCAGGAAAAAATCTTTACCATGGAAGGTTATTATGAAATTAGTGGTTGATTAACACAGAGTGCATCATAAGGGATTCTCACTAAATATAACTATTAATGCTGTTAACTGACCGATGGGGAAAAATGTCCCAATGTATGAGCACTTACTATAAATGATAGTTATCATTTTCTTGTTTTCATGAAAAACACAATCTGCAGATGTGGTGGTATCAAAACTTAGGTGTAGCTCAGTTCAGTTGCTCAGTAATCTCCGAATTTTTGTGACCACATGGACTGCAGAACACCAGACTTCCCTGTCCATCACCAACTCCCAGAGCTTGCTCAGACTCATGTCCATTGAGTCAGTGATGCTGTCCAACCATCTCATCCTCTGTTTTCTCCTTCTCCTCCAGATTTCAGTCTCTCCCAGCATCAGGGTCTTCCCAATGAGTCGGCTCTTCACATTAGGTAGCCAAAGTATTGGAGTTTCAGCTTCAGCATCAGTCCTTCCAATGAATATTCAGGACTGATTTCCTTTAGAATTGACTGGTTTGATCTCCTTGCAGTCCAAGGGACTCTCAAGAGTCTTTGCTAACACCACAGCTCAAAAGCATCAATTCTTCAGTGCTCAGCTTTCTTTATGGTCCAACTCTCATATCCATACATGACTACTGAAAAAAACATAGCTTTGACTAGACGGAACTTTGTCAGTAAAGTAATATTTCTGCTTTTTAATATGCTGTCTAGGTTGGTCATAGATTTTCTTCCAAGGAGCAAGCATCTTAATTTCATGGCTTCATTCACCATCTGCAGTGATTTTGGAGACCCAAAATTAAGTCGCTCACTGTTTCCATTGTTTCCACATCTATTTGCCATGAAGTGATGGAACCAGATGCCATAATGTTAGTTTTTCGAATTTTGACTTCTAAGCCAGCTTTTTCACTCTCCTCTTTCACTTTCGTTAAGAGGCTCTTTAGTTCCTCTTAGCTTTCTGCCATAAGGGTGGTGTCATCTGCATATCTGAGGTTATTGATATTTCTCCCTGCAATCTTGATTTCAGCTTGTGCTTCATCCAGTCTGGCATTTCACATAATGTACTCTGCATATAAATTAAATAAGCAAGGTGACAATATACAGCCTTGTCATATTCTTTTCCCAATTTAAATCAATCCATTGTTCCATGTCCAGTTCTAACTGTTGCTTCTTGACCTGCACACAGATTTATCAGGAGGTAGGTAAGGCAGTCTGGTATTCACATCTCTTTAAGAATTTTCCATAGTTTGCTGTGATCCACACAGTCAAAGGCTTCAGTGTAGTCAATGAAGCAGAAGTAAGTGTTTTTCTGGAATTTTCTTGTTTTTTCTATGATCCAGCAGATGGAAGTTCTCACTTAATGTAATGTTGAAGCCTAGCCTGGAGAATTTTGAGCATTACTTTGCTAGAGTGTGAGATGAGTGCAATTTAGGTTAACTAATGAAATTATAATAACCGGACACTATTGTTTTAGTTCCCAGGTATATTGTGTTAGAACATGTATAGAAATGGAGAAAAAGACACAGCATACTAGCAGATATTTGGAGGCATGGGCTTATAATTATATAAGAAGGGAAAGTGATACAGTAAAAAGAACCTATGTTTGGAGTCTAAGAAGGTATATTTGAATTCACCATTTAGAAGCTTAGTAAATTGTTAAATCTCTATAAGCCTCAAATACCCCTTTTGAAAACTGAGCATAGGGTATGTGTCAGAAACAAATTATCATAATAAAGCACAGAGGACAATGCCTCACATGTAGTAAACTTCTCATCAACTGTTGGTTAATAATGATCAGTGTCTAATACTCCAACATCATATTTCTCCAGATCTACACTGTATGCCCAGGGATTGTTTCATATATAGACAATCTTAATGTGCCTTGAAAATATTCATCCAAGACCAAGAGAACTTCCTGAGACTAGAGTAGGAGGTTTATTTAAGAGTTCAAAAAAAGCATCAAGATTGCCAATAGAGGTAAATAATGTCAAACACTGAGACTGACATGCACACACTGCTTTATTTAAAATAGATAACCAACAAGGACCTATTGTGTAGCACAGGAAACTCTGTTCAATATTCTACAATAAACTAAATGGGAAAAGAATTTGATAAAGAATAGATACAAGTGTAACTGAATCAGAATAGATACAAGTGTAACTGAATCACTTTGCTATATCTTGAATCTAACACAACATTGTATATCAACTATACTCCAATATGAATTTTTTAAAAAAGATACTCTTTTACTTAGAGTATAGGAAGTCATCAACTTATATTCCAACTTTTGTTTTTCATATACAAGAATAAAATGAAGTGACAAGGTTAAAGAATTGTCTAAATTGCAAGTAGAGTAAATGTTAGCTGAAAGCTAAGTAAGTCTTGCTACCAGTATTCTTGCCTTGAGAACCCCATGAACAGTATGAAAAGGCAAAAAAGATAGAACACTTAAAGATGAACTCTCCAGGTCTGTAGGTGCCCAATATGCTACTGGAGATCAGTGGAGAAATAACTCCAGAAAGAATGAAGAGACGGAGCCAAAGTAAAAATAACACCCAGCTGTGGATGTGACTGGTGATAGAAGCAAGGTCTGATGCTGTGAAGAGCAATGTTGCATAGGAACCTGGAATGTTAGGTCCATGAATCAAGGCAAATTGGAAGTGATCAAACAGGAGATGGCAAGAGTGAACGTCGACATTTTAGGAATCTGCAAAGTAAAATAGAAGAAGGCAATGGCACCCCACTCCAGTACTCTTGCCTGGAAAATCCCATGGACAGAGGAGCCTGGTAGGCTACAGTACATGAGGTCGCTAAGAGTCGGACACGACTGAGCGACTTCACTTTCACTTTTCCCTTTCATGCACTGGAGAAGGAAATGGAAACCCACTCCAGTATTCTTGCCTGGAGAATCCTAGGGACGGTGGAGCCTGGTGGGCTGCCGTCTATGGGGTCGCACAGAGTCGGACACGACTGAAGCGACTTAGCAGCAGCAGCAGCAAAGTAAAATGTACTGGAATGGGTGAATTTAACTCAGATGACCATTGTATCCACTACTGTGAGCAAGAATTCCTTAAAAGTAATGGAGTAGCCATCACAGTCAAAAAAGAGTCCGAAATGCAGTATTTGGATGCAGTCTCCAAAACGACAGAATGATCTCTGATCATTTCCAAGGCAAACGATTCAATATCACAGTAATCCAAGTCTATGCCCCGACCAGGAATGCTTAAGAAGCTGAAGTTGAAGGGTTCTATGAAGAACTACAAGGCCTTTTAAAACTAACACCCAAAAAAGATGTCCTTTTCATTATAGGGGACTGGAATGCAAAAGCAAGAAGTCAGGAAAAACCTGGAGTAGCAGGCAAATTTGGCCTTGGAGTACAGAATGAAGCAGGGCAAAGGCTAACAGAATTTTGCAAGGAGAACGCACTGATTATAGCAACACCCTCTTCCAACGACACAAGAGAAGACTCTACACATGGACCAGATGGCCAACACCGAAATCAGATTGATTATATTCTTTGCAGTCAAAGATGGAGAAGCTCTATACAGTCAGCAAACACAATACTGGGAGCCGACTGTGGCTCAGATCATGAAATCATTATTGACAAATTCAGACTGAAATTGAAGAAAGTAGGGAAAACCACTAGACCATTCAGGTATGACCTAAATCAAATCCCATACGATTATACTGTGGAAGTGAGAAATAGATTCAAAAGACTAGATCTGATAGAGTGCCTGATGAACTATGGATGAAGGTTTGTGACATTGTACAGGCGACAGGGATCAGGATCATACCCAAGAAAAAGAAATGCAAAAAAGTACAATGTCTGTCTGAGGAAGCCTTACAAATAGATGTGAAAAGAAGAGAAGCGAAAAGTAAAGGAGAAAAGGAAAGATATTCCCATTTGAATGCAGAGCTCCAAAGAATAGCAAGGAGAGATAAGAAAGCCTTCCTAAATAAACAATGCAAAGAAATAGAAGAAAACAATAGAGTGGAAAAGACTAGGAATCTCTTCAAGAAAATGAGATAACAAGGGAACATTTCATGCAAACATGGGCTCAATAAAGGACAGAAATGGTATGGACCTAAGAGAAGCAGAAGATATTAAGAAGAAGTGGCAAGAATACACAGAAGAATTGTACAAAAAAGATCTTCATGACCCAGATAATCATGATGGTGTGATCACTCACCTGGAATCAGACATCCTGGAAAGTGAAGTCAAGTGGGCCTTAGGAAGCATCACCACGAACAAAGCTAGTGGAGGTGATGCAATTCCAGTTGAGCTATTTCAAATCCTAAAAGATGATGCCATGAAAGTGCTGCACTCAATATGCCAGCACATTTGGGAAACTCAGCGGTGGCCACAGGACTGGAACAAGTCAGTTTTCATCCCAATCCCAAAGAAAAGCAATGCCAAAGAATGCTCAAACTACCGCACAATTGCACTCATCTCACACACTAGCAAAGTAATGCTCAAAATTCTCCAAGCCAGGCTTCAGCAATACGTGAACTGTGAACTTCCAGATGTTCAAGCTGGATTTAGAAAAGGCAGAGGAACCAGAGATCAAATTGCCAATATCCACTAGATCATCGACAAAGCAATGAAGTTCCAGAGAAACATCTACTTCTGATTTATTGCCTATGCCAAAGCCTGTGACTGTGAGGATCACCACAAACTGTGGAAAATTCTGAAAGAGATGGGAATACCAGACCACCTCATCTGCCTCTTGAGAAATCTGCATGCAGGTCAGGAAGCAACAGTTATAACTGGACATGGAACAACAGACTGGTTCCAAATCGGGAAAGGAGTATGTCAAGGCCGTATATTGTCACCCTGCTTATTTAACTTATATGCAGAGTACATCATGAGAAACGCTGGGCTGGATGAAGCACAAGCTGGAATCAAGATTGCCGGGAGAAAAATCAATAACCTCAGGTATGCAAATGACACCACCCTTATGGCAGAAAGTGAAGAACTAAAGAGCCTCTTGATGAAAGTGAAAGAAGAGAGTGAAAAAGTTGGCTTGAAGTTCAACATTCAGAAAACTAACATCATGGCATCCGGTCCCATCACTTCATGGCATATAGATGGGGAAATAGTGGAAACAGTGGCTGACTTTATTTTGGGGGGCTCCAAAATCACTGCAGATGGTGACTGCAGCCATGAAATTAAAAAGCACTTGCCCCTTGGAAGGAAAGTTATGACCTACATAGACAGCATATTAAAAAGCAAAGACATTCCTTTGCCAACAAAGGTCTGTCTAGTCAAGGCTATGGTTTTTCCAGTAGTCATGTATCGATGTGAGAGTTGGATTATAAAGAAAGCTGAGCGTTGAAGAATTGATGCTTTTGAACTGTGGTGTTGGAGAAGACTCTTGAGAGTCCCTTGAACTGCAAGGAGATCCAACCAGTCCATCCTAGAGGAAATCAGTCCTGAGTGTTCACTGGAAGGACTGATGTTGAAGCTGAAACTCCAATACTTTGGCCACTTGATGTGAAGAGCTGACTCATTTGAAAAGATCCTGTTGCTGGGAAAGATTGAAGGCAGGAGAAGAAGGGTATGACAGAAGATGATATGGTTGGATGGCATGACTGACTCAATGGACATTAGTTTGAATAGACTCCAGGAGTTTGTGATGGACAGGGAGGACTGGCGTGTTGCAGTTATGGGGTCGCAAAGAGCTGGACACAACTGGGCGACTGAACTGAACTGAAGTAAGTCTTGAAAACTAGAATAAAAGAAGCTCAAAAAATGAAAAGTTTAAAAAAATAGTGTGGTACACTAAGATAATTTGAACAACTGAGTTTCATTTTCATGATTATCAGAGAGAGAAGACTTTTTTTGTAAAACTAGAACTTTTAGAAAACAAAGCTATTGCCATAGAGCTTTTCCCTTTGTGTCCTTCTGCTCTCACTATAGGTTCAAACTGAAGATTTCTGGTTTCTCATGTAAAGAGCTTGGCAGTTGCCAGTCCATCCTTACAAACTGAAAAGTCAACTCTTCCTGGATCTATAAGAGAGGGGGAGACACAGGGCAAACTGCCACTCTCAAAGGTGAAAAGAAAGACAAATACTGGAAGAGTCACTCTTTATCAGAGCAGACCCTCAGGAGCAGAAACTGCCTCGAAACTATTCCAGGGTAGGAAATCTTAAATTGATGAATTACTGTAGGCTCATCATGGTCAAGTCTAACAGCTAAAAATGCAGACTGATCCTGTCATAGGATGGCCCCCAGATTTTGTAAGTTTTACATCCAGGATGCATGTTCAGTAGCTAAGTTGTGTCCAACTCTGCGACCCCATGGCCTGTAGCCTGCCACGCTCCTCTATCCATGGAGATTCTCCAGGAAAAAATACTGGAGTGGGTTGCCATTTCCTTCTCCATTTATATCCAGATGGTAGGCCACGTTTTCATAATAAGTATTAGAGAAAATCAACTTATGCTTCTGGCAGTGGGAGGGGAAAAAAACCATTTTAAAATACCCCAGAGGTCCTTCTTCATAAAAAGGCCACCTTCTGGGGAGACTAGTTAAGGGGAACATAGCCTACTGGGATATTATCAGAGTATACTGGATGAAGGAATATACTCAAATCCAGTCCACTCTAGACATTTTGTCCAACCTAAGGGAAGAAAAAAAAAAACAGAAGTTTACAGTCTAGAAGCATAAGCTCACTAGAAGACTGAGACCTAATCGTAAGACTATAGACTTCCTTCTCTTCTCCTAAAACTTAGAATCCCATTAATAAAGTACTATTTAGAGTAGTTCCTTTTACTTGGTACATCATGTCTGACTCTCAAGAAAAAAATTACAAAAAAAGTAAAAAAAAAAAAAAATATATATATATATATATATATATATATATATATATATATATATATATATATATCCTTTGAGCAGAGCAAGCATCAGAACTACATTCTGGGGAGGCTGGAATTATCAGAGTAAGAGTTTTAAAATAACTGTCTTGTCCTTAATTGCTCAGTTGTGTCTGACTCTTTGTGACCCCATGGACTGTAGCCCACCAGATTCCTCTGTCCATGGGATTTTCCAGGCAAGACTACTAGAGTGGGTTGCCATTTCCTTCTCCAATAATGGCATAAAAATGAGATAAATACATGCAGAAAAATAAAACTTGATTCTTATCTAACACCACTCAAAAAAATTACTTTGAAATGGATCTAAGACTTAAACATAAGACCTGGTACTAAAAAATTCCTAGAATAAAACAGTGAAAGAAGCTCCTCAATATTCATCTTGGCAATGATTTTTTTTTGAGTGATACTGAAACCACAAGCAACAAAAGCAGAAATCAAAGTACTAAACAACTTAAGAATGATTTATTTTTTGGAAATGGTAGGCTAAAAAGCCACTATTCCATAACAACCTCAGATATGCAGATGATACCACTCTAACGGCAGACAGGAACTAAAGAGTCTCTTGATGAGAGTGAAAGAGAAGAAAAAGCTGACTTAAAACTCAATATTCAAGGCAGGAAGGTTTGGTTTAAAAGGGCAGCCCGCCCCAGGCCCTTCCTCCCTTCCTCTGTCTCCGGGCCTGGGAGAGCACCTCTTCTCCATGAGAGAGCACCTCTGTCCTGCCGCCACGTACCAGTGCCTGGGTGAAGTGCTGCTGCTGTCCTGTGTCTAGCCTGCCGCCCTTGATTCTGTGGCTACCGACTCCGCTGTGCTGCTGGGCCGGGCCCGCGCGGCAGTGTGCTGCAGCTGTCGCCGCCCCGCAGCCAGGGCTTGTGCCATCCGCTCGGTGACACTACAGCGAGGTGGCGGCCAACCGTGAGGACGACCTCAACTTCTTCAATATAGTGGAGGCCTTCTTCGACCATGGTGTCAACATCGTGGAGGACAAGCTGGTGGAGGACCTCAAGACCCGGGAGACTGAGGAGCAGAAGCGGAACCGGGTGTGTGGCATCCTGCGGATCATCAAGCCCCGCAGTCACGGGCTGAGCCTGTCCTTCCCCATCCAGCGTGACGACAGCTCCTGGGAAGTCATCGACGGCTACTGGGCCCAGCACAGCCAACACCGCAAGCCCTGTAAGGGAGGTATCCATTATAGCACTGATGTGAGTGTAGATGAAGTTAAAGCTCTGGCTTCTCTGATAACATATAAGTGTGCACTGGTTGATGTGCCATTTAGGGGTGCCAAAGCTGATGTTAAGATCAATCCCAAGAATTAAACTGAAAATGAACTGGAAAAGATCACAAGGAGGTTCACCATGGAGCTGGCAAAGAAGGGCTTTATTAGTCCTGGCATTGATGTGCGTGCCCCAGACATAAGCACAGGCCAGCGGGAGATGTCCTGGATTGCTGAGACCCATGCTAGCACTACAGGGCACTCTGATGTTAATGCCCATGCCTGTGTTACCATAAGCCCATCAGTCAGCATGGAATCCACAGACGGATCTCTGCTACTGGTCAGGGAGTTTTCCATGGGATTGAAAACTTCATCAATGAATCTTCTTACATGAGTATTTTAGGAATGACACCAGGATTTGGAGATAAAACATTTACCATTTAGAGAGTTGGTAACGTGGACCTGCACTCTATGAGATATTTACATCGTTT
Organism: Okapia johnstoni; assembly: GCA_024291935.2. NCBI lineage: Eukaryota > Metazoa > Chordata > Mammalia > Artiodactyla > Giraffidae > Okapia > Okapia johnstoni. Next base: position 68,053,373 of record CM044305.1, on the reverse strand, counting down.
TGGTGCTAAATGTATTGCTGTTGGTGAGTCTGATGGCAGCATATGGAATCCAGATGGTATTGACCCAAAGTAACTGGAAGACTTCAAATTGCAACATAGAACAATCCTGGTCTTCCCCAAAGCAAAGATCTATGAAAGGAGAATCTTGGAGGTTGACTGTGACATCCCTGCTGCCAGCAAGAAGCAGCTGACCAAGTCCAATGCACTAAGAGTCAAAGCCGAGATCATTGCTGAAGGTGCCAATGGACCAACAACTCCAGAAGCTGATAAGATTTTCCTAGAGAGGAACATCATGGTTATTCCAGATCTCTACTTGAATGCTGGAGTAGTGACAGTATCTTACTTTGAGTAGCTAAATAATCTAAATCATGTCAGCTATGGCCGTTTGACCTTCAAATATGAAAAGGATTCTAACTACCACTTGCTCATGTCTGTTCAAGAGAGTTTGGAAAGGAAATTTGGAAAATATGGTGGAATTATTCCCACTGTACCCACAGCAGAGTTCCAAGACAGGATATCTGACAAAGACATTGTGCACTCTGGCTTAGCTACACAATGGAGCACTCTGACAGGCAAATCACGCACACGGCCATGAAGTGTAACCTGGGATTGGACCTGAGACCAGTTGCCTATGTCAACACCATTGAGAAAGTCTTCAAGGTGTTCAGTGAAGCTGTTGTGACCTTCACATAGACAAGACTGTAGCTGACTTCTTCACTACCCTCTTCCTCTGCAGACCTATCACAAGTTTACATGTAACCACAGAAATCTCTTTCTCATAACTTAATAGATAATAGACATCATTCCTAACAAGTCAGTCCAAATTAGCCCCTTAAGAGAAAAAAAAAATTAAGGTTAGGGGATCATATATAACCTAATAAGTGATAGTAGAAATTAGCTATGCCAGAGAGTCATTTAGGCATTTTGTCTTTAAATAAAAGGTTTTTTCCATCTGCTTGTGTTGCCTTTCTCCATGGCTGCTTCCCAGCACATTCAGGTATGGGCCTAGAAAGGCACCTGTTGTCCAAGACCAGTCAATCAATTGCCCTTTCAGCTCTGAACATGTCTATCAGGTGCTTTGACACATTTAAGAAACAGGCATATAGCATCTTCAGGAGGTAGCATGGTCCTCAAGTGAGTTATTGGTATTTTACATCAGCAAAATAACTCAATTTTACAGGTCACAAGCACCACCACCAACAACAAAAAACCCTTTCTGTTTATGTATTTTCTTCTTTTAGAATAAAATAAGTACATGCTACTGTAAGAAAATTGCCTTTAATCACTTAACAAGCCTAACCTTGACTCAAGCAGTGAATGCCCATAAACATAATAAGTGAAAAAAGCTAGTATTTTTATAACATAAAACAATATCATTTATAGCTTGTCAACTGCATACTGTCACCTCACACGCTATCAAAGTAATGCTCAAAATTCTCCAAGCTAGGCTTCAACAGTACATGAACTGTGAAATTCCAGATGTTCAAGCTGATTTTAGAAAAGGCAGGGGAACCAGAGATCAAATTGCCAATATCCACTGGATCATCAAAAAAGCGAGAGAGTTCCAGAAAAACATCTACTTCTGCTTTATTGACTATGTCAAAACCTTTGACTGTGTGGATCACAACAAACTGTGAAAAATTCATAAAGAGATGGGAATACCAGACCACCCGACTTGCCTCATCAGAAACCTATATGCAGGTCAAGAAGCAACAGTTAGAACTGGACATGGAACAACAACCTGGTTCCAAATCGAGAAAGGAGTATGTCAAGGCTGTATATTATCATCCTGCTTATTTAACTTATATGCAGAGTATATCATGAGAAACACTGGGCTGGAGGAAGCACAAGCTGGAATCAAGATTGCAGGGAGAAATATCAATAACCTCATATATGCAGATGATACCACCCTGATGGCAGAAAGTGAAGAAGAACTAAAGAGCCTCCTGATGAAAGTGAAAGAGGAAAGTGAAAAGTTGACTTAAAACTCAACATTCAGGCTGCTATCCAAAAGACTACAAGCAATAAATGCTGGAGAGGGTGTGGAGAAAAGGGAACCCTCTTACACTGTTGGTGGGAATGCAAACTAGTACAGCCACTATGGAGAACAGTGTGGAGATTCCTTAAAAAACTGGGAATAGAACTGCCATATGACCCAGCAATCCCACTGCTGGGCATACACACTGAGGAAACCAGAATTGAAAGAGACACATGTACCCCAATGTTCCTCGCAGCACTGTTTATAATAGCCAGGACGTGGAAGCAGCCTAGATGCCCATCAGCAGACGAATGGATAAGGAAGCTGTAGTACATATACACAATGGAATATTACTCAGCCATTAAAAAGAATACATTCGAATCAGTTCTAGTGAGGTGGATGAAACTGGAGCCTATTATACAAAGTGAAGTAAGCCATGAAGAAAAACACCAATACAGTATACTAACACATATATGTGGTATTTAATTAATCGGTAAAGATAACTCTGTATGCGAGACATCAAAAGAGACACAGATAAATAGAACAGTATTATGGGCTCTATGGGAGAGGGCGAGGGTGGGACGATATGGGAGAATGGCACTGAAGCATGCCAATTATCATATGTGAAATGAATTGCCAGTCCAGATTCGATGCATGATACAGGGTGCTCAGGGCTGGTGCACCGGGATGACCCGGAGGGATGGGATGGGGAGGGAGGTGGGGAGGGGGGTTCTGGAAGGGGAACACATGTACACCCATGGTGGATTCATGTCAATGTATGGCAAAACAAATACAATATTGTAAAGTTAAAAAATAGATAAATAAACTAATTTAAAAAAAAAAACTCAACATTCAGAAAACTAAGATCATGGCATCTGGTCCCATCACTACTTGGCAAATAGATGGGAAAACAATGGAAACAGTGGCAGACTTTATTTTTGGGGGGCTCCAAAATCACTGCAGATGGTGATTGCAGCCATGAAATGAAAAGACACTTGCTCCTTGGAAGAAAAGCTATGACCAACCTAGACAGCATATTAAAAAGCAGAGATATTACTTTGCCTATAAAGGTCCATCTAGTCAAATCTCTGGTTTTTCCAGTAGTCATGTATGGATGTGAGAGTTGGACCATAAAGAAAGCTGAGCACTGAAGAACTGATGCTTTTGAGCTGTGGTATTGAAGAAGACTCTTGAGAGTCCCTTGGACTACAAGAAGATCAAACCAGTCAATCCTAAAAGAAATCAGTCCTGAGTATTTATTGGAAGGACTGATGCTGGAGCTGATGCTCTGAAACTTTGGCCACCTAATGTAAAGAAGTAAATCATTAGAAAAGACCCCAATGCTGGGAAAGATTGAAGGCAGGAGAAGGGGATGACAGAGGATGAGATGGATGGATGTCATCACCGACTCAATGGACATGAGTTTGAGCAAGCTCTGGAAGTTGGTGATGGACAGGGAAACCTGGCGTGCTGCAGTCCATGGGGTTGAAAAGAGTCAGAGAAAACTAAATGACTGAACTGAACTGAACTGAACACAGGAGTGACACCTGGGTAGCCAAGCTAGCAGATAAACATAAAAAAGTTTTGAATAGGAGTATCAGAATCGCCACCCTGTGAGGAAAACAGACTTCACAGAATTACTTCTGTCAAAGCATAAAACAAACAAATGACTAATCAAGCAATAACAACAACACTCCTCTAATGGGAGGTAGGAAGTATTGCTATCCATGTTGCTACCATATGTTATCTAAAATATCTAGTATTCAACAAAAAATTATGAAGCATGAAAATGAAATAGAAAAGTATAACCCTACACAGGGATGTGGGGTAGAAGTTAATAGAAATTGACCCCAAGGAAGCCTAGACATTGTAGACAAAGACAAATATCAACTGTCATAAATATGTTTCAAAAATTACAGGAAACCATGTTTAAAGAAGTAAAATATGAGAACAAGGTCTCAATAGAGAATGCAAATAAAGTCTAAGAAAAGATTCAAAGGAAACAAATAGAAAATCTTCAGTTGAAAAACTGAAATGAAAAATTCACTAGAGGAGCTCAACAGCAGATATAAGCAGACAGAAGAATCAGTTAGCTTGAAAGAGTAATAGAGATTTGAATACAGATAAAGAAAAAAGTATCAAGAAGAATGAAAAGACACCACTGTCAAACTTCTGAAAGCTAAAGGCAAAGAGAGAACCATAAAAGTGACAAAATAAAAAATGAGTTGTCATGTATAGGGAACCTAATAAGTTTTACAGCTGGCATCTCATCAGAAACAATAGAGACCAAATGCAAAATCTAGGGGAAAAAAAAAACCTGTCAACTAAGAACATTATATCAAGCAAAATTGCATTTCTAAAATAAAGACAAAATAGAGGCATCCCAGATAAACAAAAACTGAGACAATTTTTGCCAGCAAACATAGCTTAAGGAAATACTAAGGGGAATTTTTCAGGCTTAATGCAAGTGACACCAGTCATTTACTCAAATCTGCAAAAATACACAAAAAACAACAGTAAATGTAAGCATGTAGGTAGTTATACAAGATGGCATAACTGCCTATTTATCCCACTGTCTTCTCTTAAATTATTTAAAAATTGCCCAAAACAATATGTATAATATTGTTTTAAAGGATCAAGAAAATATATAAATAGGTTGCCGTGTTGTCCTCCAGGGGAGCTTTCTCACCCAGGTATCGAGCCTGCATCTCTTATGTCTCCTGCATTAGCAGGCAGGTTCTTTACCACCAGCGCGACCTGAGAAGTCCCAAATAAGAGGGTTAGTATAACAAATTCCATAAGCATACTTGTTGTCATTTCTTGACAAAGCTTATTCAGACTTACATAAAGAAATTATGTAAAGTAATAATTATAGCAAGGTATTGTTGGCTTTGTAACATGTATAATTATAGATGCACAACAATAATGGGCTTCCCTGGTGGCTCAGCAGGGAATCCACCAGCCAAGCTGGAGTGAGATCACTGGGTCAGGAAGATCCCCTGGAGGAGGAAATGGCTGCTCACTCCAGCATTCTTGCCTGGGAAATGCCATGGACAGAGGAACCTAGCAGCTCCAGTCCATGGGGTCTCAAAGAGTTGGACATGACAGAGTGATTAAACAACAATGATGACATAAAAAAATGACAGCAAATAGAGTTATATTCTATGAAAGCTTCACTATTTTGCTGGAATTTAGTATACATCTTAAATATATTTTGATAAGTTACTGTTCACATTTTGAATTCTAGAGAAATCACTAGTAAATAATTTTAAAATATACCATTAAAACTCTTAAACAGATTAAAGTGCCACACTAAAACTATATACATGAAACCACACAAAGCAATAAAGTTGGAAAAAAGATGTAAGATATACAGGTAAAAATGATAGATATGAATTTCAGCATATCAATAATAACATTAAGTATGAATATTTTAAATAATGATAAAAGAGTCAAGTTTACCATTATTATTTAAAACTAGTATAATTATATAATGTCTTTACATATTTAAAAGTAATCTTAACACCCTCTGATGTAAATCACAGCAATATCCTCTATAACCCACCTCCCAGAGCAATGGACATTAAAACAAAAATAAACAAATGGGTCCTAATTAAACTTAAAATGTTTTGCACAATGAAGGAAACAATAAGCAAGGTGAAAAGACAGCCTTCAGAATGGGAGAAAATAACAACAAATGAAACAACTGACAAAGACTTAATCTCCAGAATATGCAAGCAGTTCATGCAGCTCAATACCTGAAAATTTAACAACCCAATCAAAAAGTGGCCAAAGAACTAAACAGACATTTTTCCAAAGAAGACACACAGATGACTAATAGACACATGAAAAGATGCTCAGCATCACTCATTATTAGAGAAATGCAAATCAAAACCACAATGAGGTATCATCTCACACCAGTCAGAATGGCTGCCATCAAAAAGCCCACAAACAATAAATGCTGGAGAGGGTGTGGAAAAAAGGGAATCCTCTTACGCTGATGGTGGGAATGCAAAATGGTACAGCCACTATGGAGAACAGTGTGGAGATTCCTTAAAAAACTGGAAATAGAGCTGCCATGAGACCCAGCAATCCCACTGCTGGGCATACACACTGAGGAAACCAGAATTGAAAGAGACACATGTACCCCAATGTCCATTGTAGCACTGTTTACAATAGCTAGGACATGGAAGCAACCTAGATGTCTATCAGCAAACGAATGGATAAGGAAGCTGTGGTACATATACACAATGGAATATTACTCAGCTATAAAAAGGGATGCATTTGAGTCAGTTCTAGTGAGGTGGATGAAACTGGAGCCTATTATACAGAGTGAAGTAAGTCAGAAAGAGAAACACCAATACTGCATATTAATACATATACATGGAATTTAGAAAGATGGTAACAATGATCCTATATGCAAGACCACAAAAGAGACACAGATGTAAAGAGGAGACTTTTGGACTCTGGGAGAAGGTGAGGGTGGGATGATTTGAGGGAATATAATTAAACATGTATATTTCCATATGTAAAATAGATGACCAGTGCAAGTTTGATGCATGAAGCAGGGCAATCAAAGCTGGTGCTCTGGAACAACCCAGAGGGATAGGATGAGGAGGGAGGTGGGAGGGGGTTCAGGATGGGGGGACACATGTACACCTGAGGCTGATTCATGCTGATATATGGCAAAAACTACCACAATATTGTAAAGTAATTAGCCTCCAATTAAAATAAATTAATTAATTTTAAAAAGAACTAATGGTAAAACTTGACTCTCTTACCATTATTTAAAATATTCATACTTAATGTTATTATTGATATGCTGGAATTCAAATAATAGTGGGAGAGTCAAGGAGCTTCCCTGGTGGCTCAGATGGTAGAGAATCTGCCTGCAATGTGGGAGACCTGGGTTCAATCCCTGAGTTGGGAAGATCTCCTGGAGGAGGGCATGGCAACCCACTCCAGTATTCTGGCCTGGAGAATCCCATGTACAGAGGAGTCTGCAAGGCTGATGTCTATGGGGTTGCAAAGAGTCAGACATGACTGAGCACAGCACAGGAGATTCAAGGGACTTGAGGATTGATTAAGTTAAAAAAAAATATGACCATGAGATTGCAGTAGCACATGCAGGCTTTACTGGGTGATATTTGATCTGTTCGTATGTGGGGGAAGTACTACAAAGCAGAGGACTATCAGAATCTATGTGCAGTGGCTACTAAGAAAAAGTAGCAAAATGAACCCTTAGAGGAGAGGAAAATCACTATCCATGAATGTTGAATGTCACTTCATTTATTAGCTCTTTGATTTCTTTTATCACAATTTTACAGTTTTTTCATATAGATCTAGTACATATTTTGTTAAGTTTATACTTAAGTATTTGATTTTTAGGGTGATCATGTAAATGGTAATATTATCTTAATTTCAAATTCCACTTGTTCATTTCCAGTATACAGTAAAGTGACGGACTTTTGTGTATTAACCTGTATCCTGCGGGAAGATCCCCTGGAGTGGGAAATGGCAACCCACTCCAGTATTCTTGCCTGGGAAATCCCATGGAGAGAGGAGCCTGGTTGGCCACAGTCCATGGGGTCTCAAGGAGTCAGACATGACTGAGCGACTAAGCACACAAGACTTTCGGTATGATACACAAAAGCAGTAGCGACAGGGAGGATCCTTGCCTTGCTCCTGACCCATAGCAGAAGTTTCAAGTTTTTTACCACTAAGTATGATGTTAGCTTGCAGGATTTAAATAGCTGTTCTTTATCAAGTTAAGGAAGCTCCTCTCTGTCCCTAGTTTACTGTGATTTATTTAAGTCAAGATTCAGTATTAGATTATGTGAAATACTTTTTTGCATCTGTTAATATCATATGATTTTTATTCATTAGCTTTTGACATGATGAATTACATTAATTGATTTTTGAATATTGAACCAGACTTGCATACCTGGAATAAATCCCACTGATCATGGTACATAATTCCTTTTATATTTTTTATTTAATTTTCTAATATTTTATTGTGGATATTTGCATTTATGTTCATGAGAGCTATTGTTCAGTAGTTTTCTTTTTATTGTAGTATTTTTGTTTAGTTTTGGAATTAAAATAATGCTGGCCTCACAGATTGAACTAGAAAGTATTCTCTCTGATTCTATCTTCTGAAAGAGATTGTTGAGAAATGGTGTAATTTTTTCCTTAAATGTTTGGTAAATTTCACCAGAGAACCCATCTGAGCCCAGTGCTTTCTGTTTTGGCAAGTAATCTATTACTTATTCAATTTCTTTAATAGACACAAGCCTATTCCAATTATCTATTTCTTATCTCTGAAAGATTATATCTTTCTTGGAATTGCTAAATTTCATTTAGGTTATCAAATTTATAGGCACAGAGTTCAAAGTGTTATTTATTTTATAATCCTTTTAATGCCCATGGGGATCTCAAGTGATATTCTCTCTTTCATTTCTGATATTGGGTAATATGTGCCTTGTCTCTCTTTTTTCTTAGCCTGGCTAGAAGCTTATTGATTTATTGATCTTTTCAAAGAGCCAGTTCGAGATTTTATTAATTTTCTCTTGATTTTCTGTTTTCAATTTCATTGACATCTGCTCTGATTTTTATTGTTTCTTCTGCTCACTATGGATTTAGTTTGTTTTTTCTTGTTTCCTAAGCTAGAAGTTTAGATGATTGATTTTAGATCTTATTTCCTCATACATTAATTCAATGCAATAAATTTCCCTCTAAGCACTGCTTCACTGAATGCCATAAATTTTGATTAAGTTGTTTTCATTTTAATTTAGTTGAAAATAATTTAAATTTCTCTTGAGATTTCTTCTTTGACCCATGCATTACTTAGACATGCTTTGCTTAATCTCCAAATATCTGAGGATTTCCCAGTTATCTTTCTGTTATTGGTTACTAATTTAATTTCATTGTGTTCTGAGAGCAGACATTGTATGATTTCTATTTAAAAAAAATAAAGTTTTTATTTATGGCCCAGAATGTGGTGTATCTTGGTGAATGTTCCATGTGAGCTTTAGAAGAACTGCTGCTGTTGGATGAAGTAGTCTATATAGGCATACCTCAATATCTTCTCTGGTGGCTCAGAGGTAAAGAATCCACCTGCAATGCGGGAGACCTGGGTTCGATCATTGGGTTGGGAAGATCCCCTTGAGAAGGGAATGGCTACTCACTCCAGTATTCTGGCCTGAAGAATTCCATGGACAGAGGAGCTTGTCAGGCTACAGTCCATGGAGTCTCAAAGAGTTGGACACGACTGAGCGACTTTCACTTCTGTTCAGTATCTGCATGAAATTAGTTCTAGGACCCCCAACCAAAGCCATGGATGCTCAAGTTCCTTATATAAAATGGTGTAGTTTTTGCATTTAACCTATACACATCCTCCCATGTACTTTAAATAATCTCCAGATTACTTATACCTAATACAATGCAAATGCTGTGTGTGTGTGTGTGTGTGTGTGTGTGTGTGTGTGTGTGTGCGTGTGTGATCAATCGTGTCCAACTCTTTGAGATCCTATGGACTGTAGCCCGCCAGGCTCCTCTGTCCGTGGGATTCTCCAGGCCAGAATACTGGAGTGAGTAGCCATTTTCTACTTTAGGGGATCTTCCAACCCAGAGATCGAACCCAGGTGTCCAGCTTCTCCTGCATTGGCAGGTGAATTCTTTACCACTAGCACTACCTGGGAAGCCCAAATGCTATATAAATAGTTGTAAATTCAGTGTAACACTATGTAAATAGTTGCTGGCACACAGCAAATTCAAGTATTGCTTTTTGGAAGATTCTGAAATTTACAAAAAATATTTTCAATTCTTGGTTGGTTGAACTAGATGCACAACTCATGGATATGAAGGGCTGACTGTACATGTCAATTATATGCTGTTGATTAATTGTGCCCTTGGGCTCATTTTGCTGATTATCTGCCTGATGGATCTATCCATTTTTTATAGAGTGATATTGAAGTCTCCAACTATTATAGTGGATTCATCTATTTCTTCATGCTGTTCTGTTTTGGCCTTACTTAATTTGATATTCTGTTGTTAGGCACATACACATTAAGGACTATTATATCCTCTTGGAATAGTTACACTTTTACCATTATGTAATTCTCCGGTTTACCCCTAAAGATCTTCTTATTCCGAAGTATCTTCTGTCTGAAATTAATATAGATACTTCTGGTTTCTTTCATTTAGTATTAATATGGTAAATATTTTTTTCTATCTCTTTACTTTAATAAACAGGTGTCTTAATATATAAAGTGAGTTTCTTAAAGACAACTTAGACTTGGGTCTTATTTTTTTTTTATCTACTCCAGGAATCTCTGTAATGTCATTGATATAGTTAGACCATTGATGTTAAAGTAATTCTTTTTTTTAAATTTATTTTTTATTGAAGGGTAATTGCTTTACATAATTTTGTTGTTTCTGTCCAACCTCAACATGAATCAGTCATAGGTATACATATATCCCCTCCCTTTTGAATCTCCCTCCCATCTCCTGCTCCATCCCACCCCTCTAGGTTGATACAGAGCCCCTGTTTGAGTTTCCTGAGCCATACAGCAAATTCCCATTGGCTATCTATTTTAAATACGGTAATGTAAGTTTCCATGTTACTCTTTCCATGCATCTCGCCCTCCCCATGTCCATAAGTCTATTCTCTATGTCTGTTTCTCCATTGTTGCCCTGTAAATAAATTCTTCAGTACCATTTTTCTAGATTCCGTATAAATGCATTAAAATATGATATTTATCTTTCTCTTTCTGACTCACTTCACTCTGTGTAATAGGTTCTAGGTTCATCCACCTCATCAGAACTGACTCAAATGTGTTCCTTTTTATGGATGAGTAATATTCCTTTGTGTATATGTACCACAACTTCTTTATCCATTCATCTGTCAATGGACATCTAGGTTGCTTCTATGTTCTAGCTATTGTAAATAGTGCTGCAATAAACAATGGGATACATGCGTCTTTTTCAATTTTGTTTTCTCAGGGTATATGAATAGGAGTGGGATTTCTCGGTCATATGGTGGTTTTATTCTTAGTTTTTTTTAAGGAATCTCCATACCGTCTTCCATAGTGGCTGTATCAAATTACGTTCCTGCTAATAGTGCAAGAGTGTTCCATTTTCTCCACACCTTCTCCAGCATTTATTGTTTGTAGACTTTTTGATGATGGCCATTCTGACCAGAGCAAGGTGATATCTCATTGAGTTTTTTTTTTCCTTTATTTTTTTATTTGTTTTGCCATACATTGACATGAATCCACCATGGGTGTACATGTGTTCCCCTTCCAGAACACCCCTTCCACCTCCCTCCCCATCCCATCCCTCCAGGTCATCCCGGTGCACCAGCCCCGAGCACCCTGTATCATGCATTGAACCTTGACTGGCGATTCGTTTCACATATGATAATTTACATGCTTCCATTCCATTCTCCCATATCATCCCGCCCTCGCCCTCTCCCATAGAGTCCATAATACTGTTCTATTTATCTGTGTCTCTTTTGATGTCTCGCATACAGGGTTATCTTTACCGATTGCCTAAATACCATATATATGTGTTAGTTGATTTGCATTTCTCTAATTAAGAACGATGTTGAGCATTTTTTCATGTCTTTGTTATCATCTGTATGTCTTTTTTGGAGAAATGTCTGTTTAGGCCTTTTTCCCACTTTTTGATTGGGTTGTTTGTTTTTCTGGCATTGAGCTGTATGAGCTGCTTGTATATTTTGGAGATTAAGTCTTTGTCAGTCGTTTCATTTGCTACTATTTTCTCCCATTCCGAGAGTTGTCTTTTCGCCTTGCTTATAGTTTCTTTTGCTGTGCAAAAGCCTTTAAGTTTAATCATTTCCCACTTGTTTACTTTTGTTTTTATTTCCATTACTCTAGGAGGTGGGTCATAGAGGATCTTGTGTTGATTTATGTCATTGAGCGTTCTACCAATGTTTTCCTCTAAGAGCTTTATAGGTTTGGGTCTTACATTTGGTTCTTTAATCCATTTTGAGTTTCTCTTTGTGCATGGTGTTAGGAAGTGTTCTAATTTCATTCTTTTACATGTATTTGCCCAGTTTTCCCAGCACCATTTATTGAAGAGGCTCTCTTTGCACCATTGTATGTTCTTGCCTCCTTTGTCAAAAATTAGGTAGCCATAGGTGCATGGGTTTATTTCTGGGCTTTCTATCTTGTTCTTTTGGTCTGTATTTCTGCTTTTTTCTGCCAGTACCCTACTGTCTTGATGACTGTAGCTTTGTAGTATAACCTGAAGTCAGGAAGCTTGATTCCTCCAGCTCCATTCTTCTTTCTCAGGACTGCTTTGGCTATTGGGGCTCTTTTGGGTTTCCATATAAATTGTGAATTTTTTTTGTCCTAGTTCTGTGAAAAATGCCATTGGTAATTTGATAGGGATCACATTGAATCTGTAGATTGCATTTTGTAGTATAGTCATTTTCGTAATACTGATTCTTCCTACCCAGGAACATGGAATATCTCTCCATCTGTTTATGTCGTCTTTGATTTTTTTTCATCAGTGTCTTATAATTTTATGTGTACAGTTCTTTTGTCTCCTTAGGTAAGTTTGTTTCTAGATGTTTAATTATTTTTGTTGCAATGGTGAATGAGATTGATTCCTTAATTGCTCTTTCTGATTTTTCATTGTTAGTATATAGAAATGCAAGTGATTTCTGTGTATTGATTTTGTATCCTGCAACTTTGCTAAATTCACTAATTAGCTCTAGTAACTTTCTGACACTATCTTTAGGGTTTTCTGTGTACAGTATCATGTCATCTGCAAACAGTGAGAGCTTTACTTCTTCTTTTCCAATCTGGATTCCTTTTATTTTGTTTTCTTCTCTGATTGCTGTATCTATCAGAACTATGTTGAATAATAGTGTTGAAAGTGGACACCTTTGTCTTTTTCCTGACCTTAGCGGGAATGTTTTCAGTTTTTCACCATTGAGAATAATGTTTTCTGTAGGCTTATCATATATGGCCTTTACTATGTTGAGGTAGGTTCCTTCTATGGCCATTTTTTGAAGAGTTTTAAACATAGATGGGTGCAGAAGTTTTTCAAAGGCTTTTTCTGCATCTATTGAGATGATCATATGGTTTTAACTTTCAATTTGTTAATATACTGTATTGCATTGGTTGATTTGCTTATATTGAAGAACCCTTGCATTCCTGGAATAAACCTAACTTGATCATGGTGTATGAGCTTTTTGATGTGTCACTGAATTCTGTTTGCTAAAATTTTGTTGAGGATTTTTGCATCTTTGTTCATAAGTGATATTGGCCTGTAGTTTTCTTTTTTTGTGTGTTGTCTTTATCTGTTTTGGTATCAGGGTGATGGTGGACTCATAGAAAGAGTTTGGAAACGTTCCTTCCTCTGCGATTTTTTGAAAGAGTTTTAGAAGGATATGAATTGACTGTGGTTTTCAGGCTCTCTGCCCACTGATGTAGAAAGGTAAGAGGCTTAGGAAGCTTCCTGATGGGAGTGACTGACTGAGGGGAAAACTGGGTCTTGTTCTGATGGGCAGGGCCATGCTCAGTAAATCTTTTATCCAATTTTCTGTTGATGGGTGGACCTGTGTTCCCTCCCTGTTATTTACCTGGGGCCAAACTATGGTGCAGGTAATGAAGATAGTGGCGACCTCCTTCAAAAGGTTCCATACATGTACTGCTACACTTAGTGCTCCCAACTCTGCAGCAGGCTACCACTGACCCACATCACTGCTGGAGACTCCTGGACACTCATGGGCAAGTCTGAGTCAGTCTCTTCTGGGGTCACTGCTCCTTTCTCCTGGGTCCTGGTGCCCACAGTGTCCTGTTTCTGCCCTCCAAGAGTCTGTTTCACCAGTCCTGAGTAAGTTCTGGTGGCTGTATGGTGGGGTTAATGGCGACCTCCTCCAAGAGGGCTTATGCCATACCCAGGTGTGCTGTACCCAGAGCCCCTGCCCCTGCGGCAGTCCAATGCTGACACAAACACAGTTCTGTCTCAGTCTCTATGGGGTCTCTGGGTCCTGGTGCACATAAGGTTTGTTAGAGCCCTCTGAGCATCACTGGCAGGTATGGGGTTCGATTCTAAATGTGATTTTGCCCCTCTTACCATTTTCTGGGGCTTCTCCTTTGCCCCTGGATGTGGGTTATCTCCTCAAAGTTGCTCCAGCACAGCACAGCTGTCACTCCAGCACCTAAAATCTTGCTGGGGCTTATCTGTCTTTGGACGTGGAGTATCTCCTCACAGACTTTCCAGCGCCATGCAGCCTCAGCTCCAGCACCATACCTGAAACAGTATGTGAACTGTGAACTTCCAGATGTTCAAGCTGGATTTAGAAAAGGCAGAGGAACCAGAAATCAAATTGCCAGCATCCATTGGATCGTCAAAAAAGTGATAGAGTTCAAAAAAAAAAATCTACTTCAGCTTTATTGACTATGCCAAAGCCTTTGACTGTGTGGATCATAACAAACTGGAAAATTCTTAAAGAGATGGGAATACCAGACCACCTGACCTGCCTCATGAGAAATCTGTATGCAGGTCAAGAAGCAACAGTTAGAACTGGACATGAAACAACACAGTGGTTCCAAATTGGGAAAGGGAAACATCAAGGCTGTATATTGTCACCCTGCTTATTTAACTTGTATGCAGAGTACATCATGAGAAATGCTGAGCTAGACGAAGCACAAGCTGGAATCAAGATTGCCAGGAGAAATATCAATAACCTCAGATATGCAAATGAGACCATCCTTATGGCAGAAAGTGGAGCAGAACTAAAGAGCCTCTTGAGGAAAGTGAAAGAGGAGAGTGGAAAAAGTTGGCTTAAAGCTCAACATTCAGAAAACTAAGATCATGGCATTTGGGCCCATCACTTCATGGAAAATAGATGGGGAAACAGTGGAGACAGTGTCAGACTTTATTTTGGGTGCTCCGGAATCACTGCAGATAGTGATTGCAGCCATGAAATTAAAAGACTCTTGCTTCTTGAAAAGAAAGTTATGACCAACCTAGCCAGCATATTAAAAAGCAGAGACATTATGTTGCCCACAAAAATCAGTCTAGTCAAGGCTATATTTTTTCCAGTAGTCATGTATGGATGTGAGAGTTGGACTATAAAGGAAGCTGAGTGCTGACGAATTGATGCTTTTGAACTGTGGTATTTAAGGAGACTCTTGAGAGTCCCTTGGACTGCAACGAGATCACACCTGTCAATCCAAAGGAAATCAGTCCTGAATATTCATTGGAAGGACTGATGCTGAAGATGAAGCTCCAATACTTTGGCCACCTGATGCGAAGAACTGACTTATTTGAAAAGACCCTGATGCTAGGAAATAGTGAAGGTGGGAGGAGAAGGGGACAACAGAGGATGAGATGGCTGGGTGGCATCACCAACTCAATTGACATGACTTTGAGCAAACTCCAGGAGTTGGTGATGAACAGGGAGGCCTGGCATGCTGCAGTCCATGGGGTCACAAAGAGTCAGACATAACTGAGTGACTGAACTGAACTGAACTGAGACATTAGCTCTTCTCCAAATGTTTGATAGAATTCTCCTGTGAAGCCATCTGCTCCTGGGCTTTTGTTTTTTTGGGAGAGTTTTGATCACAGCTTCAATTTCATTGCTTGTAATTGGGTTGTTCATAATTTCTATTTCTTCCTGGTTCAGTTTTGGAAGATTGAACTTTTCTAAGAATCTGTCCATTTCTTCCAGGGTATCCATTTTATTGCCATATAGTTGTTCGTAATAGTCTCTTATCATCCTTTGTATTTCTGCATTGTCTGTTGTAACCTCTCCTTTTTCATTTCTAATTTTGTTGATTTGATCCTTCTTTTTTTCTTGATGAGTCTGGCTAATGGCTTGTCAATTTTCTTTATCTTCTCAAAGGACCAGCTTTTAGTTTTATTAATCTTTACTATTGTCTCTTTGATTTCTTTTCATTTATTTCTGCTCGGATCTTCATGATTTCTCTCCTTCTACTAATTTTGGTTTTTTTGTTGTTGTCTTCTTCTTTTTCCAGTTGTTTTAGATGTAAAGTTGGGTTGTCTACTCGATGTTTTTCTTGTTTCTTGAGGTATGATTGTATTGCTATAAACTTCCCTCTTAGAACTGCTCTTGCTCCATCCCATAGGTTTGTAATTCTCGTGTTTTCATTGTCATTTGTTTCCAGAAATTTTTTTTATTTCCCTTTTGATTTCTTCTGTAACATGTTGGGTATTTAGAAACGTGTTGTTTAATCTCCATATGTTTGTATTTTTTACGGTTTTTTTCTTGTAATTGATATCTAGTCTCATGGCCTTATGGTCTGACAAGATGCTTGACATGACTTCAATTTTCTTAAATTTACTGAGATTTTATTTGTGACCCAAGTTGTGTCTATCCTGTAGAATATTCCATGTGCACTTGAGAAGGTGTATTCTTCTGCATTTGGATGGAATGTCCTAGAGATATCAATGAGATCCATCTCATCTAATGTGTCTTTTGGTTGGAGCATTTAATCCACTTACATTTAAAGTAATTATTGATATATATGTTCCTATTGCCATGTTCTTAATTGTTTGGGGTTGATTTTTTAGATCTTTTTTCTTCTGTTGTATTTCTTGACTATAGAAGTTCATTTAACACTTGTTGTAAAGCTGGTTTGTGTACTGAATTCTGTTAACTTTTGCTTGTCTGAAAAGCTTTTTATTTCTGCATCAGTTTTGAATGAGATCCTTGCCAGGTACTGTAATCTTGGTTGTAGATTTTTCCCTTTCAATACTTTAAATATATCTGCCATTCCCCTTTGGCCTGCAAAGTTTCTGCTGAAAGATCAGCTGTTAAGTGTAAGGGGTTTCCTTTGTATATTACTTGTTGCTTCTCCCTTGCTGCTTTTAATATTCTTTCTTTGTGTTTATTCTTTGTTAGTTTGATTAGTATGTGTGTTGGCATGTTTCTCCTTTGGTTTATCCTGTATGGGACTCTTTGTGCCTCTTGGGCTTGATTGACTATTTCCTTTCCCATGTTGGGGAAATTTTCAACTATAATCTCTTCAAAACTTTTCTTCATATCCTTTCTTTTTCTCTTCTTCTTCTAGGACCCCTATTATTCGAATGTTGGTGTGTTTGATATTGTCCCAGAGGTCTCTGAGACTATCCTCTGTTATTTTCATTCTTTTTACTTTATTCTGCTCTTCAGAAGTTATTTCCACCATTTTATCTTCCAGTTCACTGATTCGTTCTTCTGCTTCAGATATTCTGCTATTGATTACTTATAGAGGTATTTTTAGTTTCAGTAATTGTGTCGTTTGTCTCTATGTTTTTATTCTAATTCTTCTAGGTCTTTGTTAATTGATTCTTGCATTTTCTCCATTTTGTTTTCAAGGTTTTGATCATCTTTACTATAATTTTTTTTATGAATTCTTTTTCAGGGATTTTGCCTATTTCCTCCATTTACTTGGATTTCTGTGTTTCTAGTTTTTTCCTTCATTCGTGTAGTATTTCTCCGCCTTTTCATTTTTTTTTAACTTATTGTGTTTGAGGTCTCCTTTTCCCATGCTTCAAGGTTGGATTATTTCTTCCTTTTCATTTCTGCCTCCTAAGGTTGGTCCAGTGGTTTATGTAAGCTTCCTATAGGGTGAGATTTGTGATGAGTTTTTGTTTGCTTGTTTTTCCTCTGATGGGAAAGGCTGAGTGAGGTGGTAATCCTGTCTGCTGATGATTGGCTTTGTATTTTTGTGTTGATTGTTGTTTAGATGAGGCGTCCTGCACAGGGTTGGGTGATGCTGGGTCTTGTATTCGAATGGTTTCCTTTTTGTTAGTTCTCACTGTTTGATACTCCCTAGCGTTAGGTCTCTGATAGTCTAGGGTCAGTTCTCTGGTAATCTAGGGTCTTGGAGTCAGTGCTCCCACTCCAAAGGCTCAGGGCTTGATCTCCCTGCACCTCTCAACCTGCACTCCAAATGAGGGCAGCTCAACAATAGGTGTGGGTTTAGGGGTGTCAGAGCCTGAGCCATGGTTGGGCTGATAAAGTTGATCAGCCATGGGAGCCCCCAGGGCAGCAGGAGACTTCAGAGCAAAAATTAAAGCAATTCTTGTTATACTTGGATTAATACCAGATTTATTGCTATTTTTATTGACTGTCTGCCTTTTTTCTCTATTCCTGTTTGTCTTCCACAATTTTGTACCTTTTGTAGTATTAATGGAATTTTCTTTGTGATTGTATTTTCTTTCCTTGATAAGCATATCAGTTATACTTTTTAAAAATATTTTTAGTGATTTTTCTTCAGTTGCAATATCCATTTGCAAATAACAGAAATTTGCTTCTAAATTATGCTATAATGCTTCAAAGGTGATGAAAATACAAAGTATTCCTGTTTCCTCCATCTTGTCCTTTGTATCATTGTTATCATTCATTTCACTCATACATAGGCATACTTAATTACATATATGTGTGTATATAAAATCAAATGCATTGTTGCTGTTGTTATTTTGAACAAATCATTATCTGTTAGATCGATAAAGAGTCAAAAGTAAATGTTTTTGTTTTATCTTTACTTATTTCTTCTTTGTGGGTCTTCCTTTCTTATGTAGATCCAAGTTTTGTACCTATGTTGTTTTATTTCTCTCTGAGGAACTTCTTTTAATATTTATTTCAAAGCAGGTATTTTGTCAGTGTGTGCATATGTGCTAAGTCTCTTCAGCTGTGTCCAACTCCTTGTGATGCTATGGACTGTATCCTCTGTTCATGGAATTCTCCAGGCAAGAATACTGGAGTGGGTTGCCATGCCCTTCTCCAGGGGGTCTTCCCAACCTAAGGATTGAATTCACATCTCTTGAATCTCCTGCATTAGCATGTGGGTTCTTACCACTAGCACCACCTGAGAAGTCCCATTTTGTCAATAAATTCCCTCATTTATTTCTCTAAGAAAGTTTTTGTTTATCTGAGAAATTTTATCACTGAATATAGGTTTCTAAGTTGGTAATGTTTTCTCTCAACTCTTTTAATGTTCCACTCCATTCTCTTCTTGCTTCCATGGTTTCTGAAAAGTTCATTGTAATTCTTATCTTTTCTCCTCTATAAAGAAGGTATTTTTTCTCTGTTGATTCTTTCAATATTTTCTATCTTTTTTTTGAAGTTTGTATATGATATACCTAATTATATATGATTTTTGGAATTTATCCTGTGGGGCCATCTCTAAGCTTCCTATATCTGTGGTTTGGTATCTGACATTAATGTCAGGAAAATTCTCAGTCATGATTGTTTCGAATATTTATTTTGTTCCTTTCTTTTTTTCTTCTTCTGGTATTTCCATTATGCACATGTTACACCTTTGGTAGTTACCCCACAGTCCTTGGACATTCTGTGGTAGTTTTTTTTTTTTTTTTCCAGTCTTTGTTTTCTTTGCTTTTCAGTTTGGGAGTTATTTTATTAAAACATCCTCGACCTCAGATTTTTCCTCAGCTGTGTTCAGTCAACTAATATGCCTATCAAAGACATTCTTCATATCTGTTACAGTGTTTTCGATACATAGCATTTCTTTTTGATTCTTAGAATTTCATGTTTCTGTTTAGATTTTTCAACTGTTCTTATATGCTCTCTACTCTTACACATAATAGCCCTTAGCATAATACTCATGGTTTTTTTCTCTTCTTTTTTATTGAGGTATAGTTGACTGACAACATTATATTAGTTTCAAGTGCCCCTGAACTGTGAAATTAACCACTGTTCTCAGTCCTTACCTCCCACCCTTAGGTAGGACAGGATGGGGACTGGATTTGGGTGTTTCCTTTCTCCCTTGTAGAAGGCTAAGCTACCTAGAGTTAAGTTTTCCAAAACTGAACTTCTGTCCTGATAGAAGCCCAGCAAATTATGCTGTGATAAAATAGTCTCTACTTGGGGCATGCCATGTTAAGAAGAAAAGAATGCTCTACCATATTTCAAAATGATTTGTTTTCCCCTCTTACAGCCAGAAATATGAGGGAATTTTTCTCCTGTATTTACTGTAAGGACTGGAAGAACTCCTCTAGGTAAATCTAACAAAACTTTACAGGCTCTTCTATGACTGGGTCTTCCTAGAGTTTTAACTCTCAGAGCTGTCCACACTAAGCCACTAGCCATTCGTCAATTACAGTTCAGGTTTTCTTACCCTGGCATTGGTTCCCATAGAAGTTCCTGCTCATGGATTTCTGCTCTATAAATTATGGTTCTCTGTATCTACCTGTTTGTCTCTCCAATTTTGGTACATTTGTTTGCCCTGTGACCTCATTTTTTGGTGAATGTAAGAAGAGTTGTTTTTTTCAGTTTGTTCAACTTTTTACTTGTTGCTAGGATTGAGTGGTGACTTCTAAGCTTCTTGCATGTTTAACCAGAAATAGGGAGTCTCTAGTTTTTCTAAATAATTTCTAAGAATAGGGTAAAATTAATTTTTTAGGGATAGTTTTAGATAAACAGAAAAGTTGCAAAGATAGTACAGAGAGTTTATATTAATATGAACCTCGGGCCTAATTTCTCCTGTTATTAGCCTCTTACACTGGTATGGTCCATTTGCCACAACTAACAAACCATTGTTGATAAACTATTACTATATAAAGTCTATACTTTGTGTGGATGCCCTTAGATTTATCTAATTTCTTCTTTCTGTTCCAGAAACTGCCATCCCAGAAACCACATCATGTTTAGTCATTATGTCTCTTTAAGCTCTTTGTGAGAGTTTCTCAGACTTTCCTTGTTTTTGATTAACTTGATAGTTTTAGAGAGTACTCATCGTGTATTTTGTAGAAAACATCTCAATTTTAATTTTTCTGTTATTTTTCTCAGTGTTAGACTGGAGTAATTTTTTTGAGTGGAGGAATAATACCACACAGGTAAAGTGGTATTTTTATCACATCACCTCAGGGATACATAATATCAACATGATTTATTACTGATGATGTTATGCATAGTATCCTGCCCTAGTTAGTGTTCTCCAGGTTTCTTAAAAACATTTGCTTTTTTTCCCCATTTTTATACTCTATTCTTTGTTTATTTTAACAGACTCTAGGAATTTATTGGTGACTGATATTTGTCATTTATTTTTTCATCTATGTGCCTATACTCTCTTCTTTAGAAACAAGTCACCAAACAAAGTGCACATGCAATGGGAGGAGGGTGGTTAAGCTCTACTTCTTGGAAGGAAAAATTATTTGAAACTTTTCTGTAAGGAACAGTTCCCACTACTCCCACATTTATTTTTTTTCAATCATTTATCTATATCAGCATAAACTTGTGAGATTTATTTTATTATTTGCGTTATAATCAAATACTATATTATGTCCTATGTTGCACAGATTGTTCCAGCTTTTGTTATTAGGACATACTTTAGGTTGACTCCTGTGTCCCTTTGATATTCCTTTATGCTTTACTTTCTGAACAGTAGTCTCCTTTCTGAGCACTACCTTACTTTCTGATCCTACAAGATGTTCCAGGCTCATTTTCATTGAATATATTTCCTACCCTAGCTCTAATGATTTTTCTAGGAACCTTGATTTTCTTTTATTGGAGGGATGGTACCTGCAAACTTAGATATGGTGCTGCTATGCTCAATGCTACTGGGGTAATTTTTCCAAGTACTCTCAGTTGACAGATTTGGGAAATACATGTGTGTATACTAACACTTGCTTACCCACACCTGTCTATAATTATTTCCATATCTCTCCATCTGTATCTACACTAAGCTATAGACATAATCATGCTGATATCTTTGATCACAGTGCAATAGCATATGATTCATTCTGGCCTTTCTCCCCTTGCTTATCTTCCCTCTCCAACCATAAAGCACCTAGCTCCTACCATGCACTTTCCACTTACTTATTAGTTTCAATTCCAATGTTCATGTAAAGTAGTTTCAGAATTTTTAACCTGTACTTCTGTGAGAAACAACTTTATCAACTAGAGTACGATGTTTACTTATAACTCTTTTTGTATTTAGCCTGAAAGTTTCTAGTCAAATCACTAGTTTCAAAATTTAAGTAGGTCAGCTTTTCCCCCCATCCCCTTCAGTGAAGTCATGCTGCTTTGAGACAGTTAGACTCTACATTTCATCCTGGATCCCTGGCCTACCGCATTTTATTTTCTTTTCTTCTTTTTTTTTTTTTTTTGCATTCACTGAAGTTCACTCTGTGATGTCCAGTACTTTGTGGCTTGACAAATACTAGTGTTATGTATCTACTACATCAGTACCTCACAGAAAAATTCCATCACCCTAATGAATCTCCTGTGCATTCCCTTGTAATTGACCACTCCCCTCTCAAACCCCTGGAAACCATGTTTGTCTTCTGTCTCTATATTTTTGCCTTTTCCAGAATGTCATACAAATGGAATCATTTAATATGTAGCCTTTTAGATCTGACTTTTCTCACTTAAAAATGCAATTTTTATTCATGTTATTGTATGAATTAATACTTGATTCCTTTTTATTTTTACTGAATAATATGCTCTTTATAACTGATCCACAATTTGCTTTTCCATTCACCTATTAAAGTAAAAAACAGACATCTTGGGTTGCTTCCAGTTTTTGGTGATCATGAATAAAGCTGCTATAAACATTCATGTACAGGTTTTTCTATTAATATAAGTATTCAGTTAACTTGGGTAAATGCTTATGGGTGTGATTGATGTTTTTACTGCATGAGTAACTACCAGAGTGTCTTCAAAGTGACTGTCCCACTTCTCATTCCCACCCACAATGGATGAAAATTTCTGTTACTCCACAATTTTGTGAGTATGTGGTATTATCGATTATATTTTTCTTAATTTGCATTTATCTAATGACATTTGAAATCGAGCATATTTTCATATATTTATTTGCCATTAGATACCTTTGTTTAGATATTTCATTCATTGTTTTATTTATTCCCCTTATTGAGTTTTAAGAGTTCCTTGTATGTTCTGGACACAAATTTGATTGTTTTCATCAGATACATAATTTGAAAATATTTTCTCCTAGTCTTTCCCCCCTGGTCTTGTCATTCTCTTAACAATGTATTTTTCAAATCAAAGCTTTTAGATTTGATAAAGTCCAATATGATGAGGTTTTTCCTTCATAGGTCATACTTTTGCTGTGTCTAATAGCTCATTGCCAAACACAGGGTCATGTAGATTTTCTCCTAGAAGCTTTATATTCTTTCATTTTTATAATTAGGTCTTTGATTCACTTTGAGTTAGTTTTTCAAAAGATGTAAGGTATAGTTATAGAATTTTTTTTCACGTGGTCCTCCAATTTATTGACACCACTTGTTAAAAAAACTGTTGTTTTCCCAAAGAGTTTCTTTGTATCTATTTCAAAAATCAGTTTATTTGTGTCTCTGTTTCTGGAAACTTTATGTTATTCAATTGATCTACATGTATCCTTTCACCAATACCACAATGTCTTGATTACTGTAGCTTTATAGCAAGTCTTGAAATTGAGTAATGTGAATTACCCAACTTTTTATTACTTGTCAGAATATTTTTTTTATTATCTCACTACCTTTGAATTCCCACATAAATTTTAGAATCAGCCTGTCATTATCTACAAAAAAAAAGCTTGTGGAGATTTCTATTGAGATTGTTTGGAATCTATTGAGAAATTGGAGAGAAATAACATTTTAACAATCTGGAATCTTCCATCCCATCTACACAGTATATTTTTCAACTTATTTAGATCTTATTCGATTTTTTATCAGTGTTTTATACTTTTCTACATATAGATCATACATATATACATATATAATGCTATATATGTATATATATATAGTACCTCACAGAAAAAAAAATATATGATATATAGATAAATAGATAGATAGATAGATAGATAGATGAGAAGAAATTTGAGGATTGCAATCAGCTGTTTTAAATGAATAACTGGGAGTCTAGCTTCAGGTATTACATAGCCCTTTCTTATACCTTCTGGAGGAAATGAAACCCTCCAGAAAGGGACCAGAATATCTTAGCCAACCTGGAGTCTTAATCTTCCTCTGGCCTTAGAATCAACCATTCACTGTCTGGTGAACTAAAAGGAAATTCTACTCCTAGGGAGACCAGTGAAACAGGCACTATGCTTCAGTCTCTCAAGGTGCCTCCTTTTGGAGAAGTGGTGGTAGTGGTTTAGTCACTGAGTCATGTCTGACTTTTTGTGACCCCATGAACTGTAACCCACCAGGCTCCTCTGTCCATGGGATTTTCCAGGCAAGAATACTGGAGTGGTTTACCATTTCCTTCTCCAGGTGATCTTCCTGATTCAGGGATCAAACCCAGGTCTCCTGCACTGTAAGCAGATTCTTTACTGACTGAGGTACCAGGTAAGCAGTACTCAATAACATTGTAATATGTTATCCTTACTGATATATTTATATTTTAAAATATTATTCCAGAAGAATTATTCAAAAAAAATTACTTTGTTGAAATTTCTGGCAATGTGATATCAGTTTAGAAAAATATGTTGGGTTTAGGAGATTTCCCAATACTCATTAAATCAAAACACAAAAAGTCATTATTCTTTCTACTCATAAAGTGATTCTAGGGTCTAAGTCATGTACACATCAAAACATGAAAATAGAGAACTATTACTTAGTGAGTACTTGCTATGTGCCAGACACTGGGTTAAGCATTTTATGTACCTTGTCTCTCCTAATCAGTATTACATTGTAAGGAGGTAAGTATGGTCATCCTAATGGTACAAATAAGGAAACAGAATTTTAAATTATTTAAATAACTTGAAAGGTCAAAGAGTTAGTAAACGACATAAACTTCAGAGTGTCTAATTCTGAAATAATTATGTTCATCATTATTTTATTGTTTTATGCTTTAATCACTAGAAAGTTAGCTGAAATTACCAATATTAATTTTCTAGAGAATTTCATAAAGAAAGCATATCTTCTGATTCTGAAAAACCTTTCTTAAAAATTAGTTTTAGATGTAAATGAAAGATCCAGTGCTCAATAAAGTAAAATTAGATATAATTAAACTATTACTAATAAGATTAACTGAAGGAAAATGTTTTGGCTTTTGAAATTCTTTTCCCCAAAACTCCCTCACTTGAAATAATTTCTAAAGCCATGTTCAATTTCCTTTGAGTCTAGATTGTAATAGCTTTATATCCTTTGTCTTATATCCTCATCTTTT
Source organism: Okapia johnstoni (assembly GCA_024291935.2). NCBI lineage: Eukaryota > Metazoa > Chordata > Mammalia > Artiodactyla > Giraffidae > Okapia > Okapia johnstoni. The sequence goes on along the minus strand of CM044305.1, from coordinate 68,028,276 downwards.
CTCATCAAGCTTCTAAAGACATTATGCCTGACAGCCATTATTAGTATTCCTGCTTGATTATATAATTATTGGCATTATTAATTTCAGCAATATAAAATTCAGCAGAAAAAACTGAGAACTAATCAAAATGGAATGTTCAGATCACAGCATGTGAAGACCTAGAGTAAATATTCATTTGGAGTTTGGAGATTAAAGGTGTGCAACTTTCATTAATATTTTTAATATACTTTCTCATTCTCCAAGTGTTGAAATTGGCACTTATAATATAGTGTGATCTAACAGGGTATCAAAAGACATCAGCCAATTTAATTTATGCCATGCCAGTTTTACCATGCTAAGCAAACAAGCAAGTGACCTTCTGTGTATGACAAAATGGTGGAGGTTGAAACTTCATTTGTGTTCTAACTCTGCATAAGAAAAATATTCTGTAATATTAGAGCTACTCCACAACATACAAATATAATAGGAACCAGGTGGAGCACTAGTTTTACTTATCTATATTCAATGCACCTTGGGTCGGAAATCAGAGTGGAGGCCAAAGGCATCATTTTAATGATGCTAGTCCAATGCCTTGAATTTTAGTAGCACCTTTCTGATGAGAAGCTTGAGGCTTCACTCATCTTCCACGAATTCAAATAAGTGTGACATGGTGTATGTCTTAAAGACTAAGAAAGTATGGAATTTTAGTGGGGTATTTATTGAAACACACAAATTAAATCCCAAACCATGACCCTCTTTTATATATCCTTTTTCTTATTGGCACTACTGAGAAGCAGAGTTGGTCTTTTATAAGCAAAAGAACGATGTGAATAGATGCTATAGAAATATAAAAAAGTTTTTTTTTTCTTACACTACCATATGTTCTGGATATCTTCCATTTGTCCTTTGCACCCATCCTCTACCCTGCCTTGTGTTCCAGGAGACTTACCTACAAAATCATATAAACAGAGCCCCCTTGTCTTCTAGCTTTGGACTAGGTTTGATTAATGGGGAGCCCTGGTAGAAGACTAGCAGGTGTGAGGAGAATGAAGGTGGCAAACTTATCCTCTTGTCTTTCACCCTCTAATTCCATGGGCTAGGTGTACCCTTGACTAAAGTTCACATCTCCTATCAGGATTCTTTCCCCACACAGTTCCTTCTCTCTCTATTCTTCTCCTTTGCCCTTTCAGACCTAAGGAGGTAACTGACCCTTTCACCCCTAACTCAATATTGCAAATCCTAGAGTCCTGCACCATCTTTTTGGATTTTTGTATGGCATGTTTACTACTTTGTAAATAGGCCCTTTATTAAAATCCCTGAAATGATTTAATTAGAGATTATTTCAAGAATATCAGTGTTATTTTCCACCAGCATTCTGGTGATACATTATCCTGTAATAGTGTCTGACATTCTGTCATTAGAAATTTATTCTTTTGGCTTTCATCATATAACCAGAAGAACACTGTTTGGGACTTCAATTCTTATCAATTACTTATTGCATATCCACAGAAAACATAAATGTTCTCTGACTTAACAACTCACCATGCCTCTCATCATTCAAGGAAGGGCTATAAAATAATTTATCAATAGACTATTGATAGGAAATGCATGTTATGTATTTTTATATTTTATATTGTTGAAGAAAGTTTAGTATAGTGATTAAAGTCATGTCACCAGAAATTTTATTTATTAGAGCATAGTTGATTTACAATGTTTTGTTAGTTTCAGAGTGAATCAGTTACACATGCATAGCATATCCACTCTTTTTTTTTAGATTCTTTTCCATATAAACCATTACAGAATATTGAGGAGAGTTCCCTGTGCTATACATATATAATAGTGTGTATATGTATATACACACTATTTTATATATAGTAGTGTGTATATGTCAATCCCAATATGCCTGCACTCCAGGGGCAAATTTTCTCCCCAGACAACATTCTAAAAGAATTAATTACATAGATTCTTGGACTGGGAATATTGAAAGTAGCATAGTGTTTCCGTCTTTCTAGAAAATGAGAGTGCCCAAACTCAGTAGGGATGTAAGAGGTGATAGGCAGAGTATGAACATTAATGGTACCTACAGGTGACCTGTATTAGGTATTTTATATGTCTTTTATCTTCATCAATGTCTTATGATTTAGTTATTATTCATATTTTAAATAGGAGAACACTAAGATTTGTATAGATTAAGTGTCCATTGCCTTTGTTTTAGGTATCTGCAGTCTTTGGTGTGTTATGTGTCAAATTTAACAGTGTTTGTTCATATCAGTTTTTACTGATTACTGCCCATATTGCTAGTTTTATGCCTGCTTCATGTCTTTGGGCTACATTGTTTCAATGTCACATTTGTGGCATAGGGATATGAAAGAGACTCACATCCTAGTCCTAAAGTTCAACTTTTCTAGTTGTACTGAGCATCCAACCCACCCAGTTGCTATGACACCCTAAGGGTGCTGCTAACATTTTGTACATGGATTTCATGATTTTGACAAGAATGTCCAGGAATCTCTTTTCCTCTTCTCCTTGAACTTATATGTCACTTTTCCATTACACCTGTCACTTAGGGACACTGATATTATTTTTTGTGTATTCAGACTTTTACAAATGGCTGAGGCTGTTTCTGCTTCACAAAATTCTTGTCTTCTGATTGAAATGAGGTGAGGGAAAGCCAAACAACATACTTGTCTCAAGATATATCCTACAACACTATTAAGCTGAAAACTTATAAATAAAATCTAGGTGTATATATATTTATAAATTTATGTGTATTTTACCAATGTAGCATAGATCTTAAATGCATGGTCTTAGGAGTTAAACAGAAATGACTTGAATCCCAGTCCTGCCACTTAGTAGCTAGGTTTGTTTTCCTGGGTAAGTTATCTAACTTTTCCGCACACCTTCTGCATTTCCAAAGTTGTGGTACACCATATTTGCCTAATAAGGCAATTTGAGGGATTAAGTGAGATGATAGATATAAGGTGTTGCACACAAGGTCCAACATACACTAAATGTTCAACCATTAGAATATTCCCAAGTAACTTTCTCAGGGTGCATGATGAGCAAATCATATATAAAAATTAACTCAAATGGACCAAAGACACAAAAGTAAGAGTGAAAACTTATAAAACTCTTAGAAGAAAAGACAGGGACGCTTCATGACATTGGATTTGGCAATTATTTATTGGATATTGCATCAAAATACAAGCAACAAAAGAAAAAATAGACAATTGACTTCATCAAAATTTAAAAGCTTGGTGCATCAATGGACACTATTAACACAGTGAGAAGGAAACCCACAGAGTGGCAGAAAACATTTGAAAATCATATATTTAATGAGAGATTAATATCCACAATATATAAATAAATCCTACAACTCAACAACAGAATAGAAAACATGTTTAAAAAATGGACAAAGACCTTGAAAAGATATACAAATGGCCAATAAGTACATGAAAAGCTGCTAAGCATCACTAATCATTAGGGAAGTTAAAATCAACCACGATGATATGCCACTTTAAATTCATTTGGAGGGCTACTACCAAACAACCACAACCACAACCACTGCCACAACAGCAAAAGCATAAAATAATGTGTTGGCAATATGGAGGATTGGAGAAATGATACAGAGAAATGGATATGGAGGATATGGAGAAATGCATTGCTGGTGGCAATGTAAAATGGTACAGTTGCTATGGAAAATGGTATGATAGTATCTCAAAAATTAAACATAGAATTATATAATCCAGCAATTCCACTTATAAGTCTATGTTATTGTTGTTGTTCAGTCACTAAGTCACGTACAACTCTTTGTAACCCCATCGACTGCAGCACACCAGGCCTCCCTATCCCTAAGTCTATACCCTAAAAGAATTGAAAGCAGGTACTCCAATATTTGCACAATCACATTCATAGCAATATTATTCACAATAGCCAAAAGGTGAAAACAACCCAAGTGTTCTTAAACAGATGAATGTATGAATAAAATGTATTATATACATATAGTGGAATATTATTCATCTCTAAAAAGGAATGAAATTTTTACACGTGCTACAACATGAATGAACTATGAAGATATTAGTCTCAGTGGAATAAACCAGTCACAAAAGGAGAAATGCTGTACTTTATGTGAAGTGTCTAGAGCAGTCAAATTTAGAGATAGAAAGTAGAATGATGATGGTTAGGTGTTAGGGGGTTGGGAGGCTGCTTGCTGTACACTTAAAAACAGTTAAATTGGTAAATTGTATGTTATATATTTATATTTGTTGTTGTTTAGTCACTAAGTCATGTCTGACTCTTGCAACCCCATGGACTGTAGCCAGCCAGGTTCCTCTGTCCATGGAATTTGCCAGGCAAGAATACTGGAGTGGGTAGCCATTCCCTTCCCCAGAGGATCTTCCCAACCCAGGGATCGAACCTGTGTCTCTTGCATTGACAGGCAAATTCTTTACCATCTGAGCTGCCTGGGAAGCATTATATATATTTAGCCACAATAAAAAAAGAAAAAGAAAAAAGAGAGAGAGAATACTTACTAACTCTCAAGACTCTCAGGCAGAAATACCCTCATCTCCTCTTAGAGAACAGGAAGCTCAATCTGACAACTCAAGATGCATTGGCTATATCTACAAAATAACCCTTCAATTCAGTTCAGTCTCTCAGTCGTGTCCGACTCTTTGCGACCCCATGAATCGCAACACACCAGGCCTCCCTGTCCATCACCAACTCCCGGAGTTTACCCAAACCCATGTCCATCGAGTCAGTGATGTCATCCAACCATCTCATCCTCTGTTGTCCCCTTCTCCTCCTGCCTCCAATCCTTCCTAGCATTAGGGTCTTTTCCAATGAGTCAACACTTCGCATGTGGTGGCCAAAGTATTGGAGTTTCAGCTTCAACATCAGTCCTTCCAATGAACACCCAGGACTGACCTCCTTTAGGATGGACTGGTTGGGTCTTCTTGCAGTCCAAGGGACTCTCAAGAGTCTTCTCCAACACCACAGTTCAAAAGCATCAATTCTGCGATGCTCAGCTTTCTTCACCGTCCAACTCTCACACCCATACATGACTACTGGAAAAACAATAGCCTTGACTAGACAGACCTTTGTTGGCATACAAACATGTTATAAACTCAAGTATGTGTTCTTATAGATTAAGGATAGGTTTATGATTAGTTAGGAAATTCCCATCCCACTTCCTGGTGTTCTCAGCACTCAGTTTCAGCCTTTCATTATGACATATTTTTCCCTGGAGTATTTTGGGCTTTAGGTGCCCTTTAGGTTAATATCATTGATCATTTAGCAAACATGGGAATTAGCTAAGCCTGTGCTTTGTTTTTAACACATGTACATTTAAGATTAGCCCTAGGCAGGATTGTTAAGTAGGAGAGGTTTCCCTCTAATCTTTTTTTTATTTTTTTAATCTGTTTTCCGCCATCCAGAAAAGTCACTTACAACAGTTGATCCAAGTTATAGGACTTACTTCCTTTCCCAATCAATACAGATTTATTCTCTGCCCCATTTTGGAAAACAAACCTCATACAAGGTAAATTATTGCTTGATAATGGCTTAAAATATTTCCCATGTTTTATATGGTTTACACTTTGACATTAGCTTTCAGTGCTTCACCCCAAATAGATGATGTGAAATTTTAAAGACATCATAACAATGTTAAAGAAAATTATGAGAGGTAATTGGAAGATGAATTTCCTTTGTGCAACTCCAATTGTAAGAAGGCTGCTGTCTATTAAATCTAAATATGAGTCTGACCTTATATAAAAACATGTTTTTTCTCATAAACACTGGGGAAAGACAGGTCTAAAAATTGGCCAGTGTGTTCTCTTGATATATTTATTTAACATCCTCTAATGTAGTTAATTCTGAGTATTTTTTTAATGATTTCTTGAGAGCAACACACCCTGACACACACAGTTTCCTCTTTGATAAGGAAATAATAGAATGACATGTCGTTCAATGGCTCATTGGTAACAAAGGACACGGCAGAAGTCATTTCGGGAGGGAAAAGATGCCTTAAAAATAAATAAGTGAAGGGTGATGGTATTTCTAGGTAACATCACAGGACGCTCATTTCCCAATTCGAATAGGGGGAACTACCAGGCTGAAAAAGAGATTGGTCTTCACCTGTAGGCATGTCACAGAGTATAGAAACAGGCACTGGGTATTAGCATCATGTTGTGCTCATAATTTATTTTTTTAAATTCACTTTCAGCTGTGCAGTTTTATCTAATGCTTCTCCTGTGGCCATGTTGTTTTTAACTTTGGCCGTGTTTCTTTTAAAAAAAGAACACAGTGGCAATGAAATTCAGAGAACAAAATGCCTTCAGCTTAGCTGTCTTTAACAAAACAAAAGACTTTGTGTTGCTTTAGGTACAGCAGAAATAGAAGTTGTACCTCAGTAAAACTCTAAAGGAATAAAATTCATTAAGGGACAATTATTTCATGTTTGCAGTTTCATGATTCACCTCCTCAAAAAGAGACATTCCTATATATGAAAGTGTTAGCCGCTCAGTTGTGTCCAACTCTGCGACCCCATGGACTGTAGCCTGTCAGGCATTCACGGAATTCTCCAGGCAAGAATATTGGAGTGGGTTGCCATTCCCTTTTCCAGGGGATCTTTTCGACTCGAGGTCGAACCCGAGTCTCCTCATTGCTGGCAGATTCTTTACCATCTGAGCCACCAGGGATGCATGGAACATCAGTAAATGAACAGTAGAGAATCATTTCTATATTGTTTCAAAGAGAAACTTATTTTCCTTCCTTTATATTCTTTCACTTCTTCTCTTAGTTATTTTTTCAATATCTACTAGTCCTTCAGTGGTTTTTAGATTTCAATTTCAATTTGCTTCCTAAACAAACTGCTAGATCTAGATCTATACCTCTCACAGTTCATTTTGCTTCCTCTCACAGTTCATTTTGTGTAACATCTCTTCAACTCAATAGTAAACTCAGTTGAAAAATAAGACATAAAATGACACTGATAGGGTTACCGTTACCATCTTTCAAATTCCATATATATGCATTAGTGTACTGTATTGGTGCTTTTCTTTCTGGCTCACTTCACCCTATATGCGAGACAGAATAAGAGACACAGATGCATAGAACAGTCCTGTGGGACTCTGAGGGAGAAGGTGAGGGTGGGACGTTTTGGTCTGGGACAATAACATTGAAACATGTATATTGTCATATGTGTGAAGCGGAACACCATTCCATGTTTTCTATGCATGGGACGGATGCTCAGGGATGGAGCGTTGGGATGACCCAGAGGGATGGGATGGGGAGGAGGTGGGAGGAGGGTTTTTGGGAGGGGGAGCACATGTGAACCCATGGCTGATTCATGTCAAATGTATGGCAAAAAACTACTACAATATTGTAAAGTAATTAGCACCCAACTAAAATAAATAAATTTTATTAAAAAAAAATGACACTAATAGTATAGCATATGGGCCACCATTGGAAAGAGAAAAAATGATAGCATATGTAATAAACACCTCTAATATTCAAATGGGCTAAAACTTATATTTTTTCTCTTTCTAAAAGTCACATGAGAATATATTTCTGTGAAAGGGAAAGAAAGATAAGCTATGAAAAATGATACGTATCTTACACCAAATACATAAAATGGAAACTGTCACATTTTCCTCTTGTATTTTTCTTTGAGGTAAATATTTCTGAAAACCTCTTATTTTTGAGTTTGTTCTTTTTCTAGGCCAGAGGGGATTCAATGTTTACCTCTAGAAAAGCTACAAGTTGTACTGTGAATATCAATATCTAAAAACCAATTAGTTCTCAAATTAATTTTCTTTTAAAAGCTAGGTCATTTAAGTATAGATTGTAACCTAATTGCCCTGGGGCCAGGAAACAGGCAATTTCTACCCTAGTTGTTTTGTAGGGGACATATAGAATTTCTGGAACCATACTCCTTAGTGATCATTCCATTCAATAAGTTTCATAGCTTTAAGATTCAGTCTGAGAATTCTTGAGAGGAAAGGAGATGTAACTTTCCTCATTACTTTCTATTATGTTTTCTTCCCTTTAGACCCTAACCTTAACCTGTAAAATTATCACTTCATAATGAGTGAACTTTTGCCATAACTCATGTGCTTCTTGCTTCTCCCTGTATTTCTAAAGCCTAGGGGCATAAAAAGCATGTGCTGTGATTTCATACCAAAAATATAGAAAAGATAAATTATAAATCAAGTAGTTAAAGCAAATCCAGGCAATCTATTCAGAAGTCATGATATGAAAAACAACTACTGAAGGAAATGAGGAGGAAGAAAACAAGATTTTCCACATACAATGAAGCCATATTATGAATCCCATTCATTTTTATGCTAAAAATTTCATTGGAACATTGTTGTATTGTACAGACTTGCAAGAAATGCTTACTTTAATAAGATCCATATGGTACTATAATCAAACCTTGTAGAGGATCGAGTACAGAGCTACATTACATGGATGTTACTACATTTTAAAATGTTCTAAAATTACAGGATAAACCATATTTCTTTGATTTTTTTTCACATTTTAGTATTCCAAAAATCAAGATGCCCCTTAAAATTGATGGTATATCAGAGTTTAGCTAGTTGAATCTTTTTCTTTCTTGATGTAAATATATAATGCCGCTTATGATTTATGGAATTCTAGATTTGATAAAATATGGTATTACCTTGTATTGTTACTGTGTTTAAACTTATATGTACTTTATTTTCTATTTTTGATTATTGAAGTTTCCAAGAATGGGAAGTTTCTGCCTTAAGAACTTCCTAAATCCAATAGAATAATAATGTTATTTTAATATCTTTCCTTGTGAATAGTCGTAATTTAATCTCATGCTATTTTGGTACAATTCTCTTTCATATAAACTAAAATACTGCAGGGGTGTCATGCAATATCCTCACTCTGAGATATTTATTGACCAGACTATATTAACAGAAGCATCAATTACGATACTTACAATTTTTTATGTATAGTTTTTTTGATAGTTTCAATTATTTTTAGTAAAACAATTCCTCTATTGTCTATTACAGAAAACTTCTTTAGTACCACACCAGTGTTAGTATTTTAATTTGACAATGGCAAACAAATCCAAATTACATCATGAAGAACATTTTAACTTTGGTCCTAAATTTTATTTTGGCAGAGAAAAATAAATAAATAAATGCAATGAAATGGCAATGATAAAAATAGGAGTTTTGTTGTATTTCATTTGTCATCAACATGTCATTTGGAAATATGGATTAACATTTACCATAAAAATGCAGACAATAATTAAAATGATTTATCAGATAATATCAATCTCTTGAAACATACAAATTGAGACTGTATTATACTCAATGCTGTGCTAAGTCACTCAGTTGTGTCCGACTCCTTGCTATCCCATGGGCTGGAGCCCACCAGGCTCCTCTGTCCATAGCAATTCTCCAGGCAAGAATACTGGAATGGGTTGCCACGCCCTCCTCTAGGGATCTTCCCAATCCAGGGATCGAACCCAGGTCTCCCACATTGCGGGCACATTCTTTACTGTCTGAGTCACCAGGGAAGCCCATTATACTGAATGCTATATTATAATTTGTAATATAAAATATAGTATTTAATAATTAACTGTGGCTTCACTCAAACTTCAAAGTATTTGGGTTGCTAATTTACTGTGGGCATAGGTCTTGTAATCAATGTACTCCAAGCAATTAATGTGGAATCAAAAACTAAATTTAACTAAATTTATGACAAATTAACATAATAGGATCTTTTCTGTGGGCTTGGATTATCTATATTTGCATCCTATACTAAGCAAATTCATCACTAAATGATTATTCAAGCAACGTGTTTTATAATAAGCTCCTAGAATTCTCTTTTTATTAATTTCTGTATTCCCTCGGCACCTAGCAAAGTGCTTTGAATACAATAGCATTTTATTAATGGTCTGTGAAATAAACTGCAAAAGTAGAAAAGCATGTTGCCTAATCTATAACTAAAGTATTTGGATGAGAAATTATATATTTGTTTGCTTGTTTTCTGGACAATATAATATTTGCATATACAAGCATAATAATTCCAGTCCTGAGGAGCATTTGTAATAAATGCTTGATACATTTATAATACTAGTTATGATAATAGATGAGAAACTCACCTCTTAAATACTCAGTATCATCACCTATAAAATCACGAGATGAGACTAAAAAGTCCACATGTAGACAAAATACTATACAAATATAAGTTAAAACATTTTTAAAAAATATTCAGCACTTTGAAGTTGCATGACATTAGGGTGCACCATTCCTCTGTGTGGGCTTCCCAGGTGGTGATAGTGGTGAAGAACCTGACTGCCAATGCAGGGGACGTAAGAGACATGGGTTCGATTCCTGGGTGGGGAAGATACACCAGAGGAGGGCATGGCAACCCACTCCAGTATTCTTGCCTGGAGAAGACCATGGACAGATGAGCCTGGTGGGCTACAGGTTCACAACAGGGTCACAAAGAGTCAGACATGACTTAAATGACTTAGCACGCACACATTTCTCTGTGTAATAAAAAAAGGTTGATATCATTTCTGATGTTTCACTTCTGACAGCTTTCAAGTCCCACCATTCTTCTGTCCTACATCTGTCCTTCTGTCCTACATCTAAGCAAGCTGAGGAGAAGAGTGGAGTCCTCTCTCCTTTTTGGTGCCAGCAGGAAGTTAAAACCACACAAACCCCAAAATGCTTATAATAACCTTAACCCTGACTTCGACCTCAAATCCCATAAAAACCCCAAGCCAATCTCCTTTACCTGGACTCTCAAGCCATTTTCAGGCCAGCTTGGTAACCACACTGCTCTCTCTAGAATGCTTCATTATGTAAGTAAGAAACTTTCAAAATACCTTCTTGAAATCACAGAAAAATTAATTTATGCAGGGTCCCACATTATTTAGTAAAAGAGAAAACACTAGAACCCAAAATTTCAAGTTCTTGGCCCAATGCTATTTTCACTATGCAACTTTGTTTTGTGACTGCCCATCAACTCCAAAGGTAATTGGCCTTAGATTTTCCAGGGAGTGGCTTTCTCTTCACCTATAAAAAGTTATTCAGTATAGAGTACAAATTTCATAGCATCCTGAGCAGCCATGTCAACTGACCTAACAATACCCTGAAACTCTAAGCAATTTCCTGCAAATTTACTCAAACTTCCTAGAAGGATCACTTTATAATTAGGAATCTCTGAGTGTAGTGTATCAAATTAGTTTTAACTATTTTACTTTAATTATTTTAATTATTACCTATTGTATGTATTATCACTTTGCTCAAAGCATAAGCTTCATAAATATACCAATAGTGCTGGGCACATAGTAGTTCATCAATTAATATTCATTACTACATGTGCACTGTCAAGTGATCACCACACCACACTATTAGAGTACGAGAATGTAAACAATTTGTTTTTGATCATTATATTCAGAATTTTTCTACACCCTCATTTTTACATAAAAAATAAAATATAGATGTTGGTACTATGAATGTATTTAAATCCTTTAACTGATTTTGATTCAGGGTTATATTTCAAACTACTTCTTTTTTTTTAATCAGTGCAAATGTCCTAGTTTCATTTTTATGGATGTTTTTCTGATCGTTGAAAAGCACATTGTGCTTAATTTATCTAAGCAATGAATACTATTTTATAGGAGATAAAAGCAAGAGAAACAACAAAGGGAAATATAAAAAGGAATGTCTATAGTCCTTGTCTAAAATCTCCCTTTGGAGAGAATTATATAATTGACATATTTCAAAATTTTATCAAGTTCATGTGACCTAATGTAATTTTCCACTTATGTTACGTTATCTTTATAAAAGATTCTAGTTGAATCCCTATCTTCCAATATTCATGGACTTAATGAAACAGGATTTTAATGTTCTAGAATACAGGGAGAGGAACTGGAGGAAGATAATTTAGAGAAGAAAATTGGCAACGGGGTTGCTATCCATCTTCTCTAACTCTGCCCCACTTTCACGACTTCTTCGATTGCATTATCACTTGTGGGAAGGTTGGCACCGTTGAACACAGTTAGTGGGTCAGGACAAATTCACCCCACCCATATCCCCTAGGTCAGAGTTGCCTCCAAATTAGCTTCTACTAAATATATCCCAAGCCCTGGAAATGGCACGGGGACAGAGGGAATTAAACCAAGACCCCGGAGCAGGTAAGTGGGTACTTAGTAGGACAGGCTTCACAGGCTGCAATTTAGTGAAAGTGGTTGAATGAAAGAAATGAATACGGTTTCTGACTCTGTTTCCTTTGCTGCTCTGGACGGGTGCCAGCTGCCAGAACCCAGGATGTGATGCTGTGAACAAGAGTTTGTGGAGGACTTAAGCATGTGGTTGAGAGATGAGACACCTGAAAGATGACTGGGTAAAGATATGAGGCTGCCCTCTCTCTATCATGATGTAGCAGAGAAAGCATAGCTGGCATTTAGCATCTTACAAGATGCATGACACCCTTATGTTGGGTATTCATTTCCAAACACTCCTGGATAATCCATAGGTACAGATTATTATCTAGCAATGTAAACTATACATTTTACTGTGAAAACCTTTTCATGAATACTCACTAGTAAGGTATTCAAACAGATTTTGCAGCAATTAGAGTATAGATCTCTAGGGACTGATATATTTAAACACAACATACCAGATATTAGTTCATAATGTCTGTTCGATCATTGATCCAATGTGTTGCAGCATTAAAATATAGTTACACATAATTTGCCACTGTGTAGAACAACTGTAGAAATAGGGAGATAGAGGAAGAGACAAAACAAAGCGATAAAAATATAACGTTTCATCAGTTCAGTTCAGTTCACCATCGTGTCCCACTCTTTGAGACCCCATGAACTGCCACACACCTGGCTTCCCTGTCCATCACCAACTCCCGGAGCTTGCTCAAACTTATGTCATAATGTTTCAAACTTTAAAAAATCTTATATATAGAAAACTATAAAACACTGATGAAAGAAATCAAAGAGGACACAAACAGATGGAGAAATATACCGTGTTCATGGATTGGAAGAATTAATATAGTGAAAATGAGTATACTACCCAGAGCAATCTATAAGTTCAATGCAATCCCAATCAAGCTACCAATGGAATTTTTCACAGAACTAGAACAAATCATTTCACAATTTGTATGGAAATATAAGAAACCTCGAATAGCCAAAGCAATCTCGAGAAATAAGAATGGAACTGGAGGAATCAACCTGCCTGACTTCAGGCTCTAATACAAAGCCACTGTCATCAAGACAGTATGGTACTGGCACAAAGATAGAAATATAGATCAATGGAACAAAATAGAAAGCCCAGAGATATATCCACGCATCTATGGACACCTTATCTTCGACAAAGGAGACAAGAGTATACAATGGAGAAAAGACAATCTCTTTAACAAGTGGTGCTGGGAAAACTGGTCAACCACTTGTAAAAGAATGAAACTAGAACACTTCCTAACACCATACACAAAAATAAACTCAAAATGGATTAAAGATCTAAACATAAGACCAGAAACTATAAAACTCCTAGAGGAAAACATAGGCAAAACACTCTCTGACATAAATCACAGCAGGATCCTCCATGACCCACCTCCCAGAATATTGGAAATAAAAGCAAAAATAAATAAATGGGACCTAACTAAAATTAAAAGCTTTTGCACAACAAAGGAAACTATAAGCAAGGTGAAAAGACAGCCTTCAGAATGGGAGAAAATAATAGCAAACGAACCAACAGACAAACAATTAATCTCAAAAATATACAAGCAACTCCTGCAGCTGAATTCCAGAAAAATAAACGACCCAATCAAAAAATGGGCCAAAGAACTAAACAGACATTTCTCCAAAGAAGACATACAGATGGCTAACAAACACATGAAAAGATGCTCAACATCACTCATTATTAGAGAAATGCAAATCAAAACCACAATGAGGTACCATTTCACACCAGTCAGAATGGCTGCTATCCAAAAGTCTACAAGCAATAAATGCTGGAGAGGGTGTGGAGAAAAGGGAACCCTCTTACACTGTTGGTGGGAATGCAAACTAGTACAGCCACTATGGAAAACAGTGTGGAGATTCCTTAAAAAACTGGGAATAGAACTGCCATATGACCCATCAATCCCACTGCTGGGCATACACACCGAGGAAACCAGAATTGAAAGAGACGCGTGTACCCCAATGTTCATCACAGCACTGTTTACAATAGCCAGGACATGGAAGCAACCTAGATGTCCATCGGCAGACGAATGGATAAGGAAGCAGTGGTACATATACACAATGGGATATTACTCAGCCATTAAAAAGAATACATTCGAATCAGTTCTAATGAGGTGGATGAAACTGGAGCCTATTATACATAGTGAAGTAAGCCAGAAAGAAAAACACCAATACAGTATACTAACACATATATATGGAATTTAGTAAATCGGTAAAGATAACCCTGTATGTGAAACAGCAAAATAGACACAGACATATAGAACAGTATTATGGACTCTATGGGAGAGGGTGAGGGTGGGATGATATGGGAGAATGGCATGGAAGCATGTAAATTTTCATATGTGAAATGAATCGCCAGTCCAAGTTCAATGCATCATACAGGGTGCTCAGGGCTGGTGCACCGGGATGACCCAGAGGGATGGGGTGGGGAGGGAGGTGGGAGGGGGGTTCTGAAAGGGGAACACATGTACACCCATGGTGGATTCATGTCAATGTACGACAAAACAAATACAATATTGTAAAGTTAAAAAATAGATAAATAAACTAATTTAATAAAAAAAAAGTTTTACGGAAAAGCAGAACCACAAAGAGCACTACCAAACAATCTTTATAAGCAGTTTTAAGAGAACCTCTCTAAGAGGTAAATAAAAGATCACCACTACATATATGAAAATTACAAGGGAAAAATGTCTCTATGCTGTGCTGTGCTAAGTCACTTCAGTCATTTCTGACTTTCTGAGACCCTATAGACTGTAGCCCATTGGGCTCCTCTGTCCATGGGATTCTCCAGATAAGAATACTTGAGTGGGTTGCCATGCCCTTATCCAGGGAATCTTCCTGACTCAGGGATTGAACCTGCATCTCTTATGTCTCTTGCATTGGCAGGCAAGTTCTTTACCAGTAGCACCACCCAGGAAGCCCAAAAGATCTCTGGTAAAGTAAGGCAGTAAATTATTGTTAATAATGAACTATTAGTAAGAGAAAGAAAAAACATGATCCCACTTAAAATCATATAAAAAATATGTATACCTAGACATAAATTCAGCCAAGGAAGTGAAAGACCTGTACTCTGAAAAGTATACAATGTTTATGAAAGAAACTAAAGGTGACACAAAGAAATGGAAAGATATCCTACTATTCTCAGAGTGGAAGAATTAATGTTGTTATAAAGTCCATACTATCCAAAGCGAATAAAGACTTAATGCAATACCAATCAAACTACCCATGCAATTTTTCACAGAACTAAAATAACTCTACAATTCATATGGAATTACAAAAGACCCTGAATTGACAAATGAAAAGACAACCTACTGATTGAGATAAAATATTTGCAAATGTGCACAGAAGGGGTTAGTATGACAAAATATAAATAGCTAATAAAAACTCAATATCAAAAGTATGTCCAACTCTTTTGTGACCCCATGGACTGAAAATAGCAACCACCTCACACCTGGCTCCTCTGTCAGTGGGGGTTTTCCAGGCAAGAATACTGGAGTGGGTTGCCATGCACTCCTCCAGAGGATCTCCCCAACTGAGGGATCGAACCCAGGTCTCCCACATTCCGGTGGATTCTTTACCATCTGAGCCACCAGGGGAGCAAATAACAAATGTTGGGTACAAATATCAAATGATGTGGAGAAGAAGGAATCCTTGCACAATGTTGGCAGGAATGTAAGTTGGTGCAGCCACTATGGATGTCCTTCAAAAAATTAAAAATAAAGCTACTATATGATCTAGTATTTCCATTTCTGGGTATATATCTCATGAGAACATAATCACAATCTCAGGGGCGTAGATATGCCCCTCCATGATCATAGTATCATTATTTATTATAACCAAAACATGGAAACAACCTGAATGTCCATCAACAGGTGAATGGATAAAGAAGTGGTGTATATAAACACACACACAAACACAGAGGAATATTACTCAGCCATAAAAAGAGAATGAAATCCTGCCACCTACAACAGTGTGAATGGATGTAGTGATTATATTATGTTTAGTGAAATTATACAGACAGAGAAAGACAAATACTCCACAGTAGCACTTACATGTAGAATCTCAAAGTTAAAACGAATGTATATAAGAAAACTGAAAGAGTATGAAAGAGACTTACAGATACAGAGAACAAAGTAATTACCAGTGGGAAGTGGAGAGAAGTGAGGGGAAAAACAGGGGAATGGGATTAATAGATACAAACTGCTATGTGTAAAATAGATAAGCAACTAGGATGTATTATATGGCACAAGAAAATATAGTCATTGTATTGTAAATAATTTAACAATATATAACCCATGAAAATATTGAATCATTTTATTTTATACTTGAAACTAATATAATATTGTATCATATCTTTTTGCATTTTCATACTGTTCATGGGTTTCTCAAGGCAGAATACTGAAGTGGTTTGCCATTCTCTTCTGCAGTGGATCACCTTTTGTCAGAACTCTCCAGCATGACCTGTCCATCTTGGATAGCCCTGCACAGCATGACTCATAGTTTCATTGAGTTACACAAGGCTGTGATCCATGTGATAATTTTGGTTAGCTTTCTGTGATTGTGATTTTTGTTCTGGAGGCCATGGGATTATAGTTCTTACTTCTGTCAGCCCTCTGATGGATGAGAGTAAGAGGCTTGTACAAGCTTCCTGATGGGAGGGACTGGTTGTGGGGAAAAGTAGGTCTTGTTCTGGTGGGCAAGGCCATGCTTAGTAAATATTTAATCCAATTTTCTGCTTATGGGTGGAACTATGCTCCCTCACTGTTAGTTGTTTGGCCTGAGGCAGCCCAGTCCTGGAGTCTGCAGTCTCTGTGGTATAGCTAAGGATCTATGGTAGGGCTAATGGTGACATCCTCCCAGAGGACTTATGCCAACACACCATGCTTCCTAGGACTGCTGCTGCCAGTACCCCTGACCCTGTAGCGGGCCTCTGTTGACCCACACCTCCACAGGAGACTCCCAAACACTCACAGGCAGGTCTGGCTCAGTCTCTTGTGGGGTTGCTGCTCCTTTCCCCTGGGTTCTGGTGCACACAAGATTTTGTTTGTGCCCTCCAAGAGTCTCTGTTTCCTCCAGCCCTGTGGAAGCTCTGTAATCAAATCCCTCTGAACTTCAAAGTCAGATTCCCTGGGGATTCCCAGTTCCTTTGCCAGATCTTTAGGTTGGGAAGTCTGATGTGGAGCCTAGAACGTTCTCAACAGTGCAAGGACTTCTTTGGTATAATTGTTCTCCAGTTTGAAAAAAAATTAAAGCTGATACTAAAACATGGAAAGACATACCTTGTCGATGGATTAGAAGAATTAATATTATTAAAATGAATGCACTACCCAAGACAATCTACAGATTCAATGCAATCCTTATCAAAATACCAATGGCATTTTTTTCACAAAAATAAAATGATACTAGAATTTGTATGGAAGCACAAAAGACCCTGCATAGCCAAAGGAAACTTAGGAAGAACAAAGCTAGGGGTATCATGTACCCTCATTTCAAACTATACTACAAAGTTACACTAATCAAAATAGTATGTTACTGGCACAAAAACAGACACATAGATCAATGGAACAGAATAGAGAGCCTAGAAATGAACCCACACTTATTTGGGTGATTGATCTATGACAAAGTGGCTTAATATGGTCAATATATGGCAAAACAAATAAAATATTGTAAAGTTAAACAATAGATAAATAAACTAATTGAATATATATATGTGTGTGTATACACACACACACACACACACACACACACACAAACACAATGAGGAAAAGATAGCTTCTTCAATAAGTGGTGTTGGGAAATTTGTATGCAAAAGAATACAAACTGGACTACTCTCTCAGACCATATATGAAAATAACTCAAAATGGGTTAAAAACTTAAATCTTATATCAGAAACCATAAAACTTCTAGAAGGAAACATAGGCAGAACACTCTTTAACATCAGTCTTCTTAATATTTGGGGGATATGTTTCTTTAGGCAAGGGAACCAAAAGCAAAAATAAACACATGGGGCTACATCAAGCTAAAAGCTTTCACACACCAAAGGGAACTATCAACAGAATGAAAAAGTCACCTATTAAATGGGAGAAGATATTTACAAACAATGTATCTGATAAAGATTAGTATACGAAATATACAGAGAACCCATACAACTCAACATAAAAAAAATCTCTGATTAAAAAATGGGCAGAGGATCTGAAAAGGCATTTTTCCACAGAAGACATACAGATGGCCAACAGGTACCTGAAAAGATGGTCAACATCAGGGAAATGCAAATGAAAACTACAATAATATGTCACCCCACACTTGCCAGAAAGGCTATTATCCAAAACACAACAAACAATATGTGCTTGTGAGGATTTGAAGAAATGGGAACCCTCATTCACTGTTGGCGGGAATGTGAATTGGTAGAGCCAGTATGGAAAACATTATGGAGATTGCTCAAAAAATTAAAAATAGAACTACTATATGATCAAGCAACTCCATTTCTTGGTATTTATCCGAGGAAAATGAGAACACTTGAAAGGTACAAGAGAATATTTTGTAAAGGTACAAACAACCCTATGTTCATCACAGCATTATTTACAATAGTCAATATATGAAACTTAAGTGACCATGAATAGATGAATGAATAAAGATGTGGTATGTATGTACGTATACACACACACACACACACAGGCATGCAGTGGAATAGTACTCAGCCATAAAAAGGATGACATCTTGTCATTTGTGATAACATAGATGGGCCTATATGGTATTATGCTAAATGAGATGTCATTCAGAGAAAGACAAGTATTATATGATTTCACTTATATGTGGAATCTAGAAAACAGTACAAATGAACAATAAAATAGAAAGCAAGCTATAGCTTCAGAGAAGAAACAGGTTTTTGCCAGAGGGGAGTGGTGTGGAGATAGGAGAGAAATAGGGAGATTAAGAGATGCAAACTTCCAGTTGCAAAATATACATCATGTGTATGAAATGTACAGTATGGGAAATACGTGTGTTAGTCACTTGGTTGTGTCCAACTCTTTGCTACCCTATGTACTGTAGCTCACCAGGCTCCTCTGACTATGGGATTCTCTGGGCAAGAATACTGGAGTGAGTAGCCATTCCCTTTTCCAGAGGATCTTCCTGACCCAGGGATAGAACCTGGGTCTCCTGCATTACAGATGGATTCTTTACACCAGGGAAGCCCTGTCTTTGTATGGTGATATGTCATAACTAGATTTAGCACAGTTATTATTTTGAAAAGTATAGAAATGTTGAGTCACTATGTAGTGTAACAGGATGAACACAGTGTTATACACCAATTATACTTCATAAACAAACTCCTATAAAGAGATCAGATTTATCATTACCAAAGGTGGAGTTGGGGGAAGGGCAGTTAGATAAAGGCAGTCAAATGGTACAAACTTCCAGTTACAAGATAAATACTAGGAATGTAATGTTCAACATGATAAATACAATTAACACTACTGTTTGTTACATTTGAAGTCTTCCCTTGTGGCTCAGCTGGTAAAGAATCTGCCTGCAATGTGGGAGACCTGGGTTTGATCCCTGTGTTGGGAAGATCCCCTGGAGAAGGGAACAGCTACCCACTCCAGTATTCTGGCCTGGAGAATTCCATGAACTGTATAGTTCATGGGGTCATAAAGAGTTGGACACGACTGAGCAACTTTCACTTCACCTGTTACATATGAAAGCTGTTAAGAGAATAAATTCTAAGAGTTCTCATTACAAGGAAAATACTTGCTTCCTTTTTCTTTAATTTTGCATCTGTATGAGATGATGGGTGTTTATTAAACTTATTGTAATAATCATTTCATGACGGGTATAAGCCAAATTATTATGCTCTATACCCTAAACTTATACAGTCCTGTATGTCAATTATACCTCAGCAAAATTGGAAGGAAAAAAATTGATCTTTGCATGACTCTCGCCCACATTTAAAACTTTTGAGAGAATGAAGGGAATTAGGGAGGCAATAATAATTGTATTTCCTGGGCATATAACTGTCAAGTCAAGAAAATAACCCCTTCCCCAGAAGTGATTTCATATCCAGTAGTGGACCATGTTGTTTTAGAGAAACTCAGGCATTAGAAATCAGGGATACGTTTGCAATGGGCAGAAAGACCTACAGGACAAGCAGCATTTTAGCAAATTTAACAGTCAGTTGGAGTTTGAATTACCCTCTTTTGCAACGGTCTGAGATACAGGAATAATGGCATCATCTGTTCAGACCAGAACAAAGGAAAAGATAGGTTAAATAATCATAAATACTTTCATGGTTTAAGAATTAGGAAAAGGATGGTCAGAGAGGGAAGGAAGAATAGAAAGAAATATTCTTGGTCTGACCTCTTGGGAAGAAGCAGTGTATCTCAATGTCAACCACTTCTCTTCCTGCTCAATTTGATTTTGCAGTCTCTGGCATTTACACAGGACCAGATGTCAGGTGGAGCCTTCTTCAGTTTCGAAATTCACAATCCTAGTTTAGGCACCTTGTAATTTGGCAACAGTGTCAGCTGCCAAATTATAGGCAGACTATTTAAAAAAATAAAGAAACCTTTGTTTAAAATTTCTTATTAAGAGTATACCAACATTCTAAGAAAATGCTGTCCTTTTAACAGAGAGAAAACCAAATTCTAATTTTGCACCAATGTACTTTTGATACTAAAACTCATTTTTAAAAATTTGAAAAAATCCATTCCCTTCTTAGCCAGTATGAACATATATAAAATTCCTTCCCTAAGATTCCATTTCCAAAAACCTTCAATGAGATTTTTTTTTAAGTATCCTTAATTCGTAGTGAAAAGTAAGAAGTAGACAATGGTAATCTGACTGTTATATCAGCACTCTGTGGATTGGCAAATGTATAAATACATTTCATAATTTCAGAAATATATCCTCCCTTATAGTAAATCTTTCAGTGTGGCACAAAATATTGCTAATAGAACCAAATAACTTTAGTTCCTCTGTGAAATGAAGCCAAAAGCAGATGAACCTGAATTCAGTAATTAATGTTTCAGTATTTTATTTTACTTAGAAAAGATCTAGATATTTTATGAATATCCATCTTTTAACTTATAAATGTAAGGTTTCAAGACTTTGGAAACTATTTAGGTAGACATGCCATAATGCATAATTATTGTTGAAAAGTTACTTATAAGCTTTTACTTTATATCTATTTAATTTACTTGTTCATAACAATTATGTTTAGATTACTCATGAAAACTTCATGAGACATTCAGCAGATAATCATCATCTTAGGTTATCTTTCTTGCTGACAATTTCTATAACAGTTATCTGTTATATCTTATTTGACTTTTAGTAAAATTAGGTAGAATAATATTGTTTGTCTGCATTATATTTAATTTTGACAGATCTAAAGATAAGCCTGTTTTAATTAAATCAAGAAACTTTAACTAGTTTTATTTACTGAAGATTATCCTCAATCATGTGAACTTAAGAAATATTTGGGTTAATTTTATATTTCTCAGGGTATTCTTGCTTTATAAAATCTTTAATTTTCTTCAGGCCAATTAAATAGAACTTTGTACAATTTAATTTGATGACACCATTCAAAGGTAAAATGATATCACACACACACACACACACACACATATATATATAACACACACATATATATGCATATAACATATATATGCAGATAAAAATAGAGACAGACACACAGACCTTATAATTTTATTTTACAACTTTAGTCGTGGGTTTTCAAGATGGCAGAGAAGTAGGGGGATATGGAGTGCATCTCTCTCCATGAATGCATCAAGAATACAGCCACAGATGCAACAGTTCTCACAGAACACTGGCTGAACACTAGCAGGAGTCCTCTACCGCTGGAAAGAATTATACACATCCACACATAACTTGGTTCAGTTCAGTTCAGTTCAGTCACTCAGTCGAGTCTGACTCCTTGCGACCCAATGGACTGCAGCACTCCAGGCTTCCCTGCTGCTGCTGCTAAGTTGCTTCAGTGACTCTGTGTGACCCCATAGACGGCAGCCCACCAGGATCCCCCGTCCCTGAGATTCTCCAGGCAAGAACAATGGAGTGGGTTGCCATTTCCTTCTCCAATGTACAAAAGTGAAAGGTGAAAGTGAAGTCGCTCAGTCGTGTCCGACTCTTTGCGACCCATGGACTGCAGCCTACCAGGCTCCTCCGTCCATGGGATTTTCAAGGCAAGAGTACTGGAGTTGGGTGCCATTGCCTTCTCCACCAGGCTTCCCTATCCATCACCAACTACCGGAGCCTATTCACACCCATGTCCATCATGTCGGTGATGCCACACAACCATCTCATCCTCTGTCATCCCTTTCTCCTCCCACCTTCAGTCTTTCCCAGAATCAGGGTCTTTTCCAATGAGTCGGTTCTTTGCATCAGGTGGCCAAAGTATTGGAGTTTCAGCTTCAGCATCAGTCCTTCCAATGAACACCCAGGACTGATTTCCTTTAGGATGTACTGGTTGGATCTCCTTGCAATCCAAGGGACTCTCAAGAGTCTTCTTTTGTCTAGTTCAAAAGCATCAATTCTTTGGTGCTCAGCTTTCTTTATAGCCCAACTCACATCCATACATGACTACTGGAAAAACCATAGCTTTGACCAGACAGACTTTTGTTGGTAATGTCTTTGCTTTTTAATATGCTGTCTAGGTTGGTCTTAGCTTTTCTTCCAAGGAGCAAGCATCTTTTATTTCATGGCTGCAGTCACCATCTGCAGTGATTTTGGAGCCCAAAAAATAAAGTCTGTCACTGTTTCCATTGTTTCCCCATCTATTTCCCATGAAGTGATGGGATTGGATGCCATGATCTTAGTTTTCTGAATGTTGAGTTCTAAGCCAACGTTTTCACTCTCCTCTTTCATCTTCATCAAGAGACTCTTTGGTTCTTCTTTGCTTTCTGGCATAAGGAATACGTCATCTGTGTTTCTGAGGTTATTGATATTTCTCCCGGCAATCTTGATTCCAGCTTGTGCTTCATCTAGCCTGGCATTTTGCATGATGTACTCTGCATATAAGTTAAATAAACCGGGTGACAATATATAGCCTTGACATACTCCTTTCACAATTTGGAACCAGTCTGTTGTTCCATGTCCAGTTCTAACTGTTGCTTCTTGACCTACATACAGATTTCTCAGGAGGTAGGTCAGGTGACTGGGTAGGATGAAAGAAAGAAGGGAGAAGGAGGAGAGCAAGAAGCACCAAACCTGCACCCCAGGGTAGAGGGGCTGAAGCAGGGGAGAGATTCCTGCATCCAGGGAAATTGGTTGGGACAGAGGGGAAGCAATTGAGGCTGTTGGAGGGTAAAGCAGCTGATCTGTGACAGTCTGAAGGGAGTGAGAACCACACAGACAATCAGTGCCATGGCCCTACCTACCCTGAATTGGGGTGTGGGTCCACTGGTGTGCATGGCTCCTGGCAGCTGGAGCATGGGGATTGGAGAGCAATCAGAGCAAGGACTGCTGTTGATGGCAGGGAGACAGCTGAGGAGATGGAGGGAGAAATCTGCACCAGGATTGCCTTTGGAAAAAACTCAGGTGGCCACCAGAAGCAGGGTGTTACTAGTGAGTCACACAAAGGGGGTAGAACCACCACTGTAGCCTCTCTCTCACCACATGCGAGCCTCAGGAGCTGATCAATACAGAAGGGGCAGCTTGAGCTGCCCTTTGAGTGCCTGTTGCACTGAGCAATAGAAAAGGACCAGCTAGGGCTGTCCAGTAAGTGCCTGCTGGGCCAAGCAATAAAGAAGGACCAGCCAGGGCAGCCCTTTGAGTGCCTACTGTTAAAGGCTAGAAAAGTCTTCTAATAGAGCCATATCTCTTGCACCCATAGCTGCAAGCTTCCCTGTGCACATGGTGCCTCCAGAGTCCCTGCAATCCAAGGAGCTGCACCACCTCACACCCTGTCCTCACTCACTACAGCAGACCCAAATCCTCTAGCAAACTCCTGTGGATGGTCCACATGCAAAAGTGGGGATAAAACCACAATTGAACTCCAGGGGCAAAGTGAGTAAGGAAGAGGATTAAAAACCTTTCCATTAGCTGCACAAGCTACAGATTAAGTCAGCACCATCAACTAGATAGACTGTGTCTATGGAATATGTAAAAGGACAATGAGAGTTCCCACAAAGGAAAATTCTCTAGCTCTGGCAACTGTGGAGGCAGAAGACAAGCACATGTGGGAGGAGGGCTAGATTAGAGTCTGAACTGTCCCCTCAGCAGATCTAGAGACCAGCTCTCCCCAGCACTGAAGGGCCCCTAGGGAAGTGGAGGTGGGCTGTGGCTCACAGCAAGGGCAAGAATACTGACAGCTAAGACCCTAGGAAAGCATTTATTATTATTTTTATGTTTTGATTTGTCCTATTGTTGGTTCTGGCTTTCTTTTTTCTCTGTTGTGGTTGTTGTTTTATTATTGTTATCACTATTTAGGTTTTTTGGGGATTTTTTTATTAATACTTTTTATTTATTTTATATATTTCTACTATTTTGGCTTTATGCTGTTCTGTGTCTCTTTTTTTGGATTCGTTTTTGTTGTGGTGGTTTTTTTAACATATATATATATATGTGTGTGTGTTTTTATTATGTAACTCCAACTTTGCTTTCCTATTTTTATTTCTTTTATCATTTTTGTCTGTTTGTATTATTTTATTTGCTGTATTCCTCAGTTGGCACTCTGTTTTAGTTTTATTTTCTGGTTTGTATTTTACTTAGCTTTGTTTTTAATTGATTGATTTCATTTTGGTTTCTTTTGTTCATCGGGTTGCTCTCTTGTAATTTGTTTTCTTTGGTCTTGGTTTCTTGTGTGTGTGTGTGTGTGTGTGTTCCTTTGTTTTCCTTTTTATTAGACTGATTTTGCTTTTACCATTTGTCTCTGTTTCATTTTTTGTTTCCTGTATTTTTGTTTTGTTTTATTCCCTTTATTGTCATAATTACCAGCTTGTGGAGTCTTGGCTCCCTGACTGGAAGTCAGTCCTCAGTCTCTGTGGTGAAAGTGATGAGTTCAATAAAATAGACAACCTGGAAGAAATGGACAAATTTTTATAAAAGTACAACATTCCAAGCCTGAACAAGGAAGAAATAGAAAATGTGAACTGACCAATCACAAGCACTAGAAATGAAACTGTGATCAAAAATCTTCCAACAAACAAAAGCCCAGGACCAGATGGCTTCACAGGTAAATTCTATCAAATGTTTACAGAAGAGCTAACACTCTTGAACTCTTCCAAAAAAACTGCAGAGGGAGGAACACTCCTAAATTCATTCTACAAAGCCATCATCACTCTGATATGAAAACCAGCAAATATAGCACAAAAAAAAGAAAATTACAGGTCAATATTACTGATGAACATAGATGCAGAAATCCTCAACAAAATACTAGCAAATAGAATCTAAGAACAAAGTAAAAGGATCATACCCCATGATCAAGTGGGATTTATCCCAGTGGTGTGAGGATTTTTCAATATATGCAAATCAATCAATGTGATACACCATATTAATAAACTGAAAGATTTTTTTTAAATGTGATAATTTCAATAGATGCAGAAAAAACTTTCAACAAAATTCAATACCCATTTACAATACAAACTACAATAAGTGGGTATAGAAGGAAACTATCTCAGCATAATAAAGGCCATACATGACAAATACACCACAAACATTATTCTCAATAGCAAAAAACCTAAAGCGTTTCCTCTAAGATCAGGAACAAGACAAGGGTGCACACTCTTGCTACTATTATTTAATATAGTTCTGAAAGTCCTAACAGTGGCAGTCAGAGAAGAAAAAAATAAATGAAAGTAATTTAGATCAGAAAAGAAGAAGGAAAATTCTCACTGTTTGGAGGTGACATGATACTATACATAGAAAACCCTAGAGATGCCACCAGAAAATTATTAGACCTAATCAATGAAATTAGTAGAGTCTAATTAGTGGGTCTTTGACCCACCTCCTAGAGTAGTGGAAATAAAAACAAAAATAAACATATGGGACCTAATTAAACTTAAAAGCTTTTTCACAGCAAAGGAAATGATAAGGTGAAAAGACAACTCTCAGAATAGGAGAAAATAATTACAAAGCAACTGATGAAGAATTAATCTCCAAAATATACAAGCAGCTCATCCAGGTCAATATCAGAAAAACGAACAACCCAATCAAAAAATGGGTGGAAAACATAAACAGACATTTCTCCAAGGAAGACAGACAGATGGCCAACAAACATATGAAAAGATGCTCAACATGGCTCATTACTTTGTTGTTGTTGTTCAGTCGCCCAGTTGTGTTCAACTCTTTGAAACTCCATGGGTTCTTTGCAACTCTCTGCAGCACACTAGGCCTCTCTGTTTCACTCACCATCTCCCAAAGTTTGCCCAAGTTCATGTCCATTGCATCGGTGATGGCATCCAGCCATCTCTTCTTCTGATGCCCTCTTCTTCTGCCCTCAATCTTTTCCCGAATCAGGGACTTTTCCAATGAGTCACCTGTTCACATCCGATAACCAAAATACTGGAGTTTCAGATTCAGCATCAGTCCTTCCAACGAGTATTCAGGGTTGATTTCCCTAAAGATTGACTGGCTTGATCTTTCTGTCCAAGGGACTCTCAGGAGTCTTCTCCAGCACCACAGTTTGAAGGCATCAATTCTCCAGAGCTCTGCCTTTCTTACGGCTCATTATTAGAGAAATGCAAATCAAAACTTTAATACAATGAGGTATCACCTCACACCAGTAAGAATGACTGTCATCAAAAAATCTACAAACAGTAAATGCTGGAGAGGATGTGGAGAAAATGTGAAGAAAACAAATTCTTGTACTGTTTGTAGGAATATAAAATTATATAGTCACTATGGAAAACAACATGCAAATTCTTAAAAAAAAAAAAACTATGAATAAAAACTTAGCCATGAGATGGGTATAATAACGGAAAACTCTCTAGTTTATAAAATAACAGTTGGTTGCAAAATGTGATTTCTGGTAGAAGGGATAAGATTACCTCTTTAGGTGACTTACACATTTTGTTAATATTTGTAGAGAAGATTTTTTTATTCATCTAATTTCCAAAGAGCCTTTCCCTTTTATTTTTGTTTCTTTTTGAAAAGAATTACCTTGATTCCTAAAAAAGACCAGATAGAACATTTACATCTCAAAAGTACATAGAAAGAATGCAAATTCCTCCAAGAAGGATTTTTGTTTCCTAAGGCTAGAATTTTTACAATAGGTATAGACTTTTGAGATAAATAGGGGAACTTTGGGGATTGGTGAAAGGATACGTGGCCTTTTTCTGTTTTTGTGAAGACTCAATTTTTAAGGCAAGTTGTCCTCAATTGGTAGGATAGGTTTTAATTCCTCAAAGAATTACAAACAGTAAATATTCCCGGCAGTACTGAATGACACCATGGATGAAATTGACATCCCCAAAGAAGACACAAAAGATACAAACCTCCAAAGATTCAGAGCCACTCTCAAAGAGAGCTGAAAGAAAGAAAGACTTAAATAAGTTCCCTGAGAGCTGGAATCAGTTAGTAAGACCCTAGCTGAAAATGCAGTGCAGCCTAATTTCTGTATGGCAAACTTGTCAGTTGAATTTCCTGCATATGCAAGAACAAACAGACTTCCCTATTAGTACAGTGGCTAAGACTCCATGCTCCCATTGCAGGGGGCCCAGGCTCGATTCTCTGAGGTTCCTGGTCAGGGCAGACCAGATTCCACAAAATGAGACCAAAATTAATTATCCCTGGAATAAACCAATGGGCAACCCAAATCAAATTCACAAGTATTTGGAAAGGAAGAAAAGAAACACAGATATTTTATTTCCCATCAGTTACTAAAGACAGATTCAGGAGATCTGACATTGAAAAGAATTCTTACCTTTTGCTAGCTTCTGCCAGTTTTCCCAGGATCCCCTCTGCAGTCTCCAGAGCCAGTAGGGGTTAAAGTAGAAACTGCTAACAGAATTTGGCAAAAATATTAATTTTAATTTTTAGTTTCCCCTGGCTGTTTAAGAATGATGGCTAGCAGTTTAGGAAAGAATTCATCTGAGTCTTTATGTGAAAGGGGATAACGGGTTTGGGTATGAGGGGACATGGGCACAGCCTTTTTTTAAGTGTCTCAGATGAATGAGACACCAATAACTGGGCAGTGTTAAGATTTTTGCTTATATTTGGAAAGGACCTCAGGAAACAACTGAAAATTTTGGTGTCCTTTCTTGATCAGTTACTAAAGACAGTATTGGAGTTCAAGGTCCTTCCAATCAAAGATGCTGATTTCAGTATTGACTGGTTCTTCCTTGCAGTTTGAGTGCATCAATTCTTTGGCGCTCAGCTTTTCTTATGGTCCAACTCTCACATCTGTACATGACCACTGGATAAACGATAGCTTTGACTAGATGGACTTTTGTTAGCAAAGTAACGTCTTTGCTTTTTAATATGCTCTCTAGGTTGGTCATAACTTTTCTTCCAAGGAGCAAGCGTCTTTTAATTTCATGGCTACAATCACCATCCACAGTGATTTTGGAGCCCAAGAAAATAAAGTCTGTCCCTGTTTCCTTTGTTTCCACATCTATTTGCCATGAAGTGATGGAACCAGATGCCATGATCTTTCTTTTTTGAAAGTTGAGTTTTAAGCCAGCTTTTTCACTCTCCTCTTTCACTTTCATCAAGAGGTTCTTTAGTTCCTCTTCACTTTCTGCCATAAGGGTGATGTCATCTGCATATCTGAGTTTGTTGATATTTCTCCCGGCAATCTTGATTCTGGATTGTGCATCATCCAGAACGGCATTTCACATGATGTACTCTGCATACAAGGTAAATAAGCAGGGTGACAATATACAGCCTTGATATATTCCTTTTCCAATTTTGAATCAGCCCACTGTTCTATGTCCGGTTGTAACTGTTGCTTCTTGACCTGCATGCAGGTTTCTCAGGAGGCAGATAAGGTGGTCTGGTATTCCCATCTCTTGAATCTTCCTACAGGAGAAGCCCACAGTATTTTAGATTTCTGGCCTTGGAGCTGTTGAAGTTGAAAAGCCACTAACTTGGTGGACTTTTGTTTACAGTCTGTGATCTCTTCACAATGAAAAGACAATTCAGATAGAGGATTAGTAGAATGAGTACTGAAGTAAAGGAGACTAGAGGGGAATAATGCAAATCATGGCAGTCTTACAGTCTTTTGTTTTAGGTACCTCTTGTGTCTTTAATTTTCCATTAACTTTTTTCAGTGGACTATCATGGAAATTTGAAGACTTTTGAACCCTTCAGCCTGCATATTAAAATAGTTATCCTGTTGTTTTTTGTTGATTTGCAAGCCCTTGCTTTCAAGTGCACTTCTTGAATGACCTTATCTAATTGGAATGTTCCCCATAATAGCCATTGTAATTCTAGGACTTGTAAGATTTTGGTTTTTGACAGATATCTACAGCTTCTGGGACCACAGTTCTTAGATATAAAATAAACAGTTGTGTCATAAGGGGATGCACTTTATTCTTTGAAACTTGAGGATCCCTCTTTTTTAGCTAAGCCATGGGTCTCTTGGAGCCAAATTAATTCCTAAAAGCTATGTGCTTCTGGTTTGAGGATTTCATGGTGTTCTACAGCATACCTCTGGAGAAGGAAATGGCAACCCACTCCAGGATTCTTGCCTGAAAAATTCCATGGATGGAGGAGTCTGGTGGGCTACAGTCCATGGGGTCAAAAAGAGTCAGACACGACTGAGCACACCTCATTGCACAGAAACTTTCTTGAGGCTGGCGGGTGACCTAGTGTCAATATAACCTTTTTAGTGACCAACTTATCCTAACATGGGAGTCTTACAGTTAGGTGATGAGCACTGTAACAGCTTTTAAGTGCTCGACCCATGCCTACCAGTTTCACAGCTTTGGTTTCTAAGATTTCCATTAGCATTAGATCTATGAATCCCTTCCCTAGGTTTCTTCATATAGTTGGCCCTCCATATCTGTGGCTGTGGAGCCCACAGATACAGAGGGCCAAAATGTATGATGACATTTTATAGAAGGGACTTGAAGATCCATTGATTTTGGTATCTGCAAGGGATCCTAGAACCAATCCCCCACAGGTCCTGAGGGTTGATTGTAGGGGCAGACACCCTTGATAGCTTTTTCACAGTGTGACCTATGCCACCTTAGATTGTGATTTTGAGGTCAGAACATTCTGACTCTTTTGTCTTCATTTATTTTCCCAAGTTTATTTTCCTCAACACTTTAGGCTGTGAACTTACTGCAAGGCTTTGTGAGTGCCCCAGTTGTTGTCACCCATCATGGACTCTCAATATAACCATCCCAGAACATTTTAAGGGAATCATAACCTATCTGGGAACAGTATTTTTAAAATAAGGTTTGTTTGGCTTAGAGAGCTGTACAAAGGGGAGTGAAGCTCAAATCCAGGAGTGACTTACCTATGACCCTTGGTAACAAAGATAGCAGTGAACTCAAAGAGTTCTGAGGGCACATCTCCTATGCATCTCATTGTCCCACAGGCCATTGACAGTCAGTTTCAGATCCCATTACTCATCACCAAAAACTTTGGAGCCCAAGAAAATAAAGTCTCTCACTGTTTCGGTTGTTTCCCCACCTATTTACCATGAAGTGATGGGACTGGATGCCATGATCTTAGTTTTTTGAATGTTGAGTTTTAAGCCTGCTTTTTCACTCTCCTCTTTCACTTTCATCAAGAGGCTTTTCAGTTCCTCTTTGCTTTCTGCCATAAAGGTGGTGTCATCTGCATATCTGAGGTTATTTATATTTCTCCCAGCAATCTTGATTCCAGCTCGTGCTTCATCCAACCCAGCATTTCACATGATGTATGCTGCATATAGATTAAATAAGCAGGATTACAGTATACAACCTTGACCTACTCCTTTACCAACTTGGGAATCAGTCCATTGTTCCATATCCAGTTCTAACTGTTGCTTCTTGACCTGCATACAGATTTCTCAAGAGGCAGGTAAGGTGGTCTGTTATTCCCATTTTTTAAAGAATTTTCCACAGTTTGTTGTGATGCACACAGTCAAAGGCTTTAGCATAGTCAATGAACCAGAATTTTATCTTTTTCTGGAATTCTCTTGCTTTTTATATGATCCAGTGGATGTTGGCAATTTGATCTCTGGTTCCTCTGCCTTTTCTAAATCGAGCTTGAACATCTGGAAGTTCTTGGCTCATGTATTGGTGAAGCCTAGCTTGGAGAATTTTGAGCATTACTTTGCAAGCATATAAAAAGAATGCAATGGTGCAGTATTTTGAACATTCTTTGGCATTGCCTTTCTTTGGGATTAGAATGAAAACTAACATTTTCCAGTCTTGTAGCCAATGCTGAGTTCTCCAAATTTGCTGGCATATTGAGTGCAGCTCTTTCACAGAATCATTTCTTAGGATTTGAAATAAAATCAACTGGAATTCCATTAGTTCCAGTAGTTTTGTTCATAGTGATGCTTCCTAAGGCCCACTTGACTTCACATTCCAGGATGTCTGGCTCTAGGTGAGTGATCACACCATCATGGTTATCTGGGTCATTAAGATCTTTTCTGTATAGTTCTTCAGTGTTTTGTATAGTTCTTTCCATCTCTTCTTCATATCTTCTACATTTGTTAGGTCGGTACTCTTTCTTTCCTTTATTGTGCCCATCTTTCACGGCAAATAGATGGGGAAACAGTGGAAACAGTGGCTGACTTTTTTTTGTGGACCTCCAAAATCACTGCATATGGTGATTTCAGCCATGAAATTAAAAGATGCTTACTCCTTGGAAGGAAAGTTATGACCAACCTAGACAGCATATTGAAAAGCAGAGACATTATTTTGTCAACAAAGCTCTGTCTAGTCAAGGCTATGGTTTTTCAGTGGTCATGTATGGATGTTATATTTGGACTATAAAGAAAGCTGAGCACAGAAGAATTGATGCTTTTGAACTGTGGTGTTGGAGAAGACCCTTGAGAGTCCCTTTGACTGCAAGGAAATCCAACCAGTCCATCCTAAAGGAGATCAGTTCTGGGTGTTCATTGGAAGGACTGATGCTGAAGCTGAAACTCCAATACTTAGGCCACCTTATGTAAAGAGCTGACTCATTTGAAAAGACCCTGATGCTGGGAAAGATTGAGGGCAGGAGAAGAAAGGGATGACAGAGGATGAGATGGTTGGATGGCATCACCAACTCAATGGACATGGGTTTGGGTGGACTCCAAGAGTTGATGATGGACAGGAAGGCCTGGCATGCTGCAGTTCATGGGGTCGCACAGAGTTGGACACAACTGAGCGACTGAACTGAATTGAACTTGCATGAAATGCTCCCTTGATATCTCTAATTTTCTTGAAGAGATCTCTAGTCATTCCCATTCTATTGTTTTCCTCTATTTCTTTGCATTGACCACTTAGGAAGGCTATCTTATCTCTCCTTGCTATACGTTGGAACTCTCCATTGAGATGGGTATATATTTCCTTTTCTCCTTTGCCTTTAGTTTCTCTTCTTTTCTCAGCTATTTGTAGGGCCTCCTCAGGCAACCATTTTGCCTTTCGTTTTCTTGAGGATGGTTTTGATCACCGTCTCCTGCACAATGTTACGAACCTCCATCCATAGTTCTTAAGGCACTCTGTCTGTCAGATCTAAACTCTTGACTCTATTTGTCACTTCTACTGTATAATCATAAGGAATTTGATTTAGATCACACCTGAATGGTCTAGTGGCTTTCTCTAGTTTCTTCAGTTTAAGTCTGAATTTCACAATAAGGAGTTCATGATCTGAGCCACAGTCAGCTCCTGGTCTTGTTTTTGCTGACTGTATATAGATTTTCCATCTTCGACTGCAAAGAATGTAATCAGTCTGATTTCAGTACTGACCATCTGGTGATGTTCATGTATAGAGCCATCTTTTGTGTTGTTGGAAGAGGATGTTTGCTATGACAAGTGCATTTTCTTGGCAAAGCTCTGTTACCTTTTGCTCTGCTTCATTTTGTACTCCAAGGCCAAACTTGCCTGTTACTCCAGGTATCTCTTCACTTCCTACTTTTTCATTCCAGTCCCCTATGATGAAAAGGACATGTTTTTCTGGTGTTTGTTCTTCAATGTCTTGTAGGTCTTCACAGAACTTTTCAAACTTCAGCTTCTTTGGCATTAGTGGTTGGGGCATAGACTTGGATTATTATGATATTGAATAATGGTTTGCCATGGGAATGAACCAAAATCATTCTGTCGTTTTTGAGATTGCACCCAAGTACTGCATTTCAGACTCTTTTGTTAACTGTGAAGGCTACTCCATTTCTTCTAAGGGATTCTTCCCCACAGTAGTAGATGTAATGGTCATCTGAATTAAATTCACCTATTCCGGTCTGTTTTAGTTCACTAATTCCTAAAATGCCAGTGTTCATTCTTGCCATCTCCTGTTTGACCACTTCCTTTTTACCTTAATTCATGGACCTAACATTCCAGATTCCTATGCAAAATTGTTCTTTACAGCATTACACACTACTTTCACCACTAGACACATTCACAGTTGAGTGGCATTTTCATTTTGGCCTAGCCAGTTCATCCTTTCTTGAAGTATTTCTCCATTGATCTCCAGTAGCACATTGGGCACCTACTGACCTTGGGAGTTCATCTTTCAGTGTCATATCTTTTTGTTTTTTCATACTCTAATATCTAGTCACAGAAGAAAAAAAAAACCTAGATTCTAGAAGGTGAAAGTTGATAACTAAAGTAAATGAATTAAAAAACAAAGATAATTGATAACTAGTAACTTTAAAGGTATTTTTTCAAACATGTTTTGATTCAGAAAAGGTAGTATGGAAAAGTGTTAAGAAGATTTCATAGTTTTTTTTTTAAGACAGATTTAGTTCGTTTTATTTTTTAAGTAAATTTAAAAAAAAAATTAGAGTAGTAGGTTTCCAGGAAAAATGCTTAGACAGTAGGAATTTCCCAAATACCCACCTCTCAAATCCCCTTATAGTACTGTGATATTTTGTCACAAACAAAGAACCAACATCTGTACATTATTATTAACTAAACTCCACAGTTTCTTCAGGTTTCACTAGTTTTTCCTTAATATGTTTTCTCTGTTACATTTATTTGTCATGTCATCTAGTCTCTTCTGGGCGGTGATAGTTTCTCAGACTTGTTTTTGATAACGTTGAAAGTTTTGAAGAGTACTGGTTGGGTATTCTGTGAAACATCCCTCAATTGGGATGCTTCTGATTTTTTCTAATGGCTAGAATGGTGTATGGGTTCTTGTGAGGAAAACAACAGAGGTAAACGGCCATTATCATCAGATATCAGATCATGGGTGTATGCAATGAACATGACTTGTCACTGGTGATCACCTTGATCACTCAATATCGGTAGTGGTTGCCAGATTACTCCCATGTAAAGTTACTTTTTCTCCCATTCCATACTCTATTCTGTCATGGTCTAGTCATTTAAAAGTATGTTCTTTATGAGGCAGTCTTAGAATGACATTCTGTTTTATCTTGTTTTTTTTTTTTTTTTTTTTTGTCTAAGAATAACATCTTTTTCTGATCTAGTTGGAAATATCTAACTATTTACTTAATATGTTCTTTGTGTGAGACAGTATCGCTTGTCTCTTAAAAGAAGAGTCAAGATACAATTATGACTTTATTGAGTCTCACCATGAATATTTTTACATCACTTGATTATTTATTTTCATGATATAGCAACATATGGTTATAAACTTACTCATTCTTTAAAGATACTGCTATCCCTGGACTCGAGATTTTGAAACTGCAAGACTTCACTCAGATTATCTTTACTGATCCTGGAGTTGGCTAGTGAAGCCTTTATTTTAGCTGTTAAACACCTTTATAATTTTGTTGTTCTTGCCTTTGTTTGGCAAGGCTAGAGCTCAGTTAGTGCAACTTTGCTTGTTAAAGTGAGGGGTAGGTTGCAGGAGGCTACAAGATTAACAGTATTTGTCAGAGGACAGATAGGGGATGAAGCAAAGAACTGCTAGTGATTGCTATTGGAATTTTTTTTCTTTAATGGGAGTCGATGTGGAACTTGGGTATTTTTAGGTGCCTCAGCGATAGCTTTGACTTCAATGCATTTCTCTTTTTTTTTAAGCTTGCTTTGATGCAAGTAATCAATATTGTAGTTTTGGTGAAAAAATCCTTTTTGACAAAAGCTCCAAGATTGATTACCTAGATCAATACCATTTTTAAGAACAGTTCATCAAGATTGTATTTAAACAGAGACCATGATGCATTTAAACCATTAATAACACAAATCTTTTCCCCCTCTTCTCCTCCTTGTGGATTATCTCTTTCCATCCTCAACACAGTAGTAGATTTCACAGTAGAGTATAATGTCACACAGTTTCCCAGAGATTAAAATAAGATGACACGTCTTCCAAACTGTTGTTCCTCTCTTCTGTTTCTCTCATGACTCTCTGTTGTTACTAATTTGCATATAAACCCTCTCTTGCCCTCACAATACTGAGGTTCTGTAATCTTCTGTTTTCTTGTCTTATAAAAATCAAGAAAACATATCCTTGAAGATAATGAAGACGAAGAACTGCAGAACTTTGCTGCAATCAAGCTCTTACACTTTTCAAGCATCTGCCACTCTAGTAGGTGTAATTGGCTTCATAATTCAGGTAAAAGCACATTTTTGGCCTGAGTGACTATGGTAATTGTGGCTGTGTGGCTCCAGTTTAGTGGAGGATAAAAATGGTCCTTATATGTCAGGGTGTACTTCTAAAAATCATAACAATGAGAAGCAGTGCCTAGCTATTACTAAAACTCAGGATGGTTTACCACAGTCAATTTCATCCAACATCTTTAAGAATTAAATAATTATCCATCTGTCCAGAATGCAAAACTGACCTGAAAGTACCAAGATGAGAATGGTCCTCCAAACCAATTTTTCTACACTCTTGCTGAAAATACAAGGAAAATGAAACATGGAAAATGGGGGGGACTGCTCTGTGACAACTATCAATTGGTAGCTCTAAAACTGCTTCTAACTTTCACCCTAATGGGGTAATTGGAGACTCAGCTAAAGACTTCAAGAGGATCCACAGTAATCCCATGAGGTTTGCCTTGGCATTCAGGTGTCAGTTTTCAAAACTCTTTCTATATGTACTTTCTCAGTTTGCCTCTAGATTGTGTTATCAGTTCAATTCAATTCAGTCACTCAGTGTTATATGCAGTGCCAAGTGGGCCAAGAAGTGCTGTATGCAAACTAAAGACATATAACTAAGGCCAAGAAAAGGTAAATTGCATGCTGACTTAGGGTGGTAAAAGACTCAAAATGTTATTAATACATGAGTTTTTTCTTGGCAAGAGATTGACTGCAAAAAAGTTTCTAAGTTTCATCTAAAAGTATCGTGCAAGTTCATTTTTAAAGGCATCAGGGAAATTGAGGCTGAGCATTCTAAGTTGGTATACTGCTAAGTTTCAAAGCTAATATTCAATTCACTTCGGATGTTCTACATGTCCTTTGTGTGGAATTTATGTAGAAAAAGTGAGTTGTAGAAGATTTTCTGGAATGCAAGGTAGGTTTACTAATGGCAATTTTACTTTCCATAAGAGCCACTTTCCAAAAGCCACTCTGCTTTGTTTTTGCTTTACCCATTTTCAGTGAAAAAACATAAGTGAAGTGTCCAGTTCATTAATAATGTTTTCTAGAGCTTACAGCCATTTATAGATGAGAGTTCAAGTGGCTTTCCTGTGTCCCTACACCTGTATTCAATGCCTGTCAGAATAAGGAAAGGTGGGTCAGAGGAGGTCTTTGGAGTGTCAGTATTTCCTGCAGTACATCCATCCTCACTCTACAGCCTATCTTCTCTATCCTAATACATTAACCATGTTCAAGAACAACATTCAAGTGAATTTGAAGATCTAAGTGACTTTGTTCAATGACTCATGAATTGGGCAGCATCTCACGTAGTAAATAGAAGGATGCTCTAAGGAAGTGGACAAAATGGAAGGATTTTCTAGAAACAGGGTGAGACAAAGAGGTTATTAGGAAACTAAAAGAAATATTGTTTCAGGCAACGTTACCTCCCTAGTGCCAACCTAGAAATGTCAGATGCTCCTTTCCTAGGAGAAGTTGAAACAGCAATTAAATCTTGGTTTAATGTCCTGGAGATATGTGGCTCCACCTTGGACATGTTGTTGTTGTTGTTCAGTCACTAAATCATGTCTGACTCTGTGTGACCCCATGGATTGCAACATGCCAGGCTCCTCTGTTTTCCTATCTCCTGAGGTTTGCTCAAATCCATGTCCGTTGACTCGTTTGATGCTATCTAACCATATTATCCTCCGCCACCCTCTTCTCCTTTTGCCTTCAGTCTTTCCCAGAATCAGGGTCTTTTCCAGTGAGTAGGCTCTTCATATCAGGTGGCCAAAGTGTTGGAGCTTCATCTTCAGAATCAGTCCTTCCAATGAACATTCAGGACTGATTTCCTCTAGGATTGACTGGTTTGATCTCCTTGTAGTCCAAGGGACTCTCAAGAGTCTTCTCCAGCACCACAATTCAAAAGTATAAATTCTTCAGCACTCAGCCTTTTTTTCTTTTTTAATATTTATCTATGTTTTAATTGATTGATGATTGCTTTACAATATTGGTTTGATTTCTATCATACATCAGCATGAATTAGCCATAAGTGTACATATGTCCTCTTCTTCTTGACTCTCCCTCTCAGTTCTTGCCCATTCCCACCCCTCTAGGTTATTACAGAGCCCCAGTTTGAGTTACCTGAGTCATACAGCAAATTACCATCGGCCATCTATTTACATGTGGTAATGTATATGTTACTATGCTACTCTCTCCATTCATCTCACCCTTTCCGTCTTCTCCCCCACCCTTGTCCATAAGTCTCTTCTCTATGTCTGTGCCTCCATTGCTACTCTGCAAACAGGTTCATCAGCATCATCCTTCTAGATTCCATATGTATGCATTGATATACGATATTCTTTTTTCTCTTTCTGACTTCACTCTGTATAATAGTCTCTAGGTTCCTCTACCTCATTAGAACTGACTCAAATGTGTTCCTTTTTATAGATGAGAAGTATTCCACTGTATATATGTATGACAGCTTATTTATCCATTCATCTGTTGATGGACATCTAGGTTGCTTCCATGTCTTAGCTTTTGTAAATAGTGCTGTAATGAACATTGGGGTACATGTGTCTTTCTTCAGTTTTGATTTCTTCGGGGTATATGCCTAGAAGTGGTATTGCTGGGTCATATGGTAGTCTTGAGAAAAGAATGCTCAAACTACTGCATGATTGCACTCATCTCACATGCTAGCAAGGTAATGCTCAAAATTCTCCTAGCCAGGATTCAACAGTACATGAACTGTGAACTTCCAAAAGTACAAGCTGGATTTAGAAAAGGCAGAGAAACGAGAGATCAAATTGCCAGCACCCATTGGATCCTTGAAAAAGCAAGAGAGTTCCAGGAAAACATCTATTTCTGCTTTATTGACTATGCCAAAGCATTTGACTGTGTGGATCACCACAAACTGTTGAAAATTCTTAAAGAGATAGGAATACCAGACCACCTTACCTGCCTCCTGAGAAACCTGTATGTAGGTCAAGAAGCAACAGTTAGAACCAGACATAGAACAACTGGCTGATTCAAAATTGGAAAAGAATATGTCAAAGCTGTATATTGTCAGGCTGATTATTTACCTTATATGCAGAGTACATCATGAGAAATGCCATTCTGGATGAAGAACAACCCAGAATGAAGATTGCTGGGAGAAATATCAACAACCTCAGATATGCAAATGACACCACCCTTATGGCAGAAAGTGAAGAGGAACTAAAGAGTCTCTTGGGGGCGCAGCCCTAAGATAGCAGAGAATTAGGACGGGGAGACCACTTTCTTCCCCACAAATTCATTGAAAGATCATTTTAACGCTGAACAACTTCCACAAAACAATTTCTGAACGCTTGCAGAGGACATCAGACACCCAGAAAGGCAGCCCATTGTCTTCGAAAGGAGGTAGGACAAAATATAAAAGACAAAAAGAGAGACAAAAGAGTTAGGGATGGAGACCCATCTCGGGGAGGGAGTCGTGAAGGAAGAGAAGTTTCCAAACACCAGGAAACCCTCTCACCAGTAGGTTTGTGGGGAGTTTTGGAATCTCAGAGGGCAACATAACCGGAAGGGGGAAAAAAAAAAAAACAACCACAGAATATGTGCCTTAACCACAACTCCCAGTGGAGAAATAGCCAAGACTCTCCTGTCTGCCACCAGCAAGCAGGCCAGGAGTGGGTTGCATGCTTAGGGTAAGGACCAGGCCTGAATGCGCTGAGGACAATCTGAAGGAGCTAATGTGAGACAGCAACTCAAATTGTGGGATAGCCAGAGAAAGGGGAA
Source organism: Okapia johnstoni (assembly GCA_024291935.2). NCBI lineage: Eukaryota > Metazoa > Chordata > Mammalia > Artiodactyla > Giraffidae > Okapia > Okapia johnstoni. The sequence continues at coordinate 67,988,709 of CM044305.1, read as the reverse complement.
AAAAAAAAAAAGGAGAGAGAGAGAGAACTTTCCTGCAAAAACCTCTAACCTAAGGCACAGCTTGGTCGGCTCACAGAACAAATGATTGAGGGAATACCCAAGGATAGCTAGCTGGCTGCAGACCAGCCCATCCCCCTGCTAGAGGTAGAGAAGGCAGGCTGATGACAGCCAGAGTTAGAAGGCGAGAGGCGATCTTGGCCCCAGAGACAGCATCCTGCACCAAACTGTGAGCAGGCTCCCAGTTGCTAACAAAGTTAACATCTGCCAGGAGGGTCACAGCCTGACATCAGCCCCCCAGGGGAGACACATGGCACACCTGAGACAGCACTCTTGCAGCACACCCAGGAAACTGAGCGGCTGGGACCAGAGAGGTAATAAGATGTACCACACACCTAGGATAGTGCACTCGCCAAGCAACTGGTTGCCTGAGCTCCTTGGATCTGGGAAGGGCACAAAACACAGGCCCAACTGAGTCTGCGCCTTTGTGAAGTACCGGAGAACCTGAACCTGATCAGCTTAGACCTGGGAAGTGCATAAAACCCAGGGCCCACTTTAGACAGCTCCCCTGCAGAACAACCTGGAGCCTGAGCACTGTAGACAGGGAAAGCACACACTCTGTGAGCTGGGGCAAATCCAGTGTGGTCCATACACTGCAAGCACTTCCCACACATGCCAGTGATATCTGTTGCAGTGTTCTTCCCTCCCCACAGCACAACAGAACAAGTGAGCCTAAATAAGTGACCACTTTCACCCCCTTGTGTTAGGGTGGAACTTAGACACTGAAGAGACTTGCAAACAGAGGAAGCCAAACTAAACAAAGAAGAAGGAGATGCTCTGGAAGCGACAGGTGCAAAAGATTAAAACCCTGTAATTAGCATTGACTAAGCATTGGAATGGGCCTATAGACCTTGAGAAGAAGTATAAGCTGGAACAAGGAACTATCTGAAACTGAACTGACCCCACACTGCCCGCAACAGCTCCAGAGAAATTCTGAGATATATTTTTACTATTATCATTTTTTATTTTTTTATTTTTCCGTTCTTATTACCTTTAATTTTCATTTTTATAACCTACTATTACCTTGCAAAAAAGACCCTATTTTTAAAGCATATTTCACATATATATTATTTATAATTTTTGTGATTGATTTTGTTTTGTATTTTTAATATCGTATTTTTCAGAGTTTAACCTCTACTCTAGATTTTTAATCTTTGCTTTTTTGTATTTGTTATCAATTTTGTATCTTTAAGAATCTAATCTTCAGTACCCATTTTTACATAGGGGAGTGATTACTGGCTTGATTGCTCTCTCCCCTTTTGACTCTCTATTTTCTCCCCCAGATCACCTCTATCTCCTCCCTCCTTCTTCTCTTCTCTACTTAACTCTGTGAATCTTGCTGGGTGTTCTGGGCTGTGGAGAAAACGTAGGGAACTGATTACTGGCTAGATTGGTCTCTCTCCTTTTGACTACCGCTCTTCTCCTCCTGGTCACCTCTATCTCCCTTCTCCCTCTTCTCTTCTCTATGGAACTCCGTGAACCTCTCTGGGTGTTCCAGACTGTGAAGAGCACATAGGGAATTGATTACTGTCTAGATTGCTCTCTCCCCTTTTGATTTCCCTTCTTGTCCTCCTGGTCACCCCTATCTCCCTCATCTCTTCTCCGTGAGACTCTGTCAACCTCTCTAGGTGTCCCTCACTGGGGAGAATCTTTTCACCATTACCTAGATGTTTGAACATCAGTGCTGTATGAATGGAGAAGTCTTGAGGATACTGTAAGAATGAGACTGAAAGCCAGAGGCAGGAAGCTTAAATCCAAAACTTGAGAACACCAGAAAACTCCTGATTTCAGGGAACATTAATTGACAAGAGCTCATCCAAAAGTCCCCATACTTACACTGAAACCAAGCTCCACCCAAGAGTCAACACATTCCAGAGCAAAACATACCATGCTAATTCTCCAGCAACACAGGAACATATCCCTGAGCATTAAAATACAGGCTGCCCAAAGGCACACCAAACCCATAGACACCTCAAAACTGACTACTGGACACTTGATTGCATTCCAGAGAGAACAGATCCAGCCCAACACACCAGAACACTGACGCAAGCTTCCCTAACCAGGAAACCTTGACAAGCCACTCGTCCAATCACACCCACAGGGAGGAAACTCCACAATAAAGAGAAACCGCAAACTTCAAGCATACAGAAAGGCCACCCCAAACACAGCCTTCTAAAAAAGATGAAAAGGCAAAGAAATATTCAGCAGGTAAAGGAACATGATAAATGCCCACAAAACCAAACAAAAGAGGAGGAGATAGGGAGTCTACCTGAAAAAGAATTCAGAATAATGATAGTAAAGGTGATCCAAAATCTTGAAAACAAAATGGAGTTACAGATAAATACTCTGGAGACAGGAATTGAGAAGATGCAAGAAATGTTTAACAAGGACCTAGAAGAAATAAAGAAGAGTCATTCAATAATGAATAATGCAATAACTGAGATCAAAAGCACTCTGGAGGCAACCAAAAGTAGAATAACTGAGGCAGAAGATAGGATAAGTGAGGTGGAAGAGAGAATCGTGAAATAAATGAAGCAGAGAGGAAAAAAGAAAAAAGAATTAAAAGAAATGAGGACAACCTCAGAGACCTCTGGGACAATGCTAAATGCCCCAACATTCGAATCATAGGAGTCCCAGAAGAAGAGGATCAAAAGAAAGACCATGAGAAAATACTTGAGGAGATAATAGTTGAAAACTTCCATAAAATGGGGAAGGAAATGGCCACCCAAGTCCAAGAAACCCAGAGGGTCTGAAAAACGATAAACCCAAGGCAAAACACCACAAGACACATGTTAATCAAATTAACAAAGATCAAACACAAAGAACAAATATTAAAAGCAGCAAGGGAAAAGCAACAAATAACACACAAGGGGATTCCCATAAGGATAACAGCTGATCTTTCACTAGATACTCTTCAAGCCAAAAGGGAATGGCAGGACATTCTTAAAGTCATGAAAGAGAAAAACCTACAACCCAGATTACTGTACCCACCAAGGATCTCATTCAAATATGAAGGAGAAATCAAAAGCTTTACAGACAAGCAAAAGCTGAGAGGATTGAGCACCACCAAACCAGCTCTTCAACAAATGCTAAAGGATCTTCTCTAGACAGGAAACACAGAAAGGGTGCATAAACTCGAACCCCAAACAACAAAGTAAATGGCAACGGGATCACACTTATCAATAATTACCTTAAATGTAAGTGGGTTGAATGCCCCAACCAAAAGACAAAGACTGGCTGAATGGATACAAAAATAAGACCCCTATATATGCTGTCTACAAGAGACCCACCTCAAAACAAGGGACACATACAGACTGAACTGAAGGGCTGGAAAAAAAATATTTCATGAAAATGGAGACCAAAAGAAAGCAGGATTAGCAATACTCATATCAGATAAAATAGACTTTGAAATAAAGGCCATGAAAAAGGACTAAGGACACTATATGATGATCAAAGTATCAGTCCAAGAAGGAGATATAACAGTTATAAATATATATGCACCCAACATAGGAGCACCGCAATATGTAAGGCAAATTCTAGCTAGTATGAAAGGGGAAATTAACAATAACACAATAATAGTGGGAGACTTTAATATCCCACTCACACCAATGGATAGATCAACTAAACAGAAAATTAGCAAGGAAACACAAACTTTAAATGGTACAATGGTCCAGTTAGACCTAATAGATATCTATAGGCCATTTCACCCTAAAACAATGAATTTCACCTTTTTCTCAGGTGCACACAGAGCACTCTCCAGGACAAATCACATCCTGGGCCATCAATCTACCCTTGGTAAATTCAAAAAAAAATTGAAATCATCTCAAGCATCATTGCTGATCACAATGCGGTAAAATTAGATGTCAACTACAGGAAAAAAAAATATGAAAAATACAAACATATGGAGGCTAAATAACACACTTCTGAATAACCAAGAAATCACAGAAGTAATCAAACAATGAATCAAAATATGCATAGAAACGAATGAAAATGAAAACACGAAAACCCAAAACCTATGGGATTCAGTAAAAGCAGTGCTAAGGGGAAGGTTCATAGCAATACAAGCTTACCTCAAGAAACAAGAGATAAATCAAATAAATAACCTAACTCTACACATAAAGCAACTAGAAAATAAGAGAAATGAAGAACTCCGGGGTTAGCAGAAGGAAAGAAACATAAAAATTAGGGCAGAAATAAATGAAAAAGAAACAAAGGAGGCTATAGCAAAAGTCAACAACAACAACAAAAAAAAGCTGGTTCTTTGAGAAGATAAATAAAATAGACAGAGGAGGCAGTCCTAAGATAGCGAACGAATAGGATGGGGGGACCACTTTCTCCCCCACAAATTCATCGAAAAGTCATTTGAACCCTGAGCAACTTCCACAAAACAACTTCTGAACGCTGGCAGAGTACATCAGGTACCCAGAAACGTAGCCCATTGTCTTCAAAAGGAAGTAGGACAAAATATAAAAGATAAAAGGAGAGACAAAAGAGTTAGGGATGCAGACCCGTCCTGGGGAGGGAGTCATAAAAGAAGAGAAGTTTCCAAACACCAGGAAGGCCTCTCACCACCGGGTTTGTGGGGAGTTTTAGAAACTCAGAGGGCAACATAAATGGGAGGAAAAATGAATAAATAAAACCCACAGATTACGTGCTTAATTACAACTCCCAGCAGAGAAGTAGCCCAGACGCTCACGTCTGCCACCAGCAAGTGGGTGCTGAACAGGGAAGCGTGGGCTGCATTGCTTAGGGTAAGGACCGGCCTGAATGCCCTGAGGGCAATCTGAGGGAACTAAGGTGAGATAGCAACCCAAACCTTGGGAGAGTCAGCGAGAAAGAGAGAGAGGAAAAAAAAAAAAAAAAGAGGAAAGAGAGAGAGAGCAGGCCCATTCACAGAACAAAGGATTGAGAGAATACCCAAGGAGAGCTAGCTGGCTGCAGACTAGCCCATCCCCCTGCTGGAGACAGAGAGGCAGGCGGCTGACAGGAAACATGAAGGCTGTCTGTTCATACAAACATATGGAGGCTAAACAACACACTTCTGAATAACCAACAAATCACATAAGAAATCAAAAAAGAAATCAAAATATGCATAGAAAGGAATGAAAATGAAAACACAACAACCCAAAACCTATAGAATTCAGTAAAAGCAGTAATAAGGGGAAGGTTCATAGCAATACAAGCCTACCTCAAAAAACAGAACAAAAATCAAATAAATAACCTAACTCTACACCTAAAGCAACTAGAAAAAGAAGAAATGAAGCATCCTAGCATTAGTAGAAGGAAAGATATCATAAAAATTAGAGCAGAAATAAATGCAAAAGAAACAAAGGAGACCATAGCCAAAATCAACAAAAACCTAAAAGCTGGTTCTTTGAGAAAATAAATAAAATAGACAAACCATTAGCCAGACTCATCAAGAGAAAAAGGGAGAAGAATAAAACCAATAAAATTAGAAATGAAAATGGAGAAATCAAAACAGACAACACAGAAATACAAAGGATCATAAGAGACTACTATCAGCAACTATATGCCAATAAAATGGACAACTTGGAAGAAATGGACAAATTCTTAGAAAAGTATAACTTTCCAAAACTGAACCAGGAAGAAATAGAAAATCTTAACAGACCCATCACAAGCACGGAAATCAAAATTGTAATCAGAAATCTTCCAGCAAACAAAAGCCCAGGACCAGACGGCTCCACAGCTGAATTCCACCAAAAATTTAGAGAAGAGCTAACACCTATACTACTCAAACTCTTCCAGAAAATTGCACATGAAGGTAAACTTCCAAACTCATTCTATGAGGCCGCCATCACCCTAATACGAAAACCAGACAAAGATGCCACAGAAAAAGAAAACCATAGGCCAATATCACTGATGAATATAGATGCAAAAATCTTTAACAAAATTCTAGCAAATGGAATCCAACAACATATTAAAAAGATCATACATCATGACCAAGTGGGCTTTATCCCAGGTATGCAAGTATTCTTCAATATTCGCAAATCAATCAATGTGATACACCACATTGACAAATTGAAACATAGAAACCATATGATTATCTCAATAGATGCAGAGAAAACCTTTGACAAAATTCAACATCCATTTATGATAAAAAAAAAAACCTCCAGAAAGCAGGAATAAAAGGAACGTACCTCAACACAATAAAAGCTATATATGACAAACCCACTGCAAACATTATCCTCAATGGTGAAAAATTGAAAGCATTTCCCCTAAAGTCAGGAAGAATACAAGGTTGCCCACTCTCACCACTACTATTCAACATAGTTTTGGAAGTTTTGGCCACAGCAATCAGAGCAGAAAAAGAAATAAAGGGAATCCAGATTGGAAAAGAAGAAGTAAAACTCTCACTGTTTGTAGATGACATGATCCTCTACATAGAAAACCCTAAAGACTCCACCATAAAATTACTAGAGCTAATCAATGAATATAGTAAAGTTGCAGGATATAAAAGTAGCACACAGAAATCTCTTTCATTCCTATACACTGAGAAAGCAGAAAGAGAAATTAAGGAAATAATTTCAATCATCATTGTGGTGAAAAGAATAAAATACTTAGGAATGAATCTACCTAAAGGAACAAAAGACCAATATATAGAAAACTATAAAACACTGATGAAAGAAATCAAAGATGACACAAATAGATGGTGAAATATACCATGTTCATGGATCAGAAGAATCAATACAGTGAAAATGAGTATACTAGCCAAAGCAATCTATAGATTCAATGCAATCCCTATCAAGCTACCAACGGTATTTTTCACAGAACTAAAACAATTAATTTTACAATTTGTATGGAAATACAAAAATCTTGAATAGCCAAAGCAATCTTGAGAAAGAAAAATGTAACTTGAGGCATCAATCTGCCTGACTTCAGGCTCTACTACAAAGCAACAGTCATCAATACAGTATGGTATGGGCACAAAGACAGAAATATACATCAATGGAACAAAATGGAAAGCCCAGAGATAAATCCTCGCACCTTTGGATACCTTATCTTTGACAAAGGAGGCAAGAATATACAATGGAGAAAAGATAATCTCTTTAACAAGTGGTGCTGGGAAAACTGGTCAATCACCTGTAAAAGAATGAAACTAGAACACTTTCTAATATGATACACAAAGATAAACTCCAAATGGATTAAAGATCTAAATGTAAGACCAGAAACTATGAAACCCCTAGAGGAAAACATAAGCAAAACACTCTCTGATGTAAATCATAGCAGGATCCTCTATGACCCACCTCCCAGAGTAATGGAAATAAAAGCAAAAATAAACAAGTTGGACCTAATTAAACTTAAAAGCTTTTGCACAAAGAAGGAAACTATAAGCAAGGTTAAAAGACAGCCTTCAGAATGGGAGAATATAATAGCAAATGAAGCAACTGGCAAATAATTAATCTCAAAAATATACAAGCAACTCCTGCAGCTCAATTCCAGAAAAATAAGCCACCCAATCAAAAAATGGGCTAGAGAACTAAACAGACATTTCTCCAAAGAAGACATGCAGATGGCTAACAAACACATGAAAAGATGCTCACCATCACTCATTATCACAGAAATGCAGATCATAACCACAATGAGGTACCATCTCACGCTGGTCAGAATGGCTGCTATCAAAAAGTCTACAAACAATAAATGCTGGAGAGGGGTGTAGAGAAAATGGAACCCTCTTACACTGTTGGTGGGAAATGCAAAACTAGAATAGTCCCTAAGGCAGATGTGTGGGATAAGAAAAAAAACCTTTTTGTTTTTACATATAACTGCCATATGGACCCATTAATCTCCTGCTATTTAAAAAAGAAACCAGAATTGAAAAGATCATATGTGTACCCCAATGTTCATAACAGCACTGTTTAAATAAAGACTGGAAGTTAACCTAGATGTCCATTGAGTGAATGGATAGAAAGCTTTGTTACAAAAAAAAAAACAATGGAATATAATCCAGCTATTATTAATGCATTTGAATATTGGAATTTAGAAAAAAACTGGAGGTTATTATAACGAGTGAAGTAAGTCAGAAAGATGCGAGACAGCAAAAAATGCATACACAGAATTTAAAAAGAACGATGACCCTATATGCGAGACAGCAAAAGAGGACCCAGATGGGAGAACAGACTTTTGGACTCCGTGGGAAGGGTGAAGGTAGGATTTTGAGAGAGAATAGCTTTGAAAAAAAAACATGTATATTACCATATGCGAAAATAGATCACCAGTCCCAGGCTCGATCCTTGAGAGAGGGTGCTCTGGAATGTTTGCATTTTGGATGACCCCTGAGGGATGGGGGAACGGGGAGAGAGGTGGGGAGGGGATTCAGGATGGGGGGGGGGGACATGTACACCCGTGGCGGATTCATGTCAATGTATGGCAAAAAAAAAAAAAAACGCTACAAACATTGTAAAGTAATTAGCCTCCAATTAAAAATAAAAATCATTTAATTAAAAAAAAAAAGAGCCTCTTGATGAAAAGTTAAAGAGAAGAGTGAAAAAAAAGCTGGCTTGGCTTAAAACTCAACATTTCAAAAAAAAAAGATCATGGCATCTTATTCCCATCACTTCATGGCAAATAGATGGGGAAAAAACAATGGAAACAAGGACAGATTTTTTTTTTTTTTCTTGGGCTCCAAAAAATCAGTGTGGGATGGTGATTGCAGCCATGAAAATTAAAAAAGACGCTTTCTCATTGGAAAGAAAAAAGTTTATGACAAACCTAGACAGCGTATTAAAAAAAAAAGGCAGAGAGACGACGTTACTTTTGCTGACAAAAGTTCCGTCTAGTCAAAAAGCTGTTGTTTTTTATCTGGTGGTCATGTACGGATGTGAGAGTTGGAAAACGTAAGGAAAAAGCTGAGGGCCAAAGAATTGATGCTTTTTCTACTGTGGTGTTGGAAAAGACCCTTGACCTTGGACTGCAAGGAGATCCAACCAGTCAATCCTAAAAGAAAATCAGTCCTGAATATTGATTGGAAGGACTGATGCTGAAGCTGAAGCTCCAATACTGTGGTCACTTGATTCGAAGAACTGACTCATTGGAAAAGACCGGGATGCTGAGAAAGATTGAAGGCAGGAGTAGAAGGGATGAGATGGTTTGATGGCGTCACCAACTCGAACTCGATGGGGCATGATTTTGAGCAAACTCTGGAGATGGTAATGGACAGGGAAACCTGGTGTGCTGCAGTCCATTTTTTGGTCGGAAAAAAAAGTCGGACACGACTGAGCAACTGAACTGATAACCCATATACTGCTATATAACTTTTTCTTCATCCCTCCCTCCCCTTCCTTGCTTTCCAGGGACTGTCCACTATAGGTATAAATATTTTTTCAGAGATTCTCTTGGAATATAGATGAATACATCTAGCAGATAGCTAATTTCAAAAAAACCAAAGATAGAAACCTGATCCAAGAAAATTCTCCCTTCTACCTTAAGTGTAGAAAAATCAGCCTTCTGTCTGCTTCTACTCAGTTCCTTAGATATTGGGAAGTGGAATGGTTTCTTTTTGTGAGTCTTCAGAAGGTTTACTGTGGAACCTCAAAAAACAAAATGAGAAGCAGCAGGCAATTCAATAAAAATGATTTTGGTAGCCATTTAACTATTATTTTTTTTACACATATTTGCTCTAATAGAAAAAACTAAAATTAAGTTGTTTGTTTCTTGTTTATATTGCCATAGGTGATAATTTTTGAACTTATAAGTGTTTGAAGAAAAATTTGTTTTTTTTTCTATATATATTCTCAGAGAAAATCTTTAAGTGTTCACAAAATCCTCTAAGAGGATTCTACTGCTGCCGGGTGTTGTACTCTTGTGTAAAAATGATACAATAAAGTATGAAAAATACATCTCCATTGTGGTCTGACTCCGAAACTCTATTTTGGAAGACTGAATGTGATTGACATTATTCTGGTTAAAAAGTGTAATAGTCTTCAGAGTAACAAAATGTCATAATTATTTTATAATATTTATATTAATTTTTTTATGCTTACTGAATATTTCCAAATTCATCTTTTACCTGAGAATTGTAATTAAAAAATCAGATGTTCAGTTTGTCAAAATAGAGTCTATACACATATTATGGGTATTGTATACTTTTCTGTATGTATATTACACTTCAAAAGTTGTTGTTTAAAAAAAGTCAACCAATCAACTCACAGCATACATAGAGATAAGTACTTTAAAACTTCACAATCCTTGCATTTCAACACATTAAAAAAAATCTTCTTATTTTATATTGGAGTATAGCTGACTAACAATGTTGTAATAGTTTCAGGTGGACAGCAAAGGGACTCAGTTATACATATGTATGTATCCATTCTCCCCAAAACTCCCCTCCTATCCAGGCTGCCACATAACATTGAGCAAAGTTCCCTGTGCTATACAGTAGGACCTTGTTGGCTATCCATTTTAAGTATAGAAGTGTCAACACAAATTTCAATTGCAGTTTTCTAGTTGCACAAGGAAACATTCCAGAATATAAATGTTAACATTTCTGTAAATATACATATATTAGCTAGTATAACACAAATCAAACGAGATATTTCAAGATGTTTTCTAAGATAGCCTAGAGAATTTTTGGAAATTCCATCCCTCTGCACACACACACATGCGTGCGCACACACACACACACACACACTGCTGCTGCTGCTGCTGCTAAGTCACTTCAGTCGTGTCTGACTCTGTGCGACCCCATAGACAGCAGCCCTCCAGGCTCCTTCATCCCTGGGATTCTCCAGGCAAGAACACTGGAGTGGGTTGCCATTTCCTTCTCTAATGCATGAAAGTGAAAAGTGAAAGTGAAGCTGCTCAGTCGTGTCCAACTCTTAGCGATCCCGTGGACTGCAGCCTACCAGGCTCCTCCACCCATGGGATTTTCCAGGCAAGAGTACTGGAGTGGGTTGCCATTGCCTTCTCCGACACACACACACACACACACACACACGGATGTACTCCATTTGTTTATATTCACAAGTTGATAGACATTTTTCTCACTTTTGAACTATTATGAAGAATTCAGCTATAAACATTTCTGTACAAAAAACATAGGTTTTTTTTTTTCTTTTTTTTTGGTAGATCCTAGGGGTAGATTTGCTAGGTAATATTGTGAATATATGTTAATCTTTGGAAGAAACATCAAACTTTTCTAAAGCAGCTTGCCATTTTTTTACATACCCGTTATTAAAACCTATGAAAATTCTCATTTCTCCACATTCTCACCAACACATATGATTATATATGTATGTTTATTATAGTTATTCAAGTGGGTTTGAAGTAGTATTCTATTGTGCTTTAATGTGCATTCCCCTCATGATTCATGTCGTAATCATGTTGTGCATCTTTGCCTGTGCTTATTGACCATTTCAATATCTTTTTGATTGAATAAAAATTTGCTATTCATATCTTTTTTTCCTCATTTTTTTTAATTGGGTTACTTGCTTTCTTATAATTGAACAGTAAATATTCTTCATGTATTCTGACTGCAAGTTCACTATTGGATGTTATATTATTTGAAAATATTTTCTCCCAGTTTGTGACCTTCCTTCTCGTTTTCTCAACGGTGTCTTTTGAAATGCAAACATTTTAATTTTGATGAAGTTTAATATAACACATTTTTCTTTTAGTACTCCTGTTTTTGGTGTCCTATTTTTAAATAAATGACTGTGAATTCAAGTGCTACCATATATTTTTGGCTCATTCATATGTGACCACAAAGATACACATAGGTTGTTATGCCAATATATCATTCTCTGTAAGGGAAATCAACTGAATATGGGGACTTTCTGAATCTTCGAGAGAAAGCACTTTTCTAAGGCATTCTGAACACCAAATAGTTTTCAACTTTAAATTGCCATAAACTCTATAGACTGTGAAACTCCCTGGTCCTTTAAATGCTAGAACATCTCAGGATTTAGTGCTGGACTCCCTTGGCTCCTCATTTTGTTCTCTTTCTTTATGATATCTTACCCCTTCCTGCATCTAGGCTAAGATTGGTACTTACCTCCTCAACTGCCTAAAAAGCCTTTGTTTTACCTCTGACTGTATTTACATTATAATGGAGCTTGCATTACCAGCCTATCACCATCCCCCTACTGTTAGTTCATAAAAAAAAATGCTCTATTCATCCTTGTACAGACAAATCCGTGTATAGTGCCTGACACATGAAGGTTCAAAAGTATTTATTACATACTCAAAAGAAGCCCATATTTCCAGCCTCATCTCCTACGATGTTTCCATATAAACGTTCCCCAGCTACACTACTGTTGCTTGAAGAACAAATTTAATTTTTGTGCATACTGCTTTCTCTGCCTGAGATACCATTATTCCCTTTTCTCTGTCTAATGCTCATTACATGTTTTGGCTCACTGTTTGAAAAAAACATTGAATTTTATTTTTACACAAGTGCTACACTCTTTCTTAAGTTTTTTCTCTGACAACCCTAGGAATGCTTATTAAGGCTGGAATAGACAATCTATTAGGAAGCAATATCTCCTGAGAGAAGGCACAGATAATTTGGATATTATATTGTCAGGGGAAAAAAATGAAACCTTGATTACCAGAGGTTGAAAAAACAAAGTAAAACAAACCTGTGTAGTTGATTGCAGGCAGAGAGTCCGCACTGGCAAAAGACTAAAATGGATGTTGGCAGATAGAAAAAAAAAAAAAAAAGAACTGCCAGGTAAGGTTATCACTCCCCACATTCACAAAAGTTCTGGGAAAAAAAAACTATATGGTTCAGGATTCTAAAACTTTCCATTTGAGTAAACAAAGAAAAAAAAGAAGAAAGCAACTGGATGGGCATAAAGCCTTGGTATTTGGATTCTTTAGCTAAAGAATCTGTCACTTACAGCAGATAACACTTATGTATAGAAGCAAATGACTGCTGAAGGAAACAGTGAAAAGTCTAAAATAAGCTTACAACTGACTACTGATTCACCATATTCCATTTCTCATTAACCAACCCAGTGCTCATCTTCATCTTTATCTTTTGGTCCAGAAGAAATCCTTGTGAGTCTGTATTTTTCTTCTTATCTCTGATTCCTCTAGCTCTCAGTTCAGTTCAGTTCAGTCACTCAGTCGTGTCCAACTCTTTGTGACCCCATGAATAGCAGCACGCCAGGCCTCCCTGTCCATCACCAACTCCTGGAGCCTACCCAAACCCATGTCCATCGAGTCGGTGATGCCATCCAGCCATCTCATCCTCTGTCGTTCCCTTCTCCTCCTGCCCCCAATCCTTCCCAGACTTAGGGTCTTTTCCAATGAGTCAACTCTTCTCATGAGGTGGCTAGAGTATTGGACTTTCAGCTTCAACATCAGTCCTTCCAAAGTACACCCAGGACTGATCTCCTTTAGGATGGACTGGTGGGATCTTCTTGCAGTCCGAGGGACTCTCAAGAGTCTTCTCCAACACCACAGTTCAAAAGCATCAATTCTTCAGCACTCAGCTTTCTTCACTGTCAAACTCTCACATCCATACATGACCACTGGAAAAACCAGAGCCTTGACTAGATGGACCTTTGTTGGCAAAGTAATGTCTCTGCTTTTAAATATGCTATCTAGGTTGGTCATAACTTTCCTCCCAAGGAGTAAGCGTCTTTTAATTCCATGGCTGCAATTACCATCAACAGTGATTTTGGAGCCCCAAAAAATAAAGCCTGACACTGTTTCCACTGTTTCTCCATCTATTTCCCATGAAGTGATGGGACCTGATGCCATGATCTTAGTTTTCTGAACGTTGAGCTTTAAGTCAACTTTTTCACTCTCCTCTTTCACTTTCATCAAGAGACTCTTTAGTTCTTCACTTTCTGCCATAAGGGTGGTGTCATCTGCATATCTGAGGTTATTGATATTTCTCCCAGCAATCTTGATTCCAGCTTATGTTTCTTCCAGTCCAGCGTTTCTCATGATGTACTCCGCATATAAGTTAAATAAGCAGGGTGACAATATACAGCCTCGACGTACTCCTTTTCCTATTTGGAACCAGTCTGTTGTTTCATGTCCAGTTCTGACTGTTGCTTCCTGACCTGCATACAGGTTTCTCAAGAGACAGGTCAGATGGTCTGGTATTCCCATCTCTTTCAGAATTTTCCACAGTTTATTGTGATCCACACAGTCAAAGGCTTTGGCATAGTAAATAAAGCAGAAATGGATGTTTTTGTGGAGCTCTCTTGCTTTTTCAATGATCCAGCAGATGTTGGCAATTTGATCTCTGGTTCCTCTGCCTTTTCTAAAACCAGCTTGAACATCTGGAAGTCCACAGTTCACGTATTGCTGAAGCCTGACTTGAAGAATTTTGAGCATTACTTTACTAGCATGTGAGATGAGTGCAATCCTGTGGAAGTTCGAGCATTCTTTGACATTGCCTTTCTTTGGGATTGGAATGAAAACTGACCTTTTCCAGTCCTTTGGCCACTGCTGAGTTTTTCAGATTTGCTGGCATATTGAGCGTAGCATTTTCACAGCATCATCTTTCAGGACTTGAAATAGCTCAACTGGAATTCCATCACCTCCACTAGCTTTGTCCGTAATGATGCTTTCTAAGGCCCACTTGACTTCACAGGATGTCTGGCTCTAGTTGAGTGATCACACCATCGTGATTATCTGGGTCATGACGATCTTTTTTGTACAGTTCTTCTGTGTGTTTTTGCCACTTCTTCTTAATATCTTCTGCTTCTGTTAGGTCCATACCATTTCTGTCCTTTATCGAGCCCTCTAGCTCCAGGTATACCTAAATCCTCCCTTGTCTTAGGACCTAACTCAAGGTTTTTCACTGGAGCAGCATTAGCCTTCCTTTGTCCATCTCTGTCAGATGATTCTCAATGCAACTTCAATTAGTATTGATTATATTCTTGAACACTTTCTGCATGTCTTATGCACTTTGCACAAACCTCTGTAATTCTCACTCTGCGACTGTTCTCTCTGTGATCAACTTGGATTCTGTGGGTTGTAACTGGAAGGGGATTAGACATGAGATACAAGGACTGTATATTTTATTTTTAAGTGTGTTTTCCTTTACAAAATCAGGAATTACATTCGCAAAATAATCACAACTGGAAAATTACTAGTCCATGTATTTTTCCCTAGAGGAGATATGTGAAAAATTATTTATGAAGCAAAAAAAAAAAAAGTATGACAGAAATAAAACATCTTCTCAGTACTTTTATTTCTTAGGCTAAAGACAAGAGTCTATGAATATTTAAATGCAGATGTTTCTTTGACCCAACAAAAAGAACTAGAAAGAAGTTCACATTAAGTAGTACAGCTGGCTCTCTGTACCTGCAGATTCAACCAAATTCAGATTGAAAAATATTTGGAAAAAATTCCAGAAACTTCCAAAAAGCAAAAATTGAACTTACTGTATGCTGGCAACTATTTGCATAGCTATAAATCCATAAATACAATGTAAATGGATAAATACATTTACATTGTATTAGGTATTATAAGCAATCTAAAGATGATTTAAAGTATACAGGTGGATACTTGGTTATATGCAAATTCTATGGCATTTTATATAAAGGACTTGAGCATCCATGGATTTTGGTATCAGAAGGGAGTTCTGGAATTAATCCCCAAGGATGCTGACGGATGACTGTATATGCACTGAGTAATCAGATATTCTTTATAAGTCTTCAAAGAGCATTATACACACATACTTCTTATGGTGTATAAATTGATTTCATATATTTATTCATACCTATATTTTCACAACAAGAATATATAACTCTACATTTCCATGATTTATATGCAGCATGGTTACCTTTATGACTTTTACAAATTCATGTGTAAGCAATACAAATTATTAACTGAAAAAAAAGCCCCTCCACTAGTGACTTATAAACAAACAAAAAAAAATATGAGTTGGCAGGTAGAGTTTCTTTCACTCTATCAAAAAGTTAAAGTCACAAAAATAAATAATTCGATGAGGCAAAATATCAAAATAGGTTACAAACTTCAAAGATTTTAATTCTACTCAAGAGGTGTGGGCAGCTCTGACCTACATGAAAACAAAGAAAAAAAAAGGAATTTTGGAATATTTTTATCTGTACATCCGTAGGGTACTCCCATTCTTTGACATGACACTGGCTAATTGGAAGGTGAAGAGGGAAAAAAGGAAATACAAGGTCATATACTATTGTTCTAGTATTCTTCAGGAATACTAGTATTCTTCAGGAATGTTCTAGTATTCTTCACCTATACATAACGTATAGGTGTTTGGGGAATGGACTCTCATTCTTTTCTGTGGTAGATCCAACTCAAACCTGCAACCAGGAAGTCCTTGAGGCTCAGAATTCTCCTAAGGAAGACCAGGAGACACAGAGGGCATCTCTGTAGACTCCCCTTTACTATATACTGCATGTTGTTCAGTGCATGGTGATGGAGGATGAATCTTCCTCTCTACCAATCCTTCTTCTTTTAAAAAAAAACTTTAAATTTGTATATCTGAGATTAGCATGATTGAACTGCCTGTTTAAGTGGTATTATCAAGAGAAAGGCATATTTTAACACCTACACATGTCATGTCAAGCAGTTCTTGTAACTGCCATGTTTATGTGGTCTTCCTACAACCTGGCACATTTGTCTCTCCTTATGCAGATGGCAAAAAGTTCTTTTTAAATAGCTCTCATGTAGCTAGAAGTCTGGCAGCTGGATTAAGTTGTTAAAAACTTTTGATGTCAAATTAACTTTAGTCTATGTCCAGTGGACTACATTTAGCTGGATCACTATTTGGATGTACTCAAAGTTAGTAGAGAACAGTATATCCTAAATGATCATTTTTCAAACTATCTGCTAGCCCTCTCAACTTAATTGAAGTAATGTGCACTGGCAGTCTTTGTGGAAAATGAAGAGGAAAAAGAATAAGGGAAATCTCACTTTATCAAACAACCAACTAGACCAAGTATGTCAAACACATGCATTTTCATTTCACTAAAGAGAACAGGTTCAGCAGAGCATTAAAGAACATATTACCACAGAGACAGGTCTATGCCAGCATATCAAATCAGGATACCTTCCTGATTTATGGGTCCCACAGCATCCTTCTGCCAAGGTTGAATCCCATGAGAAGAGAGGCAGATTAACTCTAAAGGCATATGTCATCTTTCATTTTCCCCCCATTCTCCAACAATTATAAATGAGATACTAATGTCTAAGAGATGATCAAATTAAGAGCTATAAACACTGCAGGCATGGTCTAGATCTCAGTAAAACAAACCTAAGTCAGGTATCCCATGCTCCCAAAAGTACAAATATGATGACAATCTGCATGTATTATAGCACTTGGTCCCCATACTCTTAAAGCAGCAAATCCTGACTTTATATCTCTAGTTTCTGTGTCACTTGTACTGTGATTTACGTTATTTGCTTTTACAAGCAGTCCACGTTTATAAAAATACCTTTGATGACTGTCTGGGTGCCTAACATTCATTCACTCATTTATTCACTTCCCAACAAAGAAATCTCCAGTTCTTTCAATTCTCCAATATACATATTTTGGTTTAATGTGGAATAAGAATAAATTACTGGTCAGAATTATAGATACTGTACTGCTCATAAGGAAAGTTAACATTAGGAATCTGATGCCAATATTTAAGTACCTAAAATATATTAAGTTGTGTGGCACCATTGCCATGGGAAACTAAAGCTAAACAGTATAGATTTTAATTTCTTTAGACATGGCAGTGGAAAGGAGTCATTTTAAAACATTTTAGACAGTTAAAGATCATGGATCATGTTGTGTGGGAGGAGAGTACCTCAGTGAGCATAATCATTTTCATTAGGGGACAAGGAGCAGATACAATCTTTTTAAAAATATTCTTTTTTACTGCCTCAGAAGTAATTATAGTAATGATGCATTGTCTTTTGGGAACCAAGATGACACTATTGACCCAAGATCAGTAGGTTAAATGCTTTGAATTGTGTATCAGAAATGAGGACTGTCTTTTCACTGGTTCATTTACATGTAGCCTTTTAACCCAGTATCCTCAGGAACAAGCGTTTGCAAGGCCAAGACTAGGGTCATGAGTGCTGCCTGTAACCATGTAATTTAATAAAGCTAACCAGCCCACAAAGGGGTCAAAACTATAACATCAGCCATAGCCTAACTGGAAAAAGAACCACAGGTAAATAAGCCATCAGGGTGCCTCATTAATTTAGAAACACAGAGCGTAAAATGCCCCTAAGATTCTCATTCTAGTGAAAGCAGAAGCTAAATGGAGCTTTGGCTTCTTTGTGGTTATTTCAATTGGTTTACAAATGACCGCAAAATAAGAAAATTTCAATAACACAACCTCTTCCATAAGAAGATAGGTCAGATCTCCAAAGGGAAAATGAAAGTCACTCAGTTGTGTCCGACTCTTTGTAATCCCACAGACTATATAGTCCATGGAATTCTCTAGGTCAGAATATTGGAGTGGTTTGCCATTTCCTTCTCCAGGGGATCTTCCTAACCCAGGGATCGAACCGAGGTCTCCCACATTGCAGGTGGATTCTTTACCAGCTGAGCCACCAGGGAAGCCTGAGAATACTGGAGTGGGTAGCCTATCCCTTCTCCAGTGGATCTTCTCGACCCAGGAATCAAACTGGGGTCTCCTGCATTGCAGGCAGATTCTTTACCAGCTGAGCTACCAGGGAAGCAAATCTCCAAAACTGTGGCAAATCAGCATTCAGGAAGTAATCTGCAACAGGTTCATCCTCCCAGAGGCCAGTTAAACCAAGTATTTATTAAAAATGCGGTCCTCAGAATTCCAATGCTTTGTTTATTTCAACAAGCATTTAGTGAGTTCCTTAAAAACAAACAAACACACACACACAAAAAAACTGTGCCAGATATTGTATATATTATGCTTTGTGTTGAAACCTTTAGGTTAAGTATGGCACTGTGTCCATGAGAAGCTCACAAACAGATACATATATATGCACCTTGATGAAAATGTATAGAAGGGGAGTAAGAGGTTCACAGAGGGAAGCTATGAAGATTAGGTTGACAGGATGGGGAGAGGGTAGTTGGCTGAGGAGAAAACAAAAGCATTTGAGGAAGAATGTTCAGAATGAACACAGGCACAGGTGTGTGGAACATCTGAGATGGGGGAGCATCTGGGGCTTCAAATAGTTTATAATTAAAGTGTGACCCAGGGATTTTTTTCCCTAGAGTTTTTAGTTTTACCTTTGTTGTGAAGTAATTCATTTTCACTATGGTTTAACTTCATAGAGGGAGTTTTTAAAATACAGTTCCCTTTCTCTTATCTCCAAATGATGTCAAATACACATATTTGCAGAGAGAAACAAGCAGGTATTATTATTAACAATATGATTTTTTTAAAATGAGTAATTGCAAAAATTCAGTGAGAACAAGTATGTAGAGACAGAATCTGTGGTGTGGTGCCATGGAAGAATTAAAAAACCCTCCCCTCAAAAAATCAAATATTTGAAAGAAGACAAACACAAATTACTCAATTATATTGGATAGACAGGTCTTCCCTGGTGGCTCAGATAATAAAGGATCTATCTATCTGCAATGCAGGAGACCTGGCTTTAATCCTTGGGTCAGGAAGCTCCCCTGGAGAAGGGAATGGCTACCCACTCCAGTATTCTTGATAGGCAACATAAGGGAAAAAGTAGCCAAACTAAGCATTCAAAATACTGAGTTTTTGTCTTCAAATGGAAGGAAAAGTTAATACTCAATATTCAGTAATCTAGACAATTGTGATGAATCTATCTATACCGACTCACCATGCTAGAAATCAGAAATTCAAATGACCAACAGAAAAACCCCTTATACTTATTTTAATTATGATGCACATATGGAATAATATAACAATACCAATGCTTTCAAATATTATTCTAGAGAGATAAACAAAATATATATCCATGTAATGTAATATTATTCAGCCATGAAAAATAATAAAATACTGAAACATGCCCTGACATGGATGACTCTTGAAAACACTGGGCTAAGTGAAAGAAACCAGACACAAAGAGTCATAACTGTATGATTTGGGAGGGTTAAGGGGAAAATGAGGAGTGACTAATTAATGGGGTACAGAATTTCTTTTCAGGGTATAAACAGTTTCCAAAATTAGCTAGTGGTAATGATCTGCACAGCTACACAAATATACTAAAGAGGTCAGAACGGTGAAACCAATGGTATGTAAATTACGTCAAAACAAAGCTTTTTTTTTTTAATGTGATTTTTAGATCCCTTCAGCATAACCTGTGCTTCCCTAGTAGCTCAGCTAGTAAAGAATCTACCTGCAATGCAGGAGACCCCTGTTTGATTCCTGGGTCAGGAAGATCTGCTGGAGAAGGGATAGGCTACCCACTTCAGTATTCTTGGGCTTCACTGGTGGCTTAGCTGATAAAGAATCCACCAGCAATGCGGGAGACCTCGGTTCGATCCCTGGGTTAGGAAGATCCCCTTGCAAAGGGAACCGCCACCTACTCCAGTATTCTTGCCTGGAGAATTCCATGGACTATACATGAGTCACAGAGTCAGACACGACTGGGCGCCTTTCACTTTCACTCTTCAGCATAACCTGCAGGCATTGTGCTTTCCCTGTAGTTTACTTTCCAATCTACTCGCCTCACCTCTATTCCCATCCCTGACCACAAATATTGCCGCAGACAGGAAAAGGACGGAAAGGAGAGCAATGAACAAGTGGTCATTGAGACGCGCAGGCTTCATCTTGAAGAAACTAACAAGTTTTAACAAAACTTAAGAGATGCCATCTGAAGAGAACAAGATAAGGAGTCGCTGCTGCTCCTGACAAACTTTCTTTTTATTGGGTTATTATTTTTGTCTTAAGGACAGGAACTTCACACGCCCGAAGCTAGCGAACTTCCACCAGGCAAATCTGGCTCAGTCTCATGTACAACCAGGCACTCTCCTCAGAGCTTATTTCAAAGTTCAAACCACTCACTCCCAACATCTTGCATCACCACATCCCTGTTTCATCATCTTCCCGCCAATTCCCATATTCCTCTTCTCTGTCACTTGAGCCTTAGTCAGCTTTTGGTCAGTGACACGGCTTTGCTGCCACCAGCCTCTCTTCAGAGATGCCGTGAGCTTTGCAATTAGCAAAATTAACGAGAAACAGTTCCTTGAGGGATCCCAAATCAAAGCCACCAAGACTCAGAACGATCCCAGTAAAATGTTTATTGGGGGAATAGCCCATAATACCACTAAGCAAGCTCTTCTCCAATAGTTGACCCAATTTGGTGAGATCATACACTTTACTCTTAAAACCCATCCAGACACTAGACTTTCCAGAGGCTTTGCATTTGTGCTTTTCAAAAATAAGGCCGCCTTTGAAAAGGTACTCCAAGTTAAAGAGCACAAACTGGATGGCAAAGTGATCGATCTTAAAAGGGCTAAAGCCTTGGACTCATAATTCCCCTCAAGAAAAAATTTTGTGTGTGTGGGGGGGGTTGAATCCTCGAATGTCTGAAGAAAAAATCAGAGAGTATTTTGGGGCATTTGGCATGATTCATAATATTGAGCTTCCACTGTGTCCAAGAACAAACCAAAGACAAACTTTCTGTTTTATCACGTACACTGACGAAAAACCTGTGAGGAAGCT
Organism: Okapia johnstoni; assembly: GCA_024291935.2. Classification (NCBI taxonomy): domain Eukaryota; kingdom Metazoa; phylum Chordata; class Mammalia; order Artiodactyla; family Giraffidae; genus Okapia; species Okapia johnstoni. The sequence continues at coordinate 67,967,068 of CM044305.1, read as the reverse complement.
GTTAGAAACCAGATACCACCTAATTGGCTCTGGGAGGTGTGAAATTAAAATTGCACTCCCGAAAGAATATGCAAAGTCACAACCTAGGGGAGTAAGAGAGATTCTATTTGCCAGGCAAGGTAACCGCTGGGGAGGAATAGGCTCCCAGGCTAAACCTGATTCCTTGCGGCCCAAACCCGATGCCATGTAACGCAAACCCCATGCCTTGCAGACCAAAACTGATGCCTTTCAGCAGCGGACCAAACCTGATGCCTTGCAGCGCAGACCCGATGCTTTTCCTCCGTGGACCAAACCTGATGCCTTTCAGTGCAAACCAGATGCCTGGCGGGGCAAACCCAAGTGTCTTTGGTGCAGATCCAAGTGTTTATGGGGCAGCAGTTGGAGGCGCCGGCTGCGGAAACCCTCCTACCGTGTTTGTACCGGTTTCCTTCTCAGCCAGTAATGAAGGGTTTGATTTTTCTGATCAAATGTATCGCAATTTCCACAATGCCTACAATGATCAGTCAATTTTTAATACCTATGGTGGAGGTTATTCTGTTGGCTCTAACTATGGGCTTCAAGGGTTCGGAGTTCCGTTTACTAATTGCAATGCACAAATAAATGAAGCAGCTCCTTATGGTAATAGTTTCCAGGGACTTTGCCAGCCGGTAGTGGACAGAGGATTAGATGGTTGGATGGCATCACCGACTCGATGGACATGGGTTTGGGTAAACTCCGGGAGCTGGTGATGGACAGGGAGGCCTGGCGTGCTGCGATTCATGGGGTCGCAAAGAGTTGGACACGACTGAGCGACTGAACTGAACTGAACTGAATGGTTTCCAGGGATTTTACCAGCCTTTCTGAAGATGAAGAAAGAAGCCACCTCAGAGCCACTCTGTCCTCGAATGAAATGTTATGTTTCTGAAATAAGGAATGACTGAATTTACTGAGTTTACTAGGACATTGTTACTAACTTTCTCTGTTTTCAGCTGCTTTTAGGAACTAGTTTCCCCCTCCACCCCCGATAAACTTTTGACACTGTAGCGACAAGAAGATAACACAAGGATTTGAGACTTTTATTTTATGAAAGTTAATGTTTTCTCAAAAATACATGTTTACTCGTTTTATATGCAACTTTATAGTGGCTTGTTTCCTGTTTTTGTTGTTGTTTTCCCGGCAAGGGGAGTGGGGGGAATGTGGGGTCTGGTTTTTTTGTTTTGTTTGGTCTAGGGTGGTTGGTTGGGGTAAGGGCTATCATCTACATTCAGACCTTAAAGTTTCTCTTTAGATTTGCTATTCAACCAGGTATTTCTTGCATTCATTCAACAAACATTAAGAATTATTCTAAGCCAGAAAAATGTTCAAAGCAGGAGATTCAGAGAAACAGCCCCAGGCTTAAAAGAGGAAGAAGTAAACAAGAAACACAATACAGTGTGGTAAGTCCTAGATAAGGCTTTGTGAAGGGTGATGCAGTATTACAGACACAGGGCATCTAAAAGAGGTCTTCAGCGTGGTCCAAGGTGGAGTGCAGCGGGTAGGCCTTTGCCAGTGTGCTAAGATGAGAGAGAATACCAAGCAGACATGCAAAGGAATGAAAGCAGTAATGTAGCACACACTTTTGGAAGAGGATAAAAAGACTTTTTAAGGGTAGAAACAAAGTTCATGTGGAAAACAAGGGAAAGGAGGTGGGCAGGGGCTTGAGTATGTCTGCCAGTATCACAGGTAAGCTACATATGTAATTTAAATTTTTCTAATTGTATTTTTAAAAGCAAAAAAAGATGAAATTGATTTTAATAACAAACTGTATTTAATATAAACAGAATTTCATTTCAAGGTAATTATTCAGGAGACCTTTTAGAGCATAGTTTTGGTACTGACTCATCGAAATATAATGTGTATTTTACAGCGTATCTCAGTTCAGACTAGCCATATTTCAAGTGCTCAATACATATGGCTAGTGGCTTAAATTACAAAGGGCCTGGCTTATATGCTGAGGGATTGAACTCTATCTTTAAGTCAATGAGAAATTAAAGGATTTAAAACAGGGAGTGACATGAAACAGCAAACATCTAGTATATGAATAACACAGAGCTCCATGCTAGGATTTGAAAATCAATGAGACTCAATCTCTGCCTTCAGGTAATTCATTGTCAAGAAGGAAAGACAGACATGAAACCAAGATTCTGGTGGGACTAAATTAAAAAGGTGAGTAAGAAGTCAATTTTACTTAGAAAGAATCATAATGTCTTTACTTTCTTATTAGAATACAAATATCCTGAGGCCAAATATATTGCACTCTTGTTTTTTCCTTAACCTGTAGCAAGCTAGATAGCTCTATAGCAAAAGCAAACTATACCTCTTGCACAAAGTAGGAACTTAAAAACAAATACTGCATAATAACACAGGAGCAAAACCAGGAGCAGATACACCATCATGAATAAGAAAAAGAAACAGGAGGAGGCAACATAAAGAAAACATGAGGTAATTATTTCATTTTTAGTAGGAAATGTTTATTTAAATACCTGAGGAAGTGCTATTGCCTTGATGGTGGAAGAATTTCAAATATATAACATGTAATAATCACACTTTGTTAAATATATGGAGATGGAGATTAAATGGAATAATAGATGTGAAACTGATTTGAAAAGTTGAAATAACTGTACCGAAATCAGATGTTATACACACACACACCAGAATAGGCTTGCAATGGAGATTTTGATGCTTACTGCCCTTTGGTATTAAAAGTTATACCAAATACCCAACTGCAGTTTGAAAATTCCAGATCAACCAAATGAATTAATTAAAATATTGTTCCACATAATGCTATTTAGAAAAATCTATAAAATCAGGCATGTTGTGTTGCCACAAAGTAAAAGAGAATTCCTACGTAAACTAATAAAAACTTCAAAAAACTAATTGGTATGTTGTAATATTTGAAATGATAAATGTCTGTCTATAGACATTCAAGACCAAGGACAAATAAACAGATTGTTCCAACAGAAAATATTCAGGAGGAATCAGCTTTAATTTACCAGAGTTAACTCAATGAAACTAGGTGATTTTTGATTAAGAGCTTTTGTGCCTGGTCCCTCTGAGAATTAACTTGTCTATCGAACCAGACAAAATATAGCTATATCCACATTTGGTTGTTTGAACTAAAAGATTAAACTAAAGTTTCAACCAATTCAGAATCAGTGTAGCAGATGTTTTGATATTTCAGTTTTGCCCTGGATTGATATTTCATTTTTAGAAGCTATATATATTTTTTTCCAGTTCCAGCTGGTTCATTTGTTGATTTAGGTTAAAAATCTGAGTAGAAAAAAGTAGAAATTGGTTCATATTTCAGTATATTATATAAGCTCAGCAAATTAGCTTAAATTTGTTATTTTTTAATGGTGTAGTTCATGCTTAGATCCAGGATGTTATTTTAGTTGTTATAAATTAGGTTATGCAATTATTTGGCAGTTATGTCAAGACAACTGTTTCTGATTACAGTGACCCAATTAACCCTCAGACAGCTATATATGTGTTTATGTATATGTATGCATTTAGATGCTATCTAAAAAAATAAGATGTGAAAGCCCCAGTTCAAGAGTTTGTTGCTAATCTCAGGGTAATGGTTAAGTCATATTTTCATTGGGTCTGGATTGACTATCAGTTCAGTTCATTTGATCAGTCGTGTCCTACTTTTTGCAACCCCATGGACTGCAGCATGCCAGGCTTCCCTGTCCATCACCAATTCCCAGAGCTTGCTCAAACTCATGTCCATCACATCACTGATGCCATCCAACCATCTTATCCTCTGTCATCCCCTTCTCCTCCTGCTTTCAATCTTTCCCAGCATCAGGGTCTTTTCTAATGAGTCAGTTCTTCACATCAGGTGGCCAAAGTATTGGAGCTTCAGCTTCAGCGTTAGTCTGTCCAATGAATATTAAGGACTGATTTCCTTTAGAATGGACTGGTTGGATCTCCTTGCAGTCCAAGGGACTCTCAAGGGTCTTCTCCAACACCACAGTTCAAAAGCATCAATTCTTCAGTGCTCAGCTTTCTTTATAGTCCAACTCTCACCTCCGTACATAACTACTGGATAAATGATAGCTTTGACTAGACGGACCTTTTTTGGTGAAGTAGTGTCTCTGCTTTTTTAATATGCTGTTTAGGTTGGTCATAGTTTTTCTTCCAAAGAGCAAGCATCTTTTAATTTCATGGCTGCAGTCACCATCTGCAGTGATTTAGGAGCCCAAGGAAATAAAGCCTTTCACTGTTTTCATCATTTCCCCATCTATTTGCCATGAAGTGATGGGACTGAATGCCATGATCTTAGTTTTTTGAATGTTAAGTTTTAAGCCAGCTTTTTCACTCTCCTCTTTCACTTTCATCAAGAGGCTCTTTAGTTCCTCTTAGCTTTCTGCCATAAATGTGATGTCACCTGCATATCTCAGGTTATCGATATTTTTCCGGCAATCTTGATTTCAGCTTGTAAACACTGTAGAAATGCTTATATAATAATAATTATAAGCCCTAATGGCTGACCCAAATTGAAACTGCCGATTTTAAATATTTGACATTAGAAATGGATATTCTAGTAAGATTAGTTATTAGTCAACTTTATTCTTCTCAGAGTTTGTATGCTACTGGTGTTTACATCTCCATATTTGAAGAAACTAGATTTTTGAGAAAAGCAAATGCTATTAAAGAGTTAAAAAATTGGACCTATAAGAAAAAATTTAAAGGTACTGGTTTATTATAGAGAAAAAGTTCCTGAGAGATAATTAAAGGCAATCCTTTAATATTTTTAGTATCTCCTAAAGGAAAATGAGCAAAGCTAAATGGCTGTTTCTGAGATGCATCAAACTGGAGGCTATTAGTTTTGTCTTGCAGGAAAAACACATTTTAAAATTATGTCATAACTGTGTAACTAATTCCAGATACATATTATCTATGGACTTAGTGGAATTCCCATTTTGGAATACAATTAGAGATAAACTCCATTGTCTTTGGCCTAAATCCATGGTTTTCAAACCTAGTTTATCATAAAAATTTCTTAAAGGCACTGGAAAAAATTTCCTGTACTCTACAACTCCTGGAAAATTTTATTGAGTAGGTTTGTTTTGGAACCAGGAATCTGTTTTGTAAAGCTCCTCACATAGATGGTAATGATGAACCATATATGAGACCAATGAAGACAACAAAATAGAAGTCCAAAATCAAGATGTTGGCAGATTTGGTGTCTGGTAATGGCTTCCTGGTTCAAAGCTGACTCTCTTTTAACTCTCCTCACAAGGTAGAAGGCTTAAGGGATCTCTGTTAGGTCTCTTTTATAAAGGAGAAGGCTCCCACTCCTGAGGGCTCTGTCCCCATGACCTAATCATCTCCCAAAGCCCCCACCTTCAGATTCCATCAACACTGATGATCAGGTTTCAACAAATGAATTTGAAGGGGAACACATTCTGTTTATGGCAAAAACTTTTTAACCCTCAGATTTTTAATTCTGTATTAAGTGTCTTACGAAGACCTCATTCAACTCTAGGGCTTTATGATTATAGTGTTAATATTAACATGAACCAGTCAGTTTTTATTTCATATATACCCTAAATATCCTCAATTATGTAAGACAGCATCAGTTTAAAAATTTTATAGTATTCCTTGAAGCATATTTTGATTGAATTTCAGTTATATGAAAAATCAAACATCTCTTTTCAGAGAAGCAGAGGAGATCCCCCGCCACTGTGTAAACTAGCAGGGTCCCTGCTAATTAACACATTATGATACATTAGTATTGTAAGATGTGAAATATTTTTTAAACAAGATGGACCTTGGAGATGAAATTGAGTTTAGAAAATAGTAAAATTTCTAATTTATGGAATAAATGACATTTTCTATAAATTATATATATATATATATATATATTTTCCACTTTCCCAAATCCATTAGATTTATCACTTGCTAATTCTACAATATGTAGTCTTACAAATACATGGTAAATCTTCCCAATTGTCTGCTAGGAAACTAGCCCTGAAGTGCAGACAAGATTCTATAATTTATGTTAATGATTGCTTAGAATCCTTTTTAGTGGTACATAACTTTAAAACATTCTTCTATAGCCAAGAGTCCAAGCACACATTGTAAATAAATGTTTGCCACCTCTAAAAATATGTCCTAGCCAAAGCCTGTCCTCATACTATGGAAAGGAGCTCTGATGTGATGATACTTGAGATGAATGTAGTTGGCTTCCTGAGCTGATAAAAATCCCTTAATATCCACTTATTCAGTATAATATGTTTTACAATCACTGTCGACCTTGAAAGACAATAACTGGTAGGTGTTAATTAATTCCTCTCCATTTACACTTTTCCATAATCTGCAACATTCTTTCTCACATACAGAAATATATAAAAGGGGGACTTTCATAAGTAATAGCTGTCAGTTTTGCTAGCTATAGTCCTTGCCATAAACCTATATAATTCACCTGTCTGCAAAAGAACTATGATATAAAATATATTAAAGGCTATATATAAATGCAAATACAACAAAAAACACAATTGATATGTATGGATTTTGAGTCTTATATATAAGTAAAATCTCTGTAGACTACTAGACACAGTCTGATAAAATGTCAAAATGGCTCCCTAAGGGAAATCAAAATGATGTTCCAGCATACCATTTTTAATAGCCCCCACTGTTCTTTGATACTCCCTGATTTGCTTGGGGGAAGGGTTGTCACAGAAGTGTTAAAAAGGCACCTACAAAAAATAAAACCACAAGCAGATATTGCTTACAGGGAAAAGACACATGGTAGCTGTCTCCAAGATTTCTCTGCTGAAATTCACTTTTGTAATTACATTTATACAGTCGCATGAACATATAGGACTTCTAAACCGATTCATTAAAACCATAATAAAGGTTTATTTGAAAACAATAAATAACCATCACTACTACCTAATACTTATAGATTTCTATATGGTCAACATCTTTGGAGAAAATTAATCAGCTAATAGCCATCTCTATTCCCTACATAGATGATTTATTTCTTCCATATATAGAGAGAGGAAGATTTGAGTAATTTTCCTAGCCCTTGGAGGCAATCAAGGATAATATTGAAATCTATTTCCAACCCCTTATATCAGTTAGTAGAGCAGGCTGCTTAGTTCTCCCTGGTTTCTCAATCTAACACAGCAACAAAGAATCCCCACCCCAAACAAAACACAATGGTAATAATAAAAATAATAGCAACTACCATATTCCAAGTACCACTTATTTGCCAGACCTGAACTAGATGTTTACATCCGTTATTTTACTTAATTTAACCTACACAATGACTATTTGAAGGAATAGATGACTGTTTACATTATATAAATGAGGAAGCCACAGTTACTGGTGTATAAACCCACATCTAGTCAGTGGCAGACTCAGGCTGTGAATGCAGCTGTTTCTAGTTCCCCAGAGCTTGTATGCTTCTTCCTGAATGACACTTCCTCTCTCAGCATAACATCACGTGCAAACTTAGTCAGACTAACACTTTCAAGGTTTTCTACGAAAACGGTAGTAGTCAGGTAAACATAAGAATAAGGTCCAGTAATATATAAGTGTAAGTGAAGTCGCTCAGTCGTGTCCGACTCTTGGCGGCCCCATGGACTGGAGCCTACCAGGCTCCTCTGTCCATGGGATTTTCCAGGCAAGAATACTGGATTGGGTTGCCATTTACTTTTCCAGGAGATCTTCCCGAACCAAGAATTGAACCCAGGCCTTCCACATTGTAGGCAGACGCTTTACCGTCAGAGCCACCAGGGAAGTCCAGAAATATATAGATTAAATATAAAGTGGTTAGGATAGGAGGTGAGATGGCAGTGGTAACAAAAGTAAAAATAAATTGGAGAGCAAGAGACTGCTTTGAAATGTAGATAAAGGATACATTTTCAAATTGTGAAACTTCCAGGAAGGTAAATTTTTCTACAAAAAGAATTAAAGTGAAAGTCATTCAGTCATGTCCGACTCTTTGTGGCCCCATGGAATTCTCCAGGCCAGAATACTGGAGTGGGCTGTTCCCTTCTCCAGGGGAACTTCCCAACCAAGGGACCGAACCCAGGTCTCCCGCATTGCAGGCAGATTCTTTACCAGCTGGGCCACCAGGGAAGTCCATAAAAAAGAATGAAGTTTCAAGAAAAAAAGATGATACTTTTGATGCTTGGTGCTGAATATTCAACTGACCAAAAATATATCTTAAAACAGTGTTGTGTTGGTACAAAAAAAAAAAAAAAGAGAGGTGAGGACATAGCACCAAAATTAGGTTTAAAGAGAGCAATCCTTTTGTCTGGTATTAGGAAACTTCATTTTAAAACTCCATCAAATATTATTTTCAAATATTCCCAAAATATAAATGGAAAATGGAGAGCAAATTTGTGAAAAGTTTGAGGGAGACAGCAAGCTGAACAAATTTCTTGATATTACACTGAGGCAACATTCCTAATTCTGATATGCTAGTTTCTTTGTTGGATTATCTTTACATTTTGGCTATACCTTAAAGTAACGATGTTAAAAAAAAAAAAAACTGTCCAGAATAATAATGTCATCACAAACTATACCAGTTTATATGTTATTTCTAGCTGGTATTCCCACCTATGTATAAAGAGATGACTCTTAAAGTACGTTAATCTGTGCTTATATCAATTCAGTTCAGTTTAGTTCAATTGCTCAGTCGTGTCCCACTCTTTGCAACCCCATGAACCGCAGCACGCCAGGCCTTCCTGTCCATCGCCAACTCCTGGAGTTTACCCATATTCATGTCCATTGAGTCGGTAATGCCATCCAACAATCTCATCCTCTGTCGTCCCTTTATCTTCCTGCCCCCAATCTTTCCCAGCATCAGGGTCTTTTCAAAAGAGTCAGCTCATCACGTCAGGTGGCCAAAGTATTGGAGTTTCAGCTTCAACATCAGTCCTTCCAATAAACACCCAGGACTGATCTCCTTTAGGATGGACTGGTTGGATCTTCTTGCAGTCCAAGGGACTCTCAAGAGTCTTCTTCAACATCACAGTGAAAGAGCATCAATTCTTCAGCGCTCAGCTTTCTTCACTGTCCAACTCTCACATCCATAAATGACCACTGGAAAAACCATAGCCTTGACTAGACAGACCTTTGTTGACAAATTAATGTCTCTGCTTTTTAATATACTGCCTAGGTTGGTCATAATTTTGCTTTCAAAGGGTAAGTGTCTTTTAATTTCATGGCTGCAATCACCATCTGCAGTAATTTTGGAGCCCCCCAAAATAAAGTCTGCCACTGTTTCCACTGTTTCCTCATCTATTTGCCATGAAGTGATGGGACCAGATGCCATGATCTTAGTTTTCTGAATGTTGAGCTTTAAGCCAACTTTTTCACTCTCCTTTTTCACTTTCATCAAGAGGCTTTTTAGTTCTTCTTCACTTTCTGCCATAAGGGTGGTGTCATCTGCATATCTGAGGTTATTGATATTTCTCCCTGCAATCTTGAATCCAATTTGTGCTTCCTCCAGCCCAGCATCTCTCTTGATATACTCTGCATATAAGTTAAATAAGCAGGGTGACAATATACAGCCCTGATGTACTCCTTTCCCGATTTGGTACCAGTCTGTTGTTCCATGTCCAGTTCTAACTGTTGCTTCCTGACTTGCATACAGGTTTCTCAAGAGGCATGTCAGTTGGTCTGGTATTCCCATCTCCTTCAAAATTTTCCACAGTTTATTGTGATCCACACAGTCTAAGGCTTTGGCATAGTCAATAAAGCAGAAATAGATGTGTTTCTAGAACTCTCTTGCTTTTTCAATAATCCAAGAGATGTTGACAACTTGGTCTCTTGTTCCTCTAAACTTTTCTAAATCCAGCTTGAACATCTGGAAGTTCACAGTTCACATACTGTTGAAGCCTGGCTTGGAGAATTTTGAGCATCACTTTACTAGTCTGTGAGATGAGAGCAATTGTGCGGTAGTTTGAGCATTCTTTGGCATTGCCTTTCTTTGGGATTGGAATGAAAATTGACCTTTTCCAGTCCTGTGGCCACTGCTGAGTTTTCCAAATATGCTGGCATATTGAGCGCAGCACTTTCACAGCATCATCTTTTAAGATTTGAAATAGCTCAACTGGAATTCCATCACCTCCACTAGCCTCGTTCGTAGTGATTCTTCCTAAGGCCCACTTGACCTCACATTCCAGGATGTCTGGCTCTAGGTGAGAGATCACACCATCGTGATTATCTGGGTCGTGAAGATCTTTTTTGTACAGTTCTTCTGTGTATTCTTGCCACCTCTTCTTAATGTCTTTTGTTTCTTTTAGTTCTATACCATATCTGTCCTTTATTGAGCCCATCATGGCATGAAATTTTCCCTTGGTATCTAATTTTCTTGAAGAGATCTCTCGTCTTTCCCATTCTGTTGTTTTCCTCTATTTCTTTGCATTGATTGCTGAGGAAGGCTTTCTTATCTATCCTTGCTATTCTTTGTAACTCTGCATTCAAATGGGTATATCTTTCCTTTTCTCCGTTGCTTTTCACTTCTTTTCTTTTCACAGCTATTTGTAAGGCCTCCTCAGACAGTCATTTTGCTTTTTTGAATTTCTTTTTCTTGGGGATGGTCTTGATTCCTGTCTCCTGTACAATTTCATGAACCTCCATCCATAGCTCATCAGGCACTGTGTCTATCAGATCTAGGCCCTTAAATGTATTTGTCACTTCCACTGTACAATCATAAGGAATTTGATTTAGGTCACACCTGAATGTTCCAGGGTTTTTCCCCACTTTCTTCAATTTAAGTCTGAATTTGGCAATAAGGATTTCATGATCTGAGCCACAGTCAGCTCCCGGACTTGTGTTTGCTGACTGTATAGAGCTTCTCCATCTTTGGTTGCAAAGAATATAATCAATCTGATTTTGGTGTTGACCATCTGGTGATGTCCATGTGTAGAGTCTTCTCTTGTGTTGTTGGAAGAGGGTGCTTGCTATGACCAGTGAGTTTTCTTGGCAAAACTCTATTAGCCTTTACCCTGCTTCATTCTGTACTCTAAGGCCAAATTATATAAAGCTGCACCCAAAACTAGGGATTTTTTTTTTGCCAGTGATTTCTTTAAAACTACCTCCACTTATGTGTACACATGTGCATGTATGCATGTAGAAAATGCTTTATTCGAAACCGGAAGTTTGGAGCAAAAATTACATTAGATGAAGTTTCCTCAGTGAAATACAGTACACACAAATAGATGTCAGGAGAGACTAGTTTTAGAAGATCGAGACAGAGTGAATTAAAATCCCTGAACATGGACTCAGAAGTCTCTTAAGACGACAACTATCAATAGCTAATGTCTTCAGGAAAACACCTTCCCCCACAAGCTATACTAGGATAGAAGAGGGAGATGCTATAACCAATAAAGAAAAAGGCAGGGGGCACTTATTGAAGCTGAAATACTCCTTCTGCCACTGAGTCACCTTGGAAATAACAAATGAAGTAGATGGAGGGAAAAAACATATCTGTGTGTATCCTATGTGAACAGATATATGGCAGGGCATAGAAAGATGTGTGTTTGTATATACATATTCACAAACACAAATTTTCCTAAAGGACTTCTGAACTCTCCAGAGCCTGTGCAAGTAATGTCTATGATATGGGAAAAACCCATGTTCTTGAAAATGAACTGAAAAGAGAGACTTGCTTTTAATCCACCAACAATATGCTATCTCCAAAGTCAAGGTCTTATAAAGACTTTGAGGTTATCAGGAAAAGTATTATCTGTTTCTCTTGCTTTAGAGAGTACAATGTAGAAACAAACCAGGGAGATTCAGGTGGGAAATGAGAATCGGAGGAAGTTTTACATTAAAAAAACATTATTGCAGTACAAGGAGCATTAGACACTAGATTAGTAAACAAAATTGCAACCAAACTTAGCCATGTGATATTTCATACAAAATATAAACAAAGATTCAATTTTGAGGTTTTAGGGAAATGCACAATTAATTACATGGTATAATCTGGATCTCGTATAAAGATAGCCTTTGAAGTATACTTTAAAAGATTGTTTCTCCATTAACACTATCCCAAACAGTTATCACAGGACTCCATTTTAAACTTCCAATATTTTATTTGGTGGTAAAAGTGATTCACAGAGAGTACCTGCACCATGCCTATGGCTTGAAGCTACAAATGTCCTTGCCAACACCATCAAGAAATTTGGTCATTTATTCAGTCTTTAGTAAATGACTTCTCTAAACAGCTCTGGACTAGGAGATTGTGGGGGGGGGAAGAAAGAAAGTTAATAGGAAGGAGACAGAAGCACAGTTCCCATCGTTGGGAAGATTATAATTTAACTGGAGAGAAAACACGGCCACATGGTCATCCTGACATTATGACTAGAATAAATTCATCACTGGATTACAAATCACTAAACAAATAATCATCCATTATCATAATAATAAATAGCTAAATAAATACATAAATAAATAGATGAAGAGTGGGATAATCCATGATAAAGTTATAGGGATTGCTACAGTTAGAAAAATAATCATTTGCAGCTGTCATAGTAAAGATTGATACAGACAAAGATTATCAGTGGACACTAAATCTGGAAGAGCCAACATAATCAGGCAGGAGTAGAACATTTTTATGGTCTTAAAATGTCTTCCCACAGATTACCTATTATTTGCCAAAAAAAAAAAGTATACCATTGAGAAATTAGCAACATTTTGTATAAATGATAAAATTAACAACACCATTAATGTGCAGAGGTACATTGTGCGTCTAGGGTTGTCACACTCTAGGAAGAATACATCACTTATGTACAATTTCACCCTAGGTTGTATAATCTGAATCTAATCATCAGGAAACAAGAGGTAAACTCAAAATGACTATTACTATTTTTAAAGCCCTGCCTTCTTCAAAGCTGTAAACATCTTAAAAGACAAAGAACAGCTGAGGAATTATTCCCAACTAAAAATACATGATTGGGTAAACTGAAAAAATTCAGAATACAGATGGACACCCTCATTCTTAGCCAATGCAGACTGAAGCATTTACTTTCAGTGGTTCAGAAAAAGTGTGTGTGTGTGTGTGTGCGCATATGCATGAGAGAGAGAGAGAGTAGGGGAAGCAAATGAGGCAAAGCAAATGAGTCAAACTGTTAACAGTCAAATTCAGTAAAGGAGATGCAGGTATTCATTAACTATTCTTATAACTTGTCTCAGTGTTTGAAATTACTTTCAAATAAAAGTAAAAACTGAGTGAATTTAGTACTTCACTTTTTCCCCTGTCCAACATAACATACATACAAAGTGTTGATTTCGACTTATTTTATACTCTGTAACTTGTTTGGTTGCAAGTCCACATCCACCCAGAGACCTAAGCCAGAAATTTGAAAATTTTATTTCACTTGCCCTTTAGTATTATTAGCAAATCTATCTTCCAGAGACTTTAGCATGCTTCTCTTGACAACGACAATATCATCAAAATGTCAGTGTTCCCTAAATCAACTTATAAATATGTAAACCAGTTAAAATACCAACAGGTTTTTTAACTAGACATGCTGATTCTTGAGTTCATATGGAAAAATAAGCAAAAAATAATCATGAAAAATTGAAAACAGAAGGGCAAGCAGGAGAAACCAGCCGTTCTAGGTATTAAAATTTAATATAAAGCCCTAAAGTAAAACACAGTCATGCAGTTGCATGAATTGACAGACAGATCAATGCAACAGAAAAGAAATTCAGAAATTGAGCCAATGCATAGTGACATGGAAAAATACAGAATAAACAAATTAGCAACAGTTAAATGTAAAATGTGAGGTAGGACCTAGGTACAGGAGTTAACAGGAGAATTTTCACTCTGTTTATAGTTGTTCATTATTGAGCCATGTGAATCTTTTTCACAGAATTAAATTAAGTGTAAAAAATCAAACAAAAAACAAAACATTCATTGTGTTAAAGTTACTGAATTTGTAATTGTGCCAGAGTGAGACAGTTGCCAACTCTTTCCATGTGTAACTCTGCTCTGAATTCAAACCAGATTGTACAAGAAGAAACTAGTGGCTGCACATTCAGGGTCATATTGCAAAGTGCATCTAACAGTTGGTTTCAATATATTCAATACAAGAGTCATCGAAAGAAATCTAACTTTGATTTTACTTTCCCTAAGCCCAAACAAAGGAAGGGGGTTTTAATCGTGTTATATGGAATATGAATTCTCTAACAGCATCCCATTAAAATCACAATACATCTAATGCTTAGGAATTCTTGAATGTCCATAACCCTTTAAGACATCTGTGAGACATTTACAGGTAGAAAAGGTGTGGCAGCCAACAGAATACCTGCTTAAATTCATTATAATATATATCACATGTCATATATATATGCAAAAATTTATTTCTTTCTCTGATAGTTACTTTATAGAAGGTGCTTTGGGTTAAGAGGATAGACAAACCATATAACGGAGAGTCTAAGGGATGCCAGTGGAAAATATTAGAAACTCTAATTATATGATTATATGACTAACCTTAGGTTATTTAGGATTAACTAGAGCTTAATCAACTGCAAAGGTGTCAATCTCCCAAACAATACGACCCGGGTGATTGACATTCTGTATTTCACATCAGAGCACGCAGATTCAAGTTTAGATAACATACTTTCAAGCTTAATATTGTCTTTCCAGTAGGTACAGTATCTAGACAAGAGTAGCGAGGGTCACTGGTTCAATCATCTCATCCCACTAAATCTGGAGATCATATATGAAATGCATTGGTGTTGCTGAATGGGAAAGGACTCAAGGTTGGGTCTATTCTATGACCAGTAGTTATTATTAGGGACTTACCCTCTGATAATCAGTGAAGCAGAAAAACCTTCCTTGGAAATGAAGTGCAGTTTTTAACTCCTACTGCTTTAAATCATAACATATTTTTATATAAAGAAAATTACATCTTCCCAAAATTTAAGTACTTATGAAATCAAAAGTGAAAGTGAAGTTGCTCAGTCGTGTCTGACTCTTTGCAACTCCATGGACTGTAGACTACCAGGCTCCTGAGTCCATGGAATTTTCCAGGCAAGAGTACTGGAGTGGGTTGCCATTTCCTTCTCCAGGAGATCTTCCCGACCCAGGGATCGAACCCAGGTCTCCCGCATTGCAGGAAGACACTTTACCATCAGAGCCACAAGGGAAGCCCCTTATGAAATCAAAAGCACCAGTAATACAAATCATCGAAGAGAATTTCCTCAGTTTTCCCCAAACAGGTCATCTTTCAACATTATAAAATTTAAAGAGTATAGTAACAGATGTTATATACAGTCAAAAAAAAAATGGGCTAAGATGGCGGAGGAATAGGACGGAGAGATCACTCTCTCCCCCACAAATTTATCGAAAGAACATCTGAAAGCTGAGCAAAGTCCACAAGACTACTTCTGAACGCTGGCAGAGGATGTCAGACATTAATCAAGGCAGTGCATGCTTTATCTTCAGAAGATGTAGAGAAATTATAAAAGACAAAAAGAGAGACTAAAGGTTTATGGGACGGAGACCCACCCGGGAGGGAGTCGTAAAAAGAGGATAAATTTCTAAGCACCAAGGAAACCTCTCACTGGCGGGTGGGGAAGATTTCGAATCTCTCAGGAGGGCAACATAACCGTGAGAATCAATAAAATAAAACCACGTGATTTACGTGCCGTAAAGGCAACTTCCAGTAAAGAACCCCAGACGCCCGCATCCGCCACCAGCAAGTGGGGGCTGAAACGGAGAGGAGCGGCGGCACTGCTTAGGGTAAGGACCGGGACGCTAACTTGAGATAGTAACCTAAACTGTGGGACAGCCAGAGAGAGAGAACATCCTGGCGAAAAGCCCAAAGCTAAGGCACTGCCGGCCCCTCACATAATCAAAGGACTGCGCGAATACAGGGGAAGAGCAGCCGTCTGTGGACCGCCCCATCCCCCGTCGACACAGCGCAGGCGGGACTAGCCAGAGCCGGAAAGGGGCGAACTCGGCTCCAGAGAGGGGCACCACCCCAAAACCAAACTGCAAACAGGCTCCCAGTTTCTAAGCAAAGACTGCTGAGATCCCGAGGGTCTACATCCCGCCTGGAGGGTCGCAGCCAGAAACCTAGCTCCCCCAGAACCGACACAAAGCACACCGGAGCCGGAAGCCGTGCGCAGCCCCGTAAACCGTACACCGAGGCGTGGGACCAGTGAGGTGATTAATCCCACCGGGGCGGTGCGCTTCGCTCCAAACCTCATGAGAGATGCGCTCGCCAAACTGCCTGCGCCCTGACTGCTCCGACCGGGAACGGCGCAAACCGCCGGCCCAACTGCGTCTGCGCCTTTGTGGAGTACCCGAAGCCCGCGCCCGCGAACCGAGGCGGGGACCAGGAGTGATAAGCCAGCACCGCCCAAACAGGGGAGTGAGCTCTCTGCCAAACTCCCGGCTGCCTGATCTGCGCTGACCGGGAACGCGTCCCCAAACCGCGAACCCAAACCGAGTCTGCGCCTTTGTGGAGTACACGGAAACCTGAACCCGAAGCATTTAAAACCTGGGAAGTGCCGCGCATATCCTGGGCCCACCCCCCGGCAGAGTAAACTGACAGCCTGAGCAGTGTAGACGGGGAAAGCACACACTGGCCGTGAGCGGGGGTTGGAACCCAGAGTGGCATGAGACAACTGTAACTCCCTCCCCACAGCACACTCCCAGTGATATTGGTTGCAGTGGTCCTCTTCTCCCCACAGCCAGGACAGAGCAAGCGATCCTAAAGTAGACCACCTCCACCCCTTTGTGGCAGGGCGGAAATTAGGACACTGAAGAGACCTCCCAAAACAAAAAGCCAATTTAACAGAGGGAAGGCGCGTTGGCAGGGACAGGCCAAACAGATTAAAATCCCTTGTAGTTCACACGTACTGCATTGAAATGGGCCATAGATCTTGAAAAGTATAATCAGGAACAAGATTTAATCTGAAACTGAAAGACCCCACACGGCACACAACTGCTCCAGAGAAAGTCCGATATATATTTTTTACTATTATCATATATTTGTTTTTGTTTATTATTTTTTTATTTTTTTTTTTCTTTCATTTTTCTTTAAGACCTCTATTACACCTTTAATTTTTCATTTTCATAACCCACTACTACCTTGAAAAAAAAAAACAACCCTATTTTTAAAACAAACTGCGTACATAATATCTTATGCCTTTTTTTTTTTTTGCGTTTTCTTTTTTTTTTTATTTTATTTTTAAATTTATTTTTTTTACTGTTTTTTTTCCTGTTTTTCTTTTTTTTACTTTATACAATAACAGTTTTACTGTCTTTTTCTTTTTATACTGTTTTCTTATTTTCTCTTTTTTTAATAATTTGTATGATTTATAAGATCTAACCCTCTACTCCAGATTTTTAATTTTTGTTTTACATAATTGATATCAATTTTGGAGCATTTAAGAATACATCTTTAGTACACACATTTTTACCCAGGAGTGAGATTACTGGCTTGATTACTCTCATCCCTCTAATGACGCTCTTTCTTCTTCCCCAGGGAACCTCTATCTCCCACTCTCCTCCTTCTCTTCTCAGCCCAATACTGTGAATCCTCTGAAGGATGTTCTGGTTACCGGAGAACCACTTCAGGAACAGAATATACGCGCTCAGCATCTCTCTCTCCCTCTTGATTCCTACCCTTTCTAACTCAATCTCACCCTCTATTGCCTTCATCCCCCCCCTCTATGTTATCCAGTGAACCCCTCTGATGGCTCCAGACTGTGGAGAGCACAGAGGGAAGATGCTTACTGACTAGACTCTCCTCCTCACGTTTTGGAGTCCCCCTCCTCTCCTCCGGTCACCTCAACCTCCCGCCCCTTCACCTCTCCATGTAACTACTCATGAACCTCCCTAGGTATCCCTCACTGTGGAGAATCTTTCACCATTAACCTAAAAGTTTTATATTGATGCTGTATGGATGAGTAGTCGTGAGGCTACTGCAAGAATAAGACTGAAAGCCAGAGAAACAATTAATTAAAAAGAGATCTATCCAAAAGCCTCCACATATACACGAAACCAAGCTCCACCCAATCCAATAAGTTCCAGAGTAAGACAACTACCAACGCAAACTAATCAGCAACAGCAGGAAACATAACCCTGAGCATCAATATACAGCTGCCCGAGGCACACCAAATCCATAAGACATTCAAAACTCAATACTGGACACTCCATTGCAACTCTAAAGATAAGAAATTTCAGCATCCACCCACCAGAACAACCGACACAAGCTTCTCCAACCAGTAAACCTTGACAAGCCACCCATCCAACCCCACCCACAGTGAGGAACCTCCACAATAAAGAGGAACTCCAAACTACCAGAAATACAGAAAGGCCACGCTAACACAGCAATCTAAACAAGATGAAAAGGCAGAGAAAAACTCAACAATTAAAGGAAAATGAGAAATGCCACCAAACCCAAACAAAAGAGGAGGAGATAGGGAATCTAATCTGAAAAAGAATTTAGAATAATGATAGTAAAAATGATCCAAAATAGTGAAAATAAAAGGAGATACAGATAAATAGCCTGGTGACAATATTTGAGAAGATGGCAAAAAATGTTTTACCAAGGACCTATAATAAATAAAAAGGAGTCAATATATTTTGAATAATGCAATAAAGGAGAAAAAAGACACACTGGATTGAACCACAGTAGAATAACAGAGGCATAAGATAGGATAAGTGAAGTAGAAGATTAGAATGGTGGAAATAAACGAAGCAGAGAGGAAAAAAAGAAAAAAGAAATCAAAAGAAATGAGGAAAAACCTCAGGGACCTCTGGGACAATATGAAACGCCCAACATTTCGAATCATAGGAGCCCCAGAAGAAGAAGATAAAAGGAAAGGCATGAAAAGATACTCGAGGAGATAATAGTTGAAAATTTCCCTAAAATGAGGAAGGAAATAGTCACAGAAGTCCAAGAAACCCAGAGAGTCCCCAAACAGATAAAACCCAAGGCGAAACAAAACCCAAGACACATAATAATCAAATAACAACAGATCAAAACACAAAGAAACAAATATTAAAAAGCAGCAAGGAAAAACAACAAATAACACACAAGGTATCCCCATAAGGATAACAGCCGATCTTTTCAATAGAAACGCTTCCAGGCTAGAAGGGAATGCAGGACATTACTTAAAGTAATGAAAGAGAAAAATCTACAAAACCACAGATTACTGTACCCGCAAGGATCTCATTCAGATATGAAGGAGAATTCAAAAGCTATACAGACATAGCAAGAGCTGAGGGAATTCAGCACCACCAAACCAGCTCCCAACATATGCTAAAGGATCTTCTCTAAACAGGAAACACAGAAAGGGATGTTAAACACAACTTAAACTTACAAAGTAAATGGCAACGGGAACCATACTTATCATTAATTACTTAAATGTAAATGGGTTGGAAGCCCCCAACCAAAAGACAAAAGAGTGGCTGAGTGATACAAAACAAGACCCCTACATAATGCTGTTACTACAAGAGACACCACCTCAAAACTAGGGACACATAACAGGCTGAAAGTGAAGGGAATGGAAAAACATATTTCATGCAATGGAAACCAAAAGAAAGCATGGATCGCAATACTCTTTCAGAAAAATAGACTTTAAAAGAAAGGCTGTGAAAAGGGACAAAGAAGGAACTACATAATGATCAAAGGGTCATCCAAGAAGAAATCGTAACATTATAAATATATATTCACCCAACATAGAGCACCACAATATATAGACGGCAAATACTAACAAGTAATGAAAGGGGAAATTAACAAGAACACAATAATAGTGGAGACTTTAAATACTCCACTCACACCATGGATAGATCAACAAAACAGAAAATTAACAAGGAAACCACAAACTTTAAATTGATGACTATAGACAAATTAGATAATAATTGATATTTTTCAGACTTTCCCACCGCCAAAACAAGCAATTTCAACCTTTTTCCTCAAGTGCACACGGAACTTTCTCCAGGATAGATCAACAACCTGGGGCCATAAATCTAGCCTTGTTAAATCCAAAAAATTGAAATCATCCCATCCAACTACTCAACCCACATCCGTAAGATTAGACCTCAATTACAAAGTGAAAAAAAACTAAAAAAATTCCAACTTAAGGAGGCTAAACAACACGCTTCTGAATAACCAACAAATCACAGAAAAATCAAAAGAAATCAAATATGCATAGAAAACGAATGAAAAAGAAAACACAACAACCCAAAACCTATGGGACACTGTAAAAGCAGTGTAAGGAGGCAGTTCATAATCATACAGGCGTACCACAAGAAACAAGAAAAACTCAAAAAAATAACCTAACTCTACACCTAAAGCAACTAGAGAAGGAAGAAAAATGAAGAACCCCAGGGTTAGTAGATAGAAAGAAATCTTAAAATTAGGCAGAAATAAATGCAAAAGAAACAAAAGATACCATAGCAAAAATCAACACAACTAAAAGCTGGTTTTTCGAGAAGATAAACCAAAATTGACAAGAGCCATTAGCCAGACTCATCAAGAAACAAAGGGAGAAGAATCAGATCAACAAAATAGAATGAAAAATTGGAGAGATCACAACAGACTACACATAAATACAAAGGATCATAAGAGACTACTACCAAACAGCTATATGCCAATAAAATACAAACTTGGAAGAAATGGACAAATTCTAGAAAAAGTAATACTTTCCAAAATGAACCAGGAAGAAGATAGAAAGATCTTAACAGACCCATCACAAAGCACGGGAAATCGAAACTGTAATCAGAAAACTTCCAGCAAACCAAAGCCCAGGAACCAGACGGCTTCACAGTGGAATCTACCAAAAATTTAGAGAAGAGCTAACACCTATCCTACTCAATACTCTTCCAGAGAATTGCAGAAGATGGGTAAACTTCCAAACTCATTCTGAGGCCACCATCACAGTCAACCCTAATTCCAAAACCAGACAAAGATGTCACTAAAAAAGAAAACTACAGCCAATTATCACTGATGCAGCAAAGATGCAAAAAAACCTTAATAAAATTCTAGCAACAGAATCCAACATCATATTAAAAAGATCATACATCATGACCAAGTGGGCTTTATCCCAGGAATGCAAGGTTTCTTTAACATCCGCAAATCAATCAATGTAATTCACCACATTAACAAATTAAAGATAAGAACAATATGATTATCTCCATAGATGCAGAAAAATCCTTTGACAAAATTTCAACCATCCATTTATGTAAAAAAACTCTCCAGAAAGCAGGAATAGAAGGACATTACCTCAACATAAATAAAGCAATATATGACAAACCCACAGCAAACAAATCCTCGATGGTGAAAAACTGAAAGATGTTCCCCTAAAGTCAGGAACAAGCAAGGATGCCAACTTTCACCCTACTATTCAACATAGTTTTGAGATGTTTTGGCCACAGCAATCAGAGCGAAAAAGAAATAAAAGGAATACAGATAGGAAAAAGAAGAAAGTAAAACTCTCACTGTTTGCATATGACATTGATCCTCTACATATGAAAACCTAAAAGGAATTTATTTTTTTTTTTGATTTTTTCTACATAAAACTACTAAGCTAATCAATGATATTAAGTAAAGTTGCAGGATTACAAAATTAACACTCAGAAAAATCCCTTGCAAACCTATACACTACAATAATGAGGACAACAGAAAGAAAATTAAAGGAAACAATACATTCACCATTGCAACAAAAGAATAAAATACTTAGGAATATTCTAACTAAAAAAAAAAAAGAAACAAAAGACTTAATATAGAAAACTCATAAAACACGGATGAAAGAAGAACAAAGAGGACACAAACAGATGGAGAAATATACCGTGTTCTATTAGGATTTGAAGGAATTAATAATAGTGAAAAAGATTATACTACCCAACGCAATCTATAATACAATGCAAACCTATCAAGCTACCAATGGGTATTTTTCACAGAACTAGAACAAATAATTTCACATTTGTATGGAAATACAAGAAACCTTCGAATATCCAAAGCAATCTTGAGAAAGAAGAATGGAGCTGGAGGAATCAACCTTCCTGACTTCAAGCTATACTACAAAGCTACAGTCATCAAGACAGTTTGGTACTGGCACAAAAACAGAAATATAGATCAATGGAACAAAATAGAAAGCCTCAAGATAAACCCCGCACCTATGGGCAACCTATATCTTTGACAAAGGAGGCAAGAGTATACAATGGAGAAAAGAACATCTCTTAAACAAGTAGTGGTGCTGGGAAAACTGGTCAACCACTTGTAAAAGAATGAAACTAGAACACTTCCTAACACCATACACAAAAATAAACTCAAAATGGATTAAAGATCTAAACTAAGACCAGAAACTATAAAACTTCCTAGAGAAAACATAGGCAAAACACTCTCTGACATAAATCACAGCAGGATCCTCATGACCCACTCTCCCAGAATATTGAAATAAAAGCAAAAATAAACAAATGGGACCTAATTAAACTTAAAAGCTTTTGCACAACAAAGGAAACCATAAACAAAGGTGAAAAGACAGCCCTCAGAATGGGAGAAAATAATAGCAAACGAAGCAACTGACAAAGAATTAATCTCCAAAATATACAAGCAGCTCATGCAGCTCAATATCAGAAAAATGAACAACCCAATCAAAAAATGGGCCAAAGAACTAAACAGACATTTCTCCAAAGAAGACATACAGATGGCTAACAAACACATGAAAAGATGCTCAACATCACTCATTATCAGAGAAATGCAAATCAAAACCACAATGAGGTACCATCACACCAGTCAGAATGATGCTAACAAAAAGTCTACAAACATAAATGCTGGAGAGTGTGTGGAGAAAAGGGAACCCTCTTACACTGTTGGTGGGAATGTAAACTGGTTACAGCCACTATGGAGAACAGTATGGAGATCCTTAAAAAACTGAAATAGAACTACCATATGACCCAGCAATCCCACTCCTGGGCATATAAACCAGGAAACCATAATTGAAAGAGACACATGTACCCCAATGTTCATTGCAGCACTGTTTACAATAGCCAGGACATGGAAGCAACCTAGAATGTCCATCTGCAGAGAAATGGATAAAGAAGATGTGGTACATATACACAATGAAATATTACTCAGCCATATAAAAAGATACATTTGAGTCAGTTCTAATGAGGTGGATGAACCTAGAGCCTATTATACAGAGTGAAGTGAGTCAGAAAGAAAAGCACCAATACAGTATACTAATGCAAGTATATGGAATTTGAAAGATGTAATGTACCCTATATGTGAGACAGAATAAAACACAGATCATAGAACAGTCCTGTGGACTTCTGGGGGAGAAGTGGCGGTTGGACGTTCTGTACAATAAACATTGAAAACATGTATATTGTTAATATGTGAAGCAGAACAAAACACCATTCCAAGTCTATGCATGGGATGGAAGCTCAGGATGGAGCGTTGGGATTACACATAGGGATGGGAGGGGGAGGGAGGTGGGAGAGGGTTTGGGAGGGGGAGCATCAATGTGAATCCTGGCTGATTCAATGTCGATCAATGGGCAAAAACAACTACATAATGTAAAGTAAGTTAGCCCCCAAACTAAAATAAAAATAAAAATAAAAAAAAAAAAAAATCCCCAAAGGTCATAATGCCCACATTAGAGAATTAAATACATGTTTAACACTTTTCCTCCAGCTTATGATTCTGCTGGCCCTTTGAATAATGCTTTTTAAATTCCATATTGAGGAGTTTTTACCCTCTTGTTCTTGAGGTTTTTTATTCTTTTTTAATTAATTTATTTTTTATTGAAGGATAATTGCTTTACAGAATTTTGTTGTTTTCTATCAAACCTCAAAAAGAATTAGCCATAGGTATACATATATCCCCTCCCTTTTGAACCTCCCTCCCATCTCCTCTCCCCACCCACTCCTCTAGGTGATATAGAGCCCCTGTTTGAGTCCCCTGAACCATACATAATTCCCATTTGGCATTATTACATAGGTAATAGTAATTACCATGTTACTCTTTCCATAATCCTCACCCTCCCTCCCCTCTCCCCATGTCCATCGAAGTCAATTCTCTATGTCATGATTCTCCATTGGTTGCCCGAGCTGTAAATAAATTCTTCAGACCATTTTTTCTAGATTCATATATATGTGTCAGAATACGGTATTAATTTCGATTTCTGACTTACTTCACTCTGTATGACAGTTCTAGGTCCATCCACATCTCTAGAACTGACTCAAATTTGTTCCTTTTTATGGCTGAGTAATATTCCATTGTGTATATGTACCACATCTTCTTTATCCATTCATCTGTTAATGGACATCTAGGTTATGCTTCCATTTCTAGTTTACAGTAAATCTGGCTGCAATGACAAATGGATACATTGTGTCTCTTCCATTTTGGTTTCCTACCAGGTATAATGCCCCTAGGAGTGGGATTGCTGGGTCATAATTGTGCTTTTATTTAATAGTTTTTTAAGAATCTCCATACTGCTTCCATAGTGGCTGTATCAATTTACATTCCCACCAACAGTGCAAGAGTGTTCCCTTTCTCCACACCACTTTCCAGCATTTATTGTTTGTAGACTTTTGATGATGGCCATTCTGACCGGTGTGAGGTGATACCTCATTGTAGTTTTGATTTGCATTTCTCTAATAATGAGCAATGTTGAGCATCTTTTCATGTGTTTGTTAGCCATCTATGTCTTCTTTGAGAAATGTCTATTTAGATCTTTTGCCCATTTTTTGAATGGGTTGTTTGTTTTTCTGGTATTGAGTTGTCATGAGCTGTTTGTATATTTTGGAAATTAATCCCTTGTCAGTTGTTTTCACATCTATATTTTCTTTCTCCCATTCTGAAGGTTGTCTTTTCACCTTGCTTATGGTTTCCTTTGCTGTGCAAAGCTTTTAAGTTTAATTAGGTCCCATTTGTTTATTTTGTTTTATTTCCATTACTCTAGGAGGTGTCATAGAGGATCTTGCTGTGATTTATGTCAGAGAGTGTTCTGCCTATGTTTTCCTCTAAGAGTTTTATAGTTTCTGGTCTTACATTTAGGTCTTTAATCCATTTTGAGTTTATTTTTGTGTATGGTGTTAGGAGTGTTCTAATTTCATTCTTTTACATGTAGCTGTCCAATTTTTCAGCACCATTTATTGAAGAGGCTGTCTTTTCTCCATTGTGTATATCTTTGCCTCCTTTGTCAAAAATAAGGTACCTGTAGGTGCATGGTTTATCTCTGGGCTTTCCTAATCTTGTTTCCATTGGTCTAATATTTCTGTTTTTTTTGTGCAGTACCATACTGTCATGAATGACTGTATCTTTGTAGAATAACATGAAGTCAGCGAAGTTATTTCTCCACTCCATACTTCTTCTCAAGACTCGCTTTGTTCTATTTGGGTCCTTTTGTGTTTCCATATGAATTGTGAAGTGTTTTGCTCTAGTTCTGTGAAAATGGCCATGGCAATTTGATAGGGATCTCAATGAAACTATAGATTTGCAATTTGTAGTAAAGTCATTTCAAATATTGATTCCTTCCTCCCGAGGAACAGGAAATCTCTCCACCTTTTTATGCCATCCTTTATTTCTTCATTAGTGTCTTATAATTTTCTGTTGTACACTCTTCATCTCCTAGTAAGTTTATTCCTAGATATTTAATTATTTTTGTTGGCAAATTGGTGAATGGAATTGATTCCTTAATTTCTTCTTTCGAGTTTTCATTGTTTAGCATATAGAAATGCAAGGATTTCTCTGTATTGATTTTTGTATCCTGCAGCATGCTAAATATCCCTAATTAGCTCCTAGAATTTTCTGCTACTATCTTTAGTGGGTTTCCTATGTACAGTATCATGTCATCTGCAAACAGAGCTTTGCTTCTTCTTTTCTTTTCCATCTGGATTCCTTTTATTTCTTTCTTCTCTGATTGCAGAGCTAGACTTTCAGAATTATATTGAATAATAGTGGCGAAAAGTGGACACCTGTGTCTTGTTCCTGGCCTTTAGGGAGGTATTTTTAGTTTTCACCTTGAGAATGGTTTTGCTGGAGGCTGATCATATATGGGCGCTTTACTATGTTGATTGGTTCCTTTATGCCATTTTTTGAAGAATTTTAATCATAAATGGGTGCTGAATTTGTCAAAGGCTTTTTTTCTGCATTTATTGAGATGATCAAATGACTTTTATCTTTCAATTTTTTAATTGTGGTTTCACATTGATAGAATCTCCGTATATTGAAGAATCCTATACATACCTGAACAAACCTGACTTGATCATGTGTATGAGCTTTTTCATGTGTTGCTGAATTCCTGTGTGCTAAAATTTATGCTGAGGATTTTTGCATCAGTGTTTATAAGGGACATTGACCTGTAATTTCTTTTTTTGTGTGTGTGTCTTTGTCTGGTTTTGGTATCAGGGTTATGTTCCTCATTGAAATAATTTTGTGAAGTGCTCCCTTCTTTCTCAATATTTTGCAATAGTTTTAGAGGATAGGCATTAGCTCTGTCTACATTCTTGATAGAATTCTCTGTGAACTATTTATCTGGTCCTGGCTTTTTTATGGGAGATTTCTGATCACAGCTTCAATTTCAGTACATTAATTGATTTGTTCATATTTCTATTTCGTCCTGGTTCAATCTGAAGATTGAACTTTTCTAAAATCTGACCCAATTCTTCCAGGTTATTCCCTTTTAATGCCAATAGTTGTTCATATGAGTCCTCTTATCATCCTTTGTATTTCTGCTGCATTGTCTGTTGTAACCTCACCTTTTTCATTCTAATTTGTTGATTTGATTCTCCTCTTTTTTTCTTGATGAAGTCTGGCTAAGTTTGTCGATTGTTTATCTCTCAAAGAATCTAGCTTTTAGTTTTATTATTCTTTACTATTGTTCTTTCTTTTTTTCCTCATATTATTCAGCTCAGATCTGAGATTTCTTTCCTTCTACTAATTTTGGGGGGTTTTTGTTCCTCTTTTCCAGTTGTTTTAGGTTTTTAAAACAAGTTAGTTGTCTACTCGACGGTTTTTCCTGTATCTTGAGGTAGGATTGTATTAGTATAGAACTACCCCTCTTAGAACTGCTTTTGCGCATCCCATAGGTTTTTAAGTTGTCATGTTTCATGTCATTTGTTTTCTCTAGAAATTTATTGATTTCCTTTTGATTTCTTCAGTAACCTTGCGCGTTATTTTAGAAATGTGTTTGTGTAATCGTCCATGTGTTTTGTGTTTCTTACAGTTTTTTCCTTGTAAATGATATCTAGTCTCATAGCGTGTGTCAGAAAAAAGAAAAAAAAAAATGCTTGATAATATTTCAATTTTCTTAAATTTTACTGAGGTTTTTTATTGTGATCCAAGTTTGTGGTCTACCTGGAGAATGTTCCATGTGGCACTTAGAAGAAGTTGTAATTATCGGCATTTGATGGAATGTCTTGAAAATATAATGCGACCATTTCATCTAATGAACCATTAAGACTTGTGTTTCCTTTTTAATTTTCTGTTTTGATGATCTGTCCTTGGTGTGAGTGGTGTTAAAGTCTTCCTACCATTATTTGTTACTGTCAATTTCCCCTTATATAATGTCTGTTTAGTGTTTTATCTTATTATTGAGGAGCCTATGTTGGACAGCATAGCAATATTACAATTGATATGTCCTTCCTCTGGATAGATCCCTTAGATCAGTATATGTCCCTTCCTTATCTCTTATATCTTCTTTATTTTTAAGGTCTATTTTGTCTATATGAGGATTGATACCCCAACCTTTCTTTGCTTCCATTTGCATGGAATATATGTTTCCGTCCTCTCACTTTCAGTCTAATGTGTCTTGAGGTCTGAAGTGGTATTTTGTAGACAGCATATATATGGGTCCCCCTTATTTTTTTTTATCCATTCACCAGCCCATTCTTTTTGTTGTGAGCATTTAATCCATTTAATCAATTTAAAAATAATTATATTATATATATATTCCAATGCCATTTTCTTAATCGTATGTGGTTGATTTTCAGATTTTTTTGTCTTCTGTTGTATTTTTATTGACTATAGAAGTCCATTAACATTTGTTGTAAAGCTGGTTTGGTGTATAGAATTCTCTTAACTTTTGCTTGTCTGAAAAGCTTTTGATTTCCTCCATCAATTTTGAATGAAATCCTTGCTGGTACAATAATCTTGGTTGTAGATTTTTCCTTTCAGTGCATTAAAATATATTCTGCATTCCATCTGGCCTTCAGATTTTCTGATGAAAACTCCAGCTGTTAAGTGCATGGTTTCCCTTGATATGTTACTGTTGCTTTTTTCCCTTCTGCTTTTTAAATATACTTTTTCTTTGTCTTTTATTTTTGTTTATTTTGATTTAGTAGTGTATTGGGCCTGTTTCTCTTTGTGTTTAATCTGTAATTGATACACTTTGTTCCTATCATAGGACCCTTAGATTTTTCCATGATGGAATAAAAATGTTTCAAATTCTTCATCTTGATTTTGTTTTCCATTTAACCATGTTTCTTTCAGGATGCTTTACTCTTTATTTAGTCCATTGTCATATGCAGAATTCTAGGATATTCCACAAAAATGAGTCAAGCCTTTGTATAATCTCCTTCCCTTGAGAACTGGAAGAACATATCATTTCCTTCTAGTTAACAGAGTATGTCGAAGGACTCCCCTTCATCAGGTTATGCTATATGGCAAAGGTGTCCTGTTACTTTATATGCCTGTTTTAGCTGACTGGAATGAGGTATTCTCCTGGGGGCTTTGAAGAAACAAGTCACCATGTTGTGAGGCGGCTTGTGAGCAAAGTGACCAGGAACTGCACGGTGAGTCCTATAACAGCAAGTAACAGATTTCTGCCTATAACCACGAGTTTGTATTAATAAAATGACTTTAGTACAAATTCCAATGTGTGGTGAGGATTTTCCACACCACCAAGCAATTCTCTGACACCAGCTGGGTGTCCTACACTTCAACTCAATTCTGACACTATTTATCTGGAGCTAACATCAGATTCCACAGGTTCAGGGATCAGTCCCACAAGACTGCCCCTACTTCAGATGCTGATTGAAAGCCCAAATTGTTACCTGCACTTCTGACCCATTGGCCATAAATAAGAGCTTCCCACAACTTCCTCCTTAGGTTTGATTAATTTGCTAAAGTGGTTCACAGAACTCTGAGAAACATTTGCTTACTAGATTACCAGTTTATTATACAAAAATATAACTCAATAACAACCAGATAGAAGAAATGAATGGGGAAGTAATGAATGGGGAATGGGCACGGAGCTCAACATCTTCTCTGAGAGTACCATTCTCTCCAAATATTCATGTGTTCACCAACCCAGAAGCTCTTGGAACCCTGTCTTTTGCTATGGTGGCTTCATTACACAGGCACAATTGAATAAGTCATCGACAACTATGAACTCAATCTTCAGACCCTCTCCTCCCTGGAGAATGGAGGTCAGGGGCTGGGACTAAATGTTTAAACCCTCTAATAACAGAGTTGGCTCTCCAGGCAACCAGCTCCCATTCTTAGCTGCTTTTCAAAAGTCACCAACATAACAAAAGACATTTTTTGGCTCTCATCACTTAGCAAGTTCCAAGGATTTTAGGAGCTCTGTGCCAGAAACTGTGAGTGGAGATCAAACACATAGTTTTTCAATTATAAATCACAATATCAGAACCTGTTTCCTCCAGAAATGATACAACCTCGTCAAGCCTAGAGTGCAGCCTGGTGAGATCCTGAGATCTCTGATCCTTCGACTAAGATCAGAGATCTTGTGACTCAAGGCCATATCAAGATTCCTGAATCAGGAAAACTATGAGATAGTAAACATATGCTATTTTTAATCCACTGAATTTGTGGTAATTTGTTAAGCAGTATATAAATTGGGCTTCCCTGGTGGCTCAGATGGTAAAGAATCCACCTGCAATGCAGGAGACCTGGGTTTGATCCATGGGTCAGGAAGATCTCCTGGAAAAGGGAATGACAGCCCACTCCAATATTCTTGCCTGGAGAAGTTCACGGACAGAGGAGCCTCGTGGGCTATAGTCCATGGGGTTGCAAAGAGCTGGACGCGACTGAGTGACTAACACATATAAAACTGATAACAGAAATCTCAGTTAAAAAGACCTAGGTGACCAGAAGCAGGACCTCTTATGCTGTGTGATAATAGCAGAGCTCAACAGGAAGAGGAAAGACTCCTCTTCTTTCCTGGCAAGGACTCAGCCCAGTGAAAATCCACATACTCTTTGTTTCCTATAGCCTTTCCACCTTTTTTCTCCCCTCTATAAAAACGGTCTCTTTTTCTTGCCATGCCAAGATTTGCACATGGCTTGACATGGTTGCAGACTCTGAATTGCAATTCTCTACTAAGTATCTGGCAGTCTATTTGTTTCAGGCCAACAAGTAACAGAAAACTAACACAGTCACTGAATCTTCACTTTTAAGACTTTCATTCTTCTAATCAGTGAAGTCTCACTTCTAAGAATCTCTTCTTAAATAACCGGAAGATCTACTTGATTTCATTCCTCTGTTGATGGATGTTTAGGTTGTTTCCATTTCCATGTCCTGGCTATTGTAAATGTGGTACATAAATACAAATATTACCTACACATTGAAAAAAGAACAAAATAATGCCATTGGCAGCAACATGGATGGACAAAGAGATTCTCAAACTGAGTGCAGTAACTCAGAGAGACAAATATCATATGATACTGCTTATATGTGGGATCTTAAAAAATGGTACAAACTTATTTACAAGACAGAAATAGAGTCACAGGTATTGAAAAACAAACAAACAAACTTATGGTTACCAGAGAGGAATAGGGGGAAGTGATAATTTGGGACACTGGGACTGACATATATATACTGTTATATATAAAACAGGTAACTAATAAGGACATACTATATAGCACAGGGTACTCTACTCAATACTCTGTAATGACTTATATGGGAAAAGAATATAAAAAAGAGTGGATACATGTATATGTGTAACTTATTCACTTTGCTGTATGATATAAATCACACAGCAAAGTGAATCAGTTATACTGACACTAAAATATAACATTGTAAATCAACTGCACACCAATAAAATTTTTAAAACATAAATAACAGGAAGATGAGTAGAAAATTCCCTAAGATTCTAAATGTGCAACACCTATGACAATCCTTAAATTGATTTATTCAGCCATAGCATTGAGGCAGGACTTTTTTTCAGTGGGGCTTATGGATTACCTTTATTTTATAGTCACATTTCATATATCATTTAGAGAAAACTAGAGCTTTGGCAGCATGTGAAACAGAGAAGAGATTTGTCAAAGTGGCCTCCTGGACAGTCTGCATCTGTATCACTTGGGTGTTTCTTTTAAAAATGTGAAGTCCCAGGCCCCTTCTCATACCTACTAAATGTGAAATTCTGGGGCTTAGACATCTGCCTTTTTAACTAGCTCCCCAGAGAATTTATTCTGCATAAAATTTTTAGAACAAATGAGTTAGCACCGGTTTATAACACTAGCTCTCCATTAGTTATACCTAAAGAGCTTTAAAAAAAAATAGCAGTCCCTAAGCCCCACTCAATTAATGGAGACTCTGTTGTACTGGGGGCTCCCAGGTGCTGTTGTTGTTCAGTCACAGTCGTGTCTGACTCCTTGTGACCCCATGGACTGCAACACGCCAGGCTTCCCTGTCCTTCGCTGTTTCCTGGAGTTTTCTCAAACTCATGTCCATTGAGTTGATGATGCCATCCAACCATCTCATTCTCTGTTGCCTCCTTCTCCTCATGCCCTCAATCTTTCCCAGCATCAGGGTCTTTTCAAATGAGTCGTCTCTTCCCATCTGGTGGCCAAAGTATTGTAGCTTCAACTTTAGTATCAGTCCTTCCAATGAATATTCGAAGTTGATTTCCTTTAGAATTGACTGGGTTGATCTTGTTATCCAAGTGACTCTCAAGAATTTTCTCCAGCGCCACAGTTCAAAAGCATCAAATTCTTCAGTGCTCAGCCTTCTTTATGGGCCAACCCTCACATGTAGAGAAAGTACCCTCAGGAAAATAGAACAAAGAAGACAAGCTAGAATTGCTGTTATATTCCTTTGACTCTAACCTTATTGCTCCTCTTACATATTTTCTGTCTTCTTAAGTCTCCCTTCTGTACCCCATTTATACACCATACTAAATTTTATTCTCTTCATATACATAGTTCTTCCTCTTAACATTTCCATGTTACCATTGTCCATTTCCTGTTATAAGGACATCTAATTTATTAAAGGTTTTACTTCATGCATTGTTTGCCCAAGGTGCTTTTTTGGGGGGGAGGGTGGTGTGGGGGTAGGTAGGGGCAGTCATATTCATAAGGGGTAAGCTGGGTGGATTCAACCTAGTAATCTGTTAGGAATGAGCTGCAGAGTGATGTGAGTGGAAAATAAGATGTACTTCTACTGTGGGAAGTAAACAAATTAAACATCCATGTATATGCAATTTATCAATATGTTCATTTGTTAGTATGCCTTTGACATTGCCTTCTTAGCTTTGGAGTTGCTTGAGATAAGGCTCCCAAATCATGGATAAAATCCTACGTCTTTAATAAAATCCACAAGAATGTAAACTTTTACATGTTCTTTGATGATGGTTTCCTTTTAAATTAAGCTGTACCTGGTTTAGCTTACCTTTCTTTTTCCTAAAGGTTTTGCCTGTAAACAATAGGATTCATTTCTGTTCTCTCTTATATATATATATTTTCCCATTTTTGCCTTTTTTCCTCAATCTGCAGCAGTTCATTGCATTAGACCAAGAAGAAACCAGCATTCAGCTAAATGGTTCAGTTTGTACTCTGCATAGAGAAAATCTGCATAGATTTTCTTCAAGTTCCCAATAATTTTATTACACCTCGCTGTTAAAGTCTCAATCACACCTGTCACTGTCTTCTAATAATTTGATCCTAATCTTTGCTTGAAGACAATTCACCTAAGCAAACTCCTTACTCTGATAGAGATTTGGCTTTGGAAGATAGGAAATATTCTTTAGTTTTTTATCTTAGTCTAGTCTCCTATGCTTGGACTAATGTGTCTGCTTCCTAGCAATGTTTTCAACAGCATGACTACTTGCTGGAGGTCAGACACATTCCTTGCCCTGGTCTGGATCCAACTTTCTTTGAACTTTCCTGGAAATGAATTCATGGCAATTACTGTTGGAGAAGAGGAGTGATACTTTAACCAAGGCCTAAGGTTTGTGAATTATAAGTATCTATCACACGAATTCTCCATGGATAAACATGAAATAGCCTTTGAGAAATACGTATTTTACTTTTTTTGTTTTCTTATGTTTAATGAAAGTCTTGCCATTCTTCCAATTACTACTTCTTCTTATTTACCTTATCATTTTATAGGGGGTGAAAATTAATGTCAGTTCTTGCAGAAATGTTCTGTTTAGTTTCCCCAAAGCTTAATTTGTAGTACTAGTTTATATATATGCAATGCTTTGATGTCATTTACAAAGATATCTTGTATAAGCCTTAAAAATGAGAATGGTTCATTTTCATTCTTTTTTTTTGAAAACCATCCATGAAGACTTGATACGATGGTGGTGAAACAAAAACTCTATGCCTTACTTCAAATACATTCCATTAGGCGATTTAACATTACTTTTCAGGGTTTTTTGCACATTGGAATTATTGTCATGAAGATGCATTTCTTTTCATATTAATTAATATTTACCTTTCTTGCATCCTGTGAGATAGATTTGAGGGCTTTCCTGTACTCTGATATGGGTAGAAACTGCATCTCAGTTCCAAGTGAATACAAATTTTTACATGAGTCACATATCCATTACATCAAAAATGGTATATGCATTTGAAATATTCCCTTATGGGGATAAAGTTCAGCCCTATCCCCAATAACAGGGATACAAATTTTTATATAAGTGCATTCAGATCTCCACTGTATGACTAAGGGAAAAGATAACAAGGGACTATACTCCCAATAAGTACAATTATATACACCTGACCTATATGGACCAGGCCTAAACAATAACGTCAGGGGTTTAATGGAATTAACCACAAAAATAAATGATACATCTTATGCCTGTGCTGTGCTGTGTTTAATTGCTTAGTTGTGTCCAACTCTTTGCGACCCCATGGACTGTAGCCCACCAGGCTCCTTTGTCCATAGGGATTCTACAGGGAAGAATACTGGAGTGGGTTGCCATGCCCTCTTCCAGGGGATCTTTCCAACCCAGGGATCAAACCCAGGTCTCCTGCATTGCAGGCAGATTCTTTACTGTCTGAGCCAACAGGGAAGCTAACATTGTATGCCTACTCACTGGCAAAAATGGTATTCTTAGTGACCTGTGCTCGTTGGTCCTGAAAGCTGTGCTGCCTGAGTTTGGGTTATCATGAGTGCCTTAAAAGGCACCCTCCCTCTCCTTAATTAAGGCATAATAAAGGATCAAGCCCAGTGTATGTAAAATGGGCAAATGATTCTATGTTTCATTTTGCCCCAATGAAATTTTGTGTGTGGAATTTAGAACACAAGGGTTTATTGGGGATAATTCTAAAGTCAAGGTGACAGTAATGTATCTGAGAAAGTATAGAAGATTACCCTGATAACAGGATGGTTGTCTAGATAATATTTTGAGGCTTTTCTTGAAAGTGATTAAGTGATATCTGAACCTCCTTTAGGGTGCATATATAGCACATTTCTTGTCCATAAAAGAAGTCCACATACCACTTAACCACTATGCACTTATAGCAAATAAGTCCTAGTAAAAGAGGAAGTAAGAAGAAATGAAGAGTATAGAAAGGGAAGCATAGTTTGGAGAATTTATTTTGATTCCATGGAAAAATAGGTAATAAGTTACTTGATTGCTACTACAATATTATAGTTAAAGCTGGGTGCTTTTAATCTCACACAGAATACAAACATACACCCTCCTTGTTTTACTTTTTCATGAGTTATTTATTCTTTAATTCTCCTGAAACAAGGTGAGAACAGTTTTATAGTTAGAAAACCTGCTGTTTCCTGTGTGATATTTATCATCTACAGAACCAACTACACTCAGTAGAATGAATTGGTATCCCATCTTTAAAAATGCATTGTGACTTATAAAATAAGATCAGTGAAATGTGGTTTACTGCCACTCCTGAAAGTCATAAAATGCCGCTTCAATATGGTCTAAATAGTAAAGCATTTTATAATAACTTAAACCCCTTTATCTCTTTTTAAGAACAAAAAATAATTTAGCAAGGCATCAGAGAAAAGTTTAAAAATCTGAGGGTCAGAGTTCAAATTTATATTGCTGTCTTTATTCACAGAAAGACACCTTCAGCTTTATAGTTACTGCACACTCTAATTTTTCATATCCATAAGCAATGAAACTCCACAGAAAATAGTGTTGGTAAAAACAAACACCTCAGCATTTACTGGAATGATGTTATTTGGAGGCAGGTAAAATTCAAAAGCAGAAAAAGAAGTCATATCTATGGGATATGACTAAATAACTTTATTCATGGCACACTGGAAACTACATCAATTTATTCAACTCTGAAGGAATTTAGTAATTGACAGGATTGAAGATACCAAAGTCATAGGACACAGTCCAATTTAATCTTGGACCATCTCTTCTACTTCTTCCTATCAGTGGTTAAAAGGCACTGTAAGATTCTATAGGAAAAAATAGTACCACTCTTTCCATAGCAATTTGAATGCATGTCTGAAGAAAGGATCACCCACATGAGATGCTCTGTAGTTCTGAGGCAAGTTTACATTGTCCTCTGGACCAGGGCAGAAAACAAAGTGGAAAGAAGAAAACTTTTATCTGCTCTTCTCCTACATACTTTGCAACATGCTTCCCCTCACCCTTCATTCCCTCTGCCTGACAACCACACTGTGTCCTCATGTTGCTCTCTATCCCTCACCACCATCCTTACTTGTTGCCCTATCTCATCCCAGGAATATTCATAATCCCTATCCCCTTCAATATATAGAGAGTTCTACATTCTCTTAGCAGGAGCCTTGCTTCTTAAAAAGTTGAGATTATCTGAGTGGGCCTATCATAATCATAGGCACTCTTAAAAGCTGAGAACTTTCTCCAGCTGACAGCAGGAGAGTAAGAGAAAAGCATGTGGAATTTGAACAAGGAGAAGAACTTGGCCGTTGTTGGGTTCAAGATGGAAGGGGTTATGGAGAAGAAACGTGAGAAGCTTTCAGGCACTAACAGAGGATCCCAACTGACAACTGGAAAGAGAATGTGGACCT
The DNA here is from genome assembly GCA_024291935.2 of Okapia johnstoni. Classification (NCBI taxonomy): domain Eukaryota; kingdom Metazoa; phylum Chordata; class Mammalia; order Artiodactyla; family Giraffidae; genus Okapia; species Okapia johnstoni. Next base: position 67,930,892 of record CM044305.1, on the reverse strand, counting down.
CAGTCTTACAACTGCAAGAAAATGAATGTGACTAATAACCTGAAAAACCCTGGATGTAGACTTTTCCCCAGAACCTCCAGATAAGAACTCAACCCAACAGACACTTGGATTTTAATCTTGTGAGACCCTCAGCAGAGAATCAGTTGAGGTTTGCTGGACTTCTGACATACAGAATCATGAACTAATAAATTTGTGTGCTGCTTTCAACTATAATATTTATGATTTTTTTATGTAGCAATACAAAACTAATACAATGGGTGAATTAGATAAACTCATCTTCACTAAATATGCTACCTGGTTAATATGTGATCTCTCTAAGAAACAGAATGTCTAAAAACACTTAAAATTCATATGTTGCAAAGATACATTAATCAAACTCAAAAGTAAAGTGTTAGGAATGGCATTATGAATATAATAAAAGTAAAATTTAGAGAAAAATGTATTAAAGGAGATAAGGAGGGTCATTTTCTAGTGATATGAGCTAGAATCAATAATGAAAATATGACACTATTAAAATGTATATGCCTATAGCAAACCCTAAGGAATGAGCCTAAGCATGTGAATTAGAAACTTTACATAGGGATTGGACTTCAAATCACATCACATAAGCATCTATCTCTTCTACCTTTGAATAAGGTCAGTCTTGCCTAGATGCAAATTTGGGGAGACAACCCATGATTAGAAAATGAATCAGCACTGAAAAGAGAATGGCTACTTGTAAATCAACATGCCCAAGACTGTGGTAACAGATATGCCACAGTTAATTCACAATGCATTTCAAATTATTTGCACAGCTCACCTCAAATAGCAGAGGCCAGCCAGAATCCCATGAAAGAATCTTTCTTCACACCTGGAGACTGCAGAGTATCAAGTACTATTGATTTCACTGGCAGAAAATTTCATAGCTCTTTAGAAGTGATATGCAGCCTTGCCTAACTCCAAGAATTCGCAGATCAGCAAAAATAAAAGCAAAATGTAAAAACCACACAAAGAGAAATCGGCCTGAAACTTGATGAGATAGTTGGAGATAGTAGAAAGAATATTCTAGTTCATATATCTGTGTAACCTTAATCATACTATACCACTTCCCTAATCCTAGTTTCCCTATCAGTGAAATAAAAGGAAGCTGAAATAGATAATATAAAAGTGTTCCCTTCACTCTGATACTTGTTTTTGATGATCCCTACGTCATGGTTATTTTATTTCCTCTCTTGATTTTTTAACTTTTTGTTTTATATTGGAGTATAGTTGATTAACAATGTTTGGAAGGACAGTAGACCTTAGAACCCACTGCCCGTCAAATGTGCCGGAAATTTTTTCCCTCACAGATACTCATTCTTATGGATGGGTGGTTGAGAATCCATCTGATAAATCTTTCCATTTGCCTACATATCATCTTGGACATGGCCAGTTTCTTAACGTGGCATTCAATTTGTTCACAATGCCCCAACCTATATTCGCAGCATCTTTTATCACCATTGTTATACCAGACTATTTGCTGTTTCCTCAACATATTCTTTGCCTCTTTGCCTTTACTCAAGCCCTGATTCAAAATCCAATTCATTATCTGTAAAAATGCATCTCTCAATTTCTAGGTTAAATATCAACTCCTTTATGAGACAAACCTTTGCCAACTCATAATAGAGAACTACTCAGGAGCTTCCTAAAGTTCAAGTTTGGGATCACGTTCCTGCCCCACATAGGATTTTCAAAGTCCTTTTTATAAATGAAACGTTTATTCATTTCTTTATTTGCCAGGTCCCAGGGCACAGGTGAAACAGCAACTGTTGGTGGGCATTAGTCCACAGATTCACTTGTTTGGCCAATACATTATTTTCTTAAGAATCTGAATTTGACTGCCTTCAAACATACATTTCATTCCCCAGGTTGCCACAAGCCCCATCACTCAACAATGGTCTTGCACTAGGCTTCACATATACATACTCTGCAAGTATCCCATTTTATTTTATTTTTTAAGGCTGCCACCAGCCACAGTATTTCTTGGATCTTCAACCCCCAAGTCTAATTGTGGAGTACACTGCAGTTTCCATAATTATAAATGCATGTTCAGAGCCCCCTGTTAAAATGATTTTCACTACAATAGGAAAATAGGGAGTAACAAATTAAGAGACATAGATTAACCAGCTCCTCCTCCAAAGCGCATTCTCTTCTCAAATCTCCTGAAGTTTTATTATTTACTGCCTTCCTGGGGAGAGGAAAAGTGCTGTTTAACCTTGTCTACTTCTTCTGATACAAGGTTTATTTTAAATGGCATTTTTATTACAGAAACAACCTACCATCTTCTAGTTTATTATCCTTATACACAAACATGAAAACTACATAATAAAGGTAACTGCTAAAATGACTATAATATTTTTGTTTCCTTTTGAACTAAATCTAAACAAAAGAAACTACATGTCATTCAGTTTTTAAGTACTCATATTCAGGATTTATCCCATTAAAACTTTGATCTACAATCCTTTATTTCTATTTTCTTTTTGAGATTCACTCTCGCATTCTGCCAGGGCTTCAGGATTGCACAGCCAGTGGTAATGATCTACGAATGCTTTAATTTCCTTCTCTACTGTTCCCCAAAAGATATGTCACATTAAATAAATTTCAATAACAGAGTAACATCTTTTTCTCCTCAAAGGAATTTAACCTAGTACAGATGAAGAAGAGAGCTATTTGAATTTCAGCAAAAATTTCATGCCACACTTCTTTAAGAGATTATCTCTGTTTTGTTTCTGTTTTGTATGTTGCTTTTTATTGGTGACTTTCTGCTGGCATTTTTTAAGAAGCAAAGATATATGTTTGCTGAGCTCACTCTAGTCCCCAGGCAGTCAGCGTTTCTCCCACCACCAAATGCAGAAAATGCTTGTCTTTTGCTGAGCAGAGCTGCGTGTAATTAAAATTTGGCAAAGGCAGAGCAGGTGTCACAAGGACCTGCTAAACTTAACACTATTGTGAATTGAAGCCAGTTAAATAAAATTTTTAGCAGGATACTTTCTTTTTTTATTACACTGCAAGTTGAGGTGACATGGAGATGATACCTTAGATCCTCAAGAGGACTTCCTTATCTAAGGAGGCCACAAAGCTCTCCATCCTAGGTACATTGAGTTATTCATGCACACGTGTAGTTAATTCTAGAAAAGTGTGAAAGGGCCAGCCTGGCACCCTCTCACTTCCCCATTACCAGTATTCATCACATCCTCTCTCCTACACATTCCAAGTTCCTATGTTAGATGATGTTTCTATCGATTTAGCTAGGAATTTATTGGAAGCAAATTAAGTCATGATCCCTCTGATGGAACAATTGCTTTAAAATATCTAAAGCCCTCAGTGTGGTAGACTCTAGGGATATTTTAAGGGTGGATTATTTATTTGAGGACAGTACCCTCTTAAAGCCCATTCTTAGTCTATTTACTCCTAAGTCCAATTCCTATTGTCTAAGGAAATGTATTAGGGGAAAAAAGTCTGATGCCATATTCAAAATTTTACTTTTTTTTTTTTCTTATAAGGCATGTCACAATGTTCCATAGTTCCTACTTAGAACCTAAGATAACAACTTCCTTAAAACAAGCAAGCAAATAAAACCCCTTTTATCTCTGAAACTAAACAGGCTTAACACAGCTAATAAACAGAGGGTTTCCAGTAGACTTCTTCTAGCATAAGAATTTTTTATTAAAAATTTGAAATTGATCATACATTCACATATTAAACCATTGATCCCTGCTTCAAATCCATTCTAGTCAAATTCTATATATCTCAGCTTGCATAGACTGAAAATGGTTTGTTTGTTTTTTATTCTTGGCAAAGCCTTACGTGAAAATCACTTAAGTATTATTTTAATTATTCCATATCAAGAAATTGCAAAATCAACCAGTGGTACTACTCAAAAGCTTCTGCACAGCAAAAGAAACAACACAATGAAGAGATAATCTACAGAATGGTAAAAAAAAAATACCATATCTCAGATAAGGAGTTAATATTCAAAAATATAGAATGAACTCAAACAACTTAATAATAAAAATGCAAGCAATCCAATTAAAATGGGCAGAAGAACTAAATAGTTCTTTTTCCAAAAAGGGACATCAAAATGGCCAAAAGGCACATGAAAAGATGCTAATCATTGAGAAAATGCAAATCAAAACCACAGTGAGATATCATCTCACACCTGTTAGAATGGCTGTTATGAAGAAGACAAGATGAAAGGTGTGATTGAGGATGTGGTGAAAAGGGAAGCCTTATACATCATTGGTGGGAATGTAAATTGGTCCAGCCCTTATGAAAAACAGTATGGAGGTTCTTCAAAAAATTGAAAAATGTCCCTGTTTTCTTCTCCTTCCTTAGTAAATGAATCAATGGGTATCACTATACACAAAATCATGTTGAGTCAGTAAAAGTTAATTGTGAAGTACCACGTGACTATATATCATGAAACTAGTCATCTCTGTAATGGTTTTAATTACAAAAAGAAGTCCCCATATTCATATTTAACTCATTTTTTTCGTATTTTAACTTATTGATATTCTAGGGAATGCATTTCATCAAAAAGAAAAGGCATATTTCTATTCAAAAAGTTAAGAAATATCCAGAAAAAAATACAAACAAGTATTCTAATCATGAAATAGCATAAAACGGCAGAGGATGGTTGCATTTCTGGCTGGAAATAATGACTGAACATTTTATTTATTTATTTTGACTGAACATTTTAAAATGATAAACATGTCAAATATACTCTTAAATTAAACCTAACATAAAAAGTTTCACTCTAGCTATTTGCCATGCTTTTATTGATCTCTACCAATTGTATTAAATGACTTCATAAAATTAAATCATTCATGCAGAAAGTATCATGAATACTTACACTTAAGAATCACATTATATGTGTTGAAGCTATAAGTCATCATTCCCTTAATATTTAGTATCATCACTTTGTATCAATAACCTAGTAAGTACTTTTTGGGTTCTATTTTCACCAAAAGGAGTAATTACTTACAACTTTGAAAACTGAGAATATATTCTGGAAGGCCAAGCATAATTTCTACTTGTATTACAGAGAATCACCAAGGTGGGAATGCAAATTGGTGTAGTCTCTATGGGAAAAAAGTATGGTGGTTCCTCAAAAAACTAAACATTGAGTGGCCATATGATCCAGCAACCCTACTTCTGGGCATATATCCAGACAAAACTATAATTTGAAAAGATTCATGCACCCCTAAGAACATATCTTAGCAGCACTATTCACAATAACCAAGACATGGAAACAATCTAAATGTTCATTGACAGATTAACAGATAAAGAAGATGTGGTACATATATACAATGGAATACTACTCAGCCATAAACAAGAATGAAATAATGTTATTTGTAGCAACATGGTTGGATTGATGAGATTATCATACTAAGTGAAGTAAGTCAAACAGAGAAAGACAGATATGATGTAACATCTATGTGGAATCACAAATGCAACATAAATGAACATATATATGAAACAGAAATAGATTCAGAGATATAGAGAGCAGACCTGTGGTTGCTAAGGGAGGGAGAGTGGGGAAAGGAAGGATTTGGAGTTTGAGATTAGCAGATACAAACTATTATATATAGACTGGATAAATAAAAAGGTCCTATTGTATAGTACACAGAACTATATTCAATATCCTGTGATAAACCATAATCAAAAAGAATATGAAAAAGAATATATACATATATGAACCACTTTGATGTACAGCAGAAATTAACACAACATTGTAAACCAACTATATTTTAACAAAATTTTTAAAAAGAGAGAATGCCAAGGTAATAGCAAGGGATGTTACATGAACTCAAAGTTCTAAAAACATTTAGTTCACTTCTAAAATACTGAACATTGCCTTCCTTTCTTGTATATCAATATAAGTGACTAGGTCATTTTAATTATAGTTTAAATATTAAGGTTGAAGTCCCAACTATGTTGTTCTATGGCTTTTTAAGCCAGTAATATTTTCTGCTCTTCTCTACTCAACCTGCAAGACCCACAGTATAGACTGCATCCTCAAAAAAAAACTTCTTTTCCACAGCACGGGTATAAATCTTACCTGACATCCTACATCATAGTCTATATAATCTAGCATTTGTTCATGCTATCTTTTAAACACTTCACTAATAGCTTCATGTTTGCTAGTCTGACCTCTCTAAAGTAGCTTTATGTGCCTGGGTTAGGAATCAATGTCTTCTGTTTCTCTTGAGTCAGATCAGTTTATTCCTCTTTTCTTTGAGTGATTGGTAAAGAAGTTGAATGCATCACACACTATATAGAGCTAGAATGAATGAATCTACTGGTGTTCAGCCAAACTGAAAAATTTACATCCAAGCTATGCAATCTCAGTCCAGTCAAATGCAAAGCTGGTTAAATGGTCCTTTGTTTAGGAGTTGTAAGTGACTTGGCAAGGATTGAAGTGAATCCAGATATCAAAGCACTTTTGAAGTACCTACCTCATAGATTTTCTAATCTTAATGATTGATAACCCTAGGTATGCTGGCATTTTTACTCATCCTTGAATTATAACTGCTACCTATGATTTTCACATTCTAATCTTTACTGTTAGCTTCTTATCCAAGTGGTCACAACAGATTCATCAGATAGCTCACTCTGCCTCAATATTAATGAAAATTCCTAAACAATATTTAGGGGTTAGGTATTATCTCTTTTCAAATGAAAAGAAACAGTTTTTAGGAAGTAAACAGGCAACACAGCCTATCTGTATTAATGTGCCTAAGTTATAGCTTTCATATTCTGCCATGTCTCTAGGATCAATTGTACAACAATAACCAGGCAGGTGATTTATTTTTCATTCATTTGTTTCAGTCAAGCTGAAAGTTGCAATGATCTTGGAAATTGGAGCAGCCTCTGGATTGAATATGATCAGTTTAAAGGGACTCAGTATAAATACTACCCATAACTCCAACATCTTAGTTAATAATAAACTCTGAGATAATTTAGCTTAAGTCTAGGGCTTCCCTGGTGGCTCAGATGGTAAAGAATCTGCCTGCAATGCAGGAGACCCGGGTTCAACCCCTGGGTCGGGAAGACCCCCTGGAGAAGGGGATGGCTACCCACTCCAGTATTCTTGCCTGGAAAACCCCATAGACAGAGGAGTCTGGCAGGCTACAGTCTATGGGGTCGCCAAGAGTCAGACACGATTGAGCGAATAACACTTTCACCTTTCAGAGAACTTTAAATTTTGGTATATTTGGCTAATTAAGGAAATTAAGAAGAGATATTCACCAGAATTTTAAATTATTTCTCATAAATGACCAAAATAGAATTTTACTGAAATTGCTCCTTGATTGTCTGCATCCAAAACTTAATTACAATATCTTGAGGGGTTGCGATGCTGTCCTTTTCACTGTCATACTTCACCTGTGCTACATACTTATTGGCACTCAATAAATAATTAAATTGAATTAGACCTTCAATATCTTGAGGTATTTGACACCAACAGTGAGAAATTACCATTTATATGGGCTTCCCTGATGGCTCAGATCATAAAGAATCTGCCTATTGCAAGAGGCCCAGGTTTGATCCCTGTGTCAGGAAGATACCCTGGAGGAGGGCATGGCAACCCACTCCAGGATTCTTGTCTGGAAAATCTCATGGAAAGAGGAGCCCGGTGGGTTACAGTCTATGTGGTCCCAAAGAGATGGACACGACTGAGCAAATAACACTTTCACTTTCTTCAACCAGTTGTCTGTTGTTTTTTAAATTATCAAACTTTCAAATTCAAAATAAAATAATTTTGACAACAGTAGGGAAAGGACATATGTATACTTATGGCTGATTCACATTGTTGTATGGCAGAAACCAATGCACCATTGTAAAGCAATTATCCTCCAGTTAAAAAATAATAAATAAATGAATATCATCTATCAATATTAGAAAAACATAAAGATGTGGGTAACTTTGAAGCTCCCACACAACGCATGCAGATTATTTATGAGTTAATTTGTAAGAGTGAATATGTCCCTAATAAATAGTTGGTTTGCAAAAATTTGTATGAAGATATATAAAAATATAAAACTTATATGGTCATCATTAGATAGCATGATATTTCTCCATATGCCCAATTTCTTGTCTCATTCCCTTGAATCTGTGTCATGTTCTGTTTCTAAAGTTTATATTCAATTGTAAATTTTCACAGCACTCAATTTCTTGTCAAGTAGAACAAATCAGATGAGAAGTGATCATGTATTCAAAAAATAAGGCAGATTAATATAACTACATTAAAATGTCCTTCATCTGCTCTTGCCTTATCTCTGGGACTCAAGCTATTAATACAATAAAATACTTTCTCAGGTCTTAACAAGTCCCTTTAAGGACATCCAGCCAAATTGACCAAATCACTTCTAGAGGATTTTGGAATAATGTCAATAAGTCTATGCTTATTTTGCTAATATTAGTCTACATTGCCTCTTTCATTTTCTGGTTACTTTTATACTCACAATATTCAATATGTCTACTAAATATATCACTGCGGTATATTAGACTAGAAAAATTCATATCTAAATCTATTGTTTTTACTACCTGTCAAATAGACCATGGCCATTTAGAAAGGGTGACAAAAGTGTAGTATCTTACTGACTCACAGGCATAGGAAACAGACTTGTGGTTGCCAAGTGGGACAGGGTATGGGGGAGGGATGAATTGGGAATTTGAGATCAGCAGATGCAAGCAATTATATATAGAATCAATAAAAAAAAATAAGGTTCTACTGTATAGCACAACAAACTATATTTAATATTTTGTAAATTAACCATAATGGAAAAGAATATGAAAAATTATATATATATATATATATTATATATATATATATATATATATATATGTAGCTGACACCTTGCTATAGAGCACAAATTAACACAACACTGTAAATCAACACAATAAATTAAATACAATACAAATACATCAATACAATAAAAAATTTTCTAAAAGTATGATACGTTGTGTTGAAGAAGAAGTTTTAATAGCAGAGATAACCTATTTTGGGCAGTTCATGCTTGAATATCTTCTGGGTTTCATTTTTTGTTTAGGAAACCTTCAACCATGCTCATATATATATATATATATATATATATATATATAATATATGTGTGTATATATATACATATATATATATATACTTGTAAAACTTGGATATCAGTCTCATTCCTAGTGAGATCTTCAATTCAACCTTTTATTTATCAAAATAAACTACAAAAAAAACAATTAATAGATGTGACTTGCCAATAAAATATGAAGTACAAAACAGAACTCTGGGGATGGCTATTCAACAATATCTCTAAATGTAATTTATTCACTTGGAAGAATTAGTGGGGAAAAAGTCTATTTATAGAAAAGATAAGGGAGCTTCACTATGCAAATAAGCCAGTTATTTCTCAGTCTGTACAAGGTAGTGAATGGCAGACCAAATATCTTGCCCCATCACTTCCTTTTCTTTATTATTTGCTATTTCTGAGAGAGGCTGCTAATCACAGTAGACTAAGTTTAGAAGTTGTCATCATTATTATCATGTTTAGTTAATTTTGAAGCTATACTGTCAAAACCTTAATACTTTCAGGTTATATCTATTTCAGAATATGTGAAACTCTTTGCTACCAAATGTAGAGTAAATTCCTGTGTTGGAAGGACTCAACATTATATCTATATCTCAGGATGCTGGCTAGATTGGTTTTAAATTATCACAATAACTCCAATTTGAAGGCTTTTTCTTGGCATTCATTACACACGTGAATGTTGCTGTTTTAATCTAATATGATTTCAGTCTAATCTATTTTAAAGTTTATAATGGAAACCCCAGGGCTAGGATCTAATTAGAAAACTACAAATGATATATACTGTATTGGAGAGTTCAGGGAAAAATTCAGCAACAATTCTTAAAAAATTCTTCATATTAGAATATTAACAAAACAGTGTACTCATTTGCTTCCCCAGCAAAGATCCATACATTCATTCAGTCTCACTTTTCCAACCTCTCCAAGACACAGATGTACAATCATTCCCTCTTCTATCTGAACTAAACTATCAACTAGAGATATTAACTCTAGTCTTTTCACACTCAAATTCATCAGGCTTACAGCTTCCAGACAGATTTTACTTAAATAACCCTTTGTCATGTCACTACTCTACCTAAGAATCTATTCCCTAATATATCAAATAGAAAGTCTTCCCCACTTTTGAAGGTTCTCAATTCTGTCTCCATAGACAAACTTCCAAAAGGAAAACTTGAAAAAAAGACAACTCAGTATTTAGGCAGGGTTAAGACAGAGACTCTGAAACCTCAAACATAGCTATAGGTAGGCAGGGGACAGATGAGGAGCCCAGATAACTGGAACATCTGAAGTTCTTACAAGTAAGAGCAACTTATCAATTCTAAGGAACTAAGCAAGGTTTGCAAGGATGGAAGTTCTTGAAGATAAAGACAGAAAATGGCTCCAAATATAGGGAATGCTGGTTATATACTGCTTACTACCCCTTAAAATAAATAAAGAACAACTGTTTATCAGCCTATGGTTCACTGGGTGGTTCTGCTGATCTAGGCCAACCTTGGCCGACTGCCACTGGGATCGCTCATGTCTGTGTAGTCAGCTGATGGGTCAACTGGGACTAGTTTGTGCAGCATGGAATCTTCTCAGATAATTTAACTTTCCTCCATTTGTTTCTGATATCTTTCCAGCAAGCCTGCCTAGACATCTTGTCATGACCTTGGCAAAGGTCAAAGAGAGGAAACAAAATTGCACTTGAACTTTGAAAGTCTCTGCTTACATTAATCTTGCTAACATCTCATTGGCCAAAGCAAGTCACATAGCCAAGAGCAGAGTCAATCTGGAAAAGACACCATCAAAAAGGCTGGGTACAGAGATATGACCTCAGTAAGTCAAAAAAAAAAAAAAGTCAAAGGCCTTAAAGAAAGTAAAGTAAATGGAGCTTTAACCTTTATATTAGTATAGGCCTTATTTGCATCCTGCCTATTCTCCTTTCTCATTTCATTTGTAAAGCAAGTGTGTTCAGGGGTGAAAAATCTATGAGTTATAATTATAATTGCAGTTGCTGAGAATTTACTAATATAACTTTGTGGCAAAAGTGTTTGTCCTGTATTTTATATATTCCCAGGAGTCATAGAAAAAAGGAATATACCACCTGGAAATGTTCTACAGAACTAATTACCTTGGGGAATACATAAACATTGCACAGATGGAAGTGTTGTGAAAAAATAAGTGATTCTCAGTACTTCGAGATATAAAACCTATACTTCTAAACTAAATTTCAATGTTGCTCAGAAAGGTAATGACTGTTCATTCTAGCTCTGGGCTTTTAGTCAGTCCTACCATTTTTTAGCAAGTAGTATTTTAAATATTTCCCCAGAGTTCTCTCCCACCTCCATAGTTATTCCTAACCTACCTGTTTCCTAATTCCATTTCCACTGGGCTTTGAACTTTAAGCTTTTTGATCCTGAAGTAAATCTCCATCTTTGGATCCTGTGTATTTAGTTTTTTCTCAAGTATTTGAACAACATTCAGTTAGTAGAAGAGTTGTGCCTTAGGTAGGCCTATCCACTTTAAAACAAATCGCCATCCCTAATAATTAGTCAAATGATTCCATGGGAGGTGGGGTGCAGGCTGGGGTGAGAGCCACAGTGGTGACCAGGACAACCTTAGTGTCTGCCCTCACTAGAGCTTAAAATTCAGTGGAGAAGACATACAACATTTAAATATAATTGAAGAAAGTAATCACAATGCTAAGCCATCACTTTTCTTCCCATTTGTCACTCACCGAAAACAGATACCTGTAAAAGAAGTGAATGAGTAGGTCACAATGCATGTGACCTAAAAACATAGGTGGACACTCTAGCTTGTTTATATAAGTTTCCTAATATGTGAGAGTTCATTCTCTGTGTGTTTGTATGTGTATGTATTTAGTCCCTCAGTTGTGTCTGACTCTTTGCAACCCCATGGACTCTAGCCCACCAGGCTCCACTGTCCATGGGGTTTCTCAGGCAAGAATACTGAAGTGGGTTGCCATTTTCCTCATCAGGGGATTTTCCTGACCCAGGGATCAAGCCTGCGGTTCCTGCCACATCTCTTGCATTGCAGGCGGATTCTTTACCACTGAACCACTGGGAAAGTCCCATTCTATGTAAGGTACTGTATTTGGTACAGTGGTAAAATAAAATAGGTGAAAGAAGAGAGTGAAAAAGCTGGCTTAAAATTCAACATTAAAAAAACCTAAGATCATGGCATCCAGTCCCGTCACTTCATGGCAAATAGATGGGGAAACAATGGAAACAGTGACAGACTTTATTTTCTTGGGCTCCAAAATCACCACGGACTGCAGCCATGAAATTAAAAGATGCTTGCTGCTAGGAAGGAAAGCTCTTACAAACCTAGATAGCATATTAAAAAGCAGAGACATTACTTTGCAGACAAAGGTCAATATAGTCAAAGTTGTGGTTTTTCCAGTAGTCATGTATGGATGTGAGAGTTGGACCATAAAGAAGGCTGAGCGCCAGAATTGATGCTTTTGAACTGTGGTGTTGGAGAAGACTCTTGAGAATCCCTGGACTGCAAGGAGATCAAACCAGTAAATCCTAAAGGAAATCAACCCTGAATATTCATTGGAAGGATTGATGATGAAGCTGAAGCTCCAATACTTTGGCCACCTGATGCGAAGAGCTGACTCATTGGAAAAGACCCAGATGTTGGGAAAGATTGAAGGCAGCAGGAGAAGGGGACGACAGAGGATGAGATGGTTGGATGGCATCATCGACTCAATGGACATGAGTTTGAGCAAACTCCGTGAGATGGTGAAGTACAGGAAACCTGGCGTGCTGCAGTCCAAGAGGTCACAAAGAGTCGGAGAGGACTAAAGAACAACAAAATAAAATAAGGCCATGATATCTCCTCTTAAGGAGTTTACATGCTAGTAAGAAAGAAATACATTGTCTACTGATAGCTCAGATTGATAGATTCTAAAATCTTCAGAGTTCCGACAGTAGAAAGATGATAAGATAATGTTCTTTTTCACCTGGCAAATGGATTTCCTTAAAAGTTTGCATGCCAATTATGAAGAAAGGTTTTCTCCAATAAGGAAAAAAGACCATCAGATGGTGTTCATGGAGAAAATAATTTAAAGATGTCTTAGCCATGTAGTAATCTACCTTGTATATCAAAAATTTTCCTATGAGAACAGAAAAAAGTTATAGGGACTGCAGAGAGTAGCCATGGAGAGAAAAACCTTTCACTTTTCTCACTGGTAGATTAGTAAAATAACAGTAGGTAAAATCTTGGTCTGCCTTAAAAAATTGATGAGAAATATTTCTAAATAGAGGAGGAAAAAAGAAATTTATTTTTAAAAACTACTGCTCTGACAATCCCCCAAAGCACTAATGCCCCCAAATGCATGTCCTATAATATCAAGCTACATCTGAGTCCCATCTACCTTCCCAAATGCATCCCCTGCTATTTTTTACCTGGCTGACCCTACCACAAGACTACTGGCTTCATTTCAGCTTCTGGAACAGGCCCAAGCTCTCTACCATCTCAAAGTCTTTACATAGCCTTTTTTTTTCTTCCTAGAGATCTGGTAGCTCAGCCGGTAAACAATCCGCCTGCAGTACAAGAGACCTGGTTAAATTCCTGGGTCAGGAAGATCCGCTGGGAGAAGTGATAGGCTACCCACTCCAATATTCTTGGGCTTCCCTGGTGGCTATGTTGGTAAAGAATCTGCCTGCAATGCTGAAGACCTGGGTTCAATCCCTGGGTTGGGAGAATCGCTTGGAGAAGGGAATGGCTACCCACTCCAGTATTCTGGCCTAGAGAATTCCATGGACTGTATAGTCCATGGGGTCGCAAAGAGTTGTACACGACTGAGTGACTTTCACTTTCCCTTTCAACAGTATATTCTTTAAAGTGTTTTTTTTTTTTTTTGTAAGCAAAATTTAAGGTTTGGGAATATGACCAACCTAATAAAGAAATTAAGAAAAAAATAGATGCTGTATATGTAATAATTAGTTCCATAGCAAAGTTCTATGCTACTTAATATCACATATTTTCTTTTACTGTAGTCTTATTTTGGTGCCACAGAGATATAGCTAGTCTCCTTAGCTCTTGTATAACTTCTTTCAACCATTTAAAATCTGGTAATTTGATATTTTTTCTTCCATGTAGATTCATTTAAAAGTCAAATATATTTGGCATTTACAAAAGTCATAACTCTTCCTCTTGGAAATTCTCTGAAAGCTTACATTTTGTTAATAAAATTCATCTACAGTAGCATAAAAATTCGCAATTCCAATTCTGTTTAAGCTTTGAATGACAAATTGTCCTATTACCTCATTTCTTTCTTGCTTCATTTGACTAAACAAATGCCCTACAGTAGGAACATCTACTTGTGAAGAAAAGATTAATCCATCTTTTTAAGAACTCTGTAATAAAATCTTTATAATCCCCCACATCAGTGAAAGTAGTGAATACTTCATATCTAGTTTCACAATTCTATTAAAAGCATCACAGACATTCATATTTTTGTAAATCAAAAACACAGAGGATCATCTGCTTTATCTTGCTGAAACCTACCATTTTTAAACTTCAAAATATTTAAGCAATGAATAGAAGTCTTCTTTTAAATTTCAGAGCCTATCTTCCTTTCTTTACAGGATCTTTCTTCTAAATATAAAATGGGTATTTCTTAGCAACAGTAAGTAACATTTAGGTCTTAAATTATTTTGCATTTTTCATCTAAAAATTAAAAGACTCACAAAATACTTTGTGTTTACTTCCAAATATTTATTTTTAATTTGACCCCTCCCCCCAAAATCTCCTATTTCTCTTCTCTCTCAGATGATTTCATTTGCTACTATTATTTTTGGCATTTGTAGCATTCAACTAAATGTTCCACCTAGACTGGGTAGGTAGTTTTTAATCATTGATGTAGCAAATAATTAATCTTTCCAAAAACAATAGGGAAAGAGAAACAACTTGTGACAACAGTAAGGAGACAGGAAAAAATGTAAAATCATGTGCATCTGGGAACCCACCTTGAACCTTTTTTGCTGATGACTAAAATGTATATGGGTCAAAAAATATGCAACATAGCAAGTATGAAAAATTTACATCTACCTGATTGTATAAGATATGCTAGATGTTATAACAGTCTTAGAGGAAGGTATAGGCAGAACATTTTGTCATAAATTGCACCAACATGTTTTTTGATCCAACTCTAAGAGTAGTGAAAATAAAAATTAAAAAAATGAGACCTAATTAAACTTAAAGGTTTTCGTAAAACAAAGGAAACCATAAGCAAAAGAAAAGACAGGCCTCAGAATAGGAGAAAATATTTGCAAATGAAGCAATTGGCAAGGGATTTATCTTGAAAATATACAAACAGCTCGCGCATTTCAATATCAAAAAACTGAAAACCAATCAGCTTTCCTGGTGGCTCAGATGGTGAAGAATCTGCCTGCAATGTGAGAGACCCAGGTTTGATCTCTGGATTGGGAAGATCCCCTGGAGAAGGAAAAGGCAACACATTCAAATATTCTTGCTTGGAGAATTCCATGGACAGAGGAGCTTGGCAGTTTACAGTCCATGGGGTCGCAAAGAGTCAGACATGAGCAAGCAACTAACACTTTCAGTTTTCACTTTTTTTTTCAACAACCCAATCAAAATATGGCCATACTATCTAAATAGACAATTCTTCGAGGAATACATAGAGATGACTGGAAAGTACATGAAAACATGCTCAACATCACTAATTATCAGAGAATTATATATCAAAACTACAATGAGTTTCCCACAAGTCAGAATGGCCATATCAAAAAGCCTACAGACAACAAATGCTCCAGAGGGTGTGGAAAAAGGGAACCCTCTCATACTTTTGGTGAGATTGTAAATTGGTACAACCACTATGGAGAACATTATGGAGGTTCCTTAAAAACTAAAAATAGAGCTACCATATGATCCAGCAATCCCATTTCTGGGCATGTATCTGGAGAAAAACACAATTCAAAAGTATACATGTACCTCAATGTTCATTGAAGTGCTGTTTACAACATCCAAGATATGTTGCTGCTGCTGCTGCTGCTGCTAAGTCGCTTCAGTCGTGTCCAGCTCTGTGCGACCCCATAGACATCAGCCCACCAGGCTCCCCTGTCCCTGGGATTCTCCAGGCAAGAACACTGGAGTGGGTTGCCATTTCCTTCTCCAATGTATGAAAATGAAAATGAAAGTGAAGTCCCTCAGTTGTGTCTGACTCTTAGCGACCCCATGGACTGCAGCCTACCAGGCTCCTCCATCCATGGGATTTTCCAGGCAAGAGTACTGGAGTGGGGTGCCATTGCCTTCTCTGGCCAAGATATGAAAGCAACCTAAATGTCCATCCACAGAGGAATGAATAAATAAGATGTGGTATGCATGTACAATGGAATATTACTCAGCCATAAAAAGAATGAAATAATGCCATTTGCAGCAACATAGACCCAGAAATTATCATACTGAGTGAAGCAAGCCAGACAAAGACAAATATATCACTTATATGTGGAATCTAAAAACATGATACAAATTAACTTATTTAGAAAATAGAAACAGACTTCTAAATTGAACTTATGGTTACCAAGAGGGTAATGTCGGGGAAAGGATGTATTGGGAGTCTGGGATTAACATATAAATATTACTATAAAAAAGACAGATAATCAACAGGGACCTACTGTATAGCACAGGGAACCCTACTCAATATTCTGTAATAACCTATATGAGAAAAAAATCTGAAAAAGAATGTATGTATGTATATGTATAACTGAATCACTTTGGTGTACAGCAGAAACTAGCACAGCATTGTAATTCAACTATTGTTGTTGTTTTAGTCGCTAAGTTCTGTCTGAATCTTTTGTGACCCCATAGACTGTAGCCTGCGAGGTTCCTCCGTCAATGGGATTTCCCAGGCAAGAATACTCGAATGGGTTGCCATTTCCTTCACCAGGGAATCTGCCAGATCCAGGGATTGAACTTCTGCTTGGCAGGCAGATTCTTTACCACTGAGCCACCATGGAATACTCTAACATAAGAAAAAAAAAAAAAGAAAGTTAATGAATCTAGGACAGTGAATTCTCAGCATATTTTGTATTTCACATATCTTGTTATCATACAAAAGTCAATTTTTTTTTCAAAGAAAACATTTGCTTTCAAGACTACGTTCTCATGGCTCTTAAGTCATACAGTTCCTTTCAGAATAGAACTGTAATTGATTAAGAGGTCCATTTATTTAGGAGCAATTTTGAACATAGCATTTTACTATTATGTTCTTATTTTCTCATATTTTACTTAAAATATTAGTGCTTACTTTTTTAAAGCCATACTGAGACTAACAAAGTAAATTTTAGTAGCCTCATTTTTCTCATTGAAATGCAAAGTAGAGATACTCTAACAACCTTTACTATAAACTGTCCTTTGTTTGGGTTTCCCTTGTGGCTCAGCTGGTGAAGAATCCGCCTGCAATATGGGAGACCTGGGTTGGGAAGATCCCCTGGAGAAGGGAAGGGCTACCCACTCCAGTATTCTGGCCTGGAGAATTCCATGGGCTGTATAGTCCATGGGGTGGCAAAGAGTCGGACACGACTGAGCAACTTTCACTTTCGCTTTTGCCCTTTGTTTAAAATCTGTAAAGATAAAAAATAAATTTATCCATTCTGGGATTTTTCAAGTGGATAATGATAAAAGTATGTTAAAACTAAAATCAATGCAATTAATCAAAGAGTGTCATAAAATAGAAGAGTGGCATTTAAATGTACTGCATCAATGACAAAAGAGGTAAAACTTTTCAAGAAGTTAAAATAAGAAAATGTTAATTGAATATAAAAATAAAATAAGTGATCTCAGTGTTTAGAAGAACTACGAGCCATATGGACATATATCTAGACATGTTTTTAAATATCTGCAGGAAATCTTAATTGTTTTTTGGATCATAACCTCTTCTACAAAATTTGAGGTTATAGAATCCAATGCAAATAAGCTTTATTACATTTGAGACTTTCTGATAAAACTTTAGATCAGATTTACATTAATTCTCATAAAGTTTCAATTTGTGATTTATTCAATCCTTGTGTTTTTTTTAAATTAGTTTATTTTCTATTTTTTAACTTTACAATATTATATTTGTTTTGCCATACATTGACATGAATCCACCATGGGTGTACATGTTTTCCTTACTAGATGTACAAGTTTTTATCTGTAATTTGGTTCATATAAATATCCAGAGGTTACCATTCATTTCAGATGTGCACTTACTCAATGCATCATGGCTCCTATTACTCTGTTAGGATTCCATTCCCTTTTTGTTTGTTTTCTGACAAGGAACATAATTCTTCCTGATGTTAATAGCATTGTAGGAGACCAGAGAGACTTTGTTCCTTTCAAGGGGAGTAACTGAAGTCATTAAAGATAAGCTGAGATAGTGAGACAAAGAGCCAAATGACGTAGAAAATATAAAAGTAGCTAGAATCCTAGATTTCTTCCTTTATTCTTCCATGTTCAATAAAAGGATTTAACATATACTGATAGGTTGGGGGGACATGATCTTAGCTATATTCATATTAAGAATAGAACAGTGGTCATGACTAAGGTATTGGGGGTTCTGTTAATCTTCAACTGGAACTGATAAATGATGCTGATAAGACACCACCACCATGCCAACATGTAGATGTTTCTAAAGGCAGAGAACTTTGTTAATAATTTTTGTAGGACCTCAAGAAGGACTATGCCTCAATAAGCATAGCGTGTTTGGAGAATCCAATTTTGTTTCAGGCTTATGGGAGAGTGGTAGATAGACCAAATTCCCATATATTATGGGCATATCGTCCCTTGTCCTGAGCTGGAAGAGCTGGAAAGGGTCAGAGAAAGATGGAAACGCTGACCCAAACATTGAGGCCAGGAAGAGTAATGGCGGTGTGAGAATACGATCCCAACTTCTTTTTTCATGACATTTAAGATAGGGTGGAGTTAATAGTATTTGAAAATTTTCAATAGGAACATTGTAAAAGTCAGCAAATGCCTTGAATTAACCTGCATATTTGGTGTATAGAGGTATCTGATATTAAAATTTCATGTCAGTAATTTATCTTATATTGTTATTTTGTATTCATTTTCCTTACATGTCGAAAGCTTCCCACAGATCCTGAAATTGAGACAACAGAGCATTCTAAAGCAAATTGTCTCATTACTCTACTGGATTCTACAAATGCCACACATTCAAAGACAGTGTAGTAGGCTGAATAATGGCCACCCAGGGATATCTGGTTCTCATTCGTGGAATCTATGAATGTTACGTTATAAGAAAAAGGAGTCTTTGCAAATGGGGACTAAATTAAGGATCTTGAAATGGAGGCATTATTTTGGACTCTCCATGTGGGCTCTATAACAAATCACCAGTGAGAGAGGCAGAAGGGGGTTTTGACACATATGGAGAGAAGGTGATGTAATCATGGAGGTGGAAACTTGCAGTGATACAGCCACAAGGCAAGAAAGACAAGGAATACCAACAGCTACAAGTATCTGGAAGAGGCAAGGAAACAGTTTTTCTCCTTACAGCCTCCAGAGAGAGGGCAGATCTGCTGACACCTTGATTTCAGCCCAGTAATATTGATTTCAGATTTCTGATTTTAGCGAGAGAATAAATTTCTCTTCTTAAAAGTCACTAAATTTGTGGTAATTTATTAAAGCAGACTGATGCCCCCTGCACCACCTACTACTAAAGATGTCCACATCCTAATTCCCAGAACACATGAATATGTTATATTACATAGCAAAGGGGAAATAAGGTTGCAGATGGAATTAACTTTCCTAATCAGCTGACCTTAAAATAAGGAGATTATCCTTGATTATCCAAATGAGCTCAAAGTAATCATCAGTTCAGTTCAGTCACTCAGTTGTGTCCGACTCTTTGAGACCCCATGAATCACACGAGGCTAGGCCTCCCTGTCCATCACAAACTCCTGGAGTTTACCGAAACTCATGTTCATTGAGTCGGTGATGCTATCCAGCCATCTCATCCTCTGTCATCCCCTTCTCCTCCTGCCTCCAGTTCTTCCCAGTATCAGAGTCTTTTCCAATGAGTCAACTCTTCGCATGAGGTGGCCAAAGTATTGGAGTTTCAGCTTCAACATCAGTCCTTCCAATGAATACCCAGGACTGATCTTCTTTAGGATGGACTGGTTGGGTCTTCTTGCAGTCCAAGGGATTCACAACAGTCTTCTCCAACACCACAGTTCAAAAGAATCAATTCTTCAGCCCTCAGTTTCTTCACAGTCCAACTCTCACATCCATACATGACTACTGGAAAAGATATAGCCTTGACTAGATGAACTTTGTTGGCAAAGTAATGTGACTGCTTTTTAATATGCTATCTAGGTTGGTCATAACTTTCCTTCCAAGGAGTAAGTGTCTTTTAATTTCATGGCTGTAATCACCATCTACAGTGATTTTGGAACCCAAAAATAAAGTCTGACACTGTTTACACTGTTTCCCCATCTATTTCCCATGAAGTGATGGGACCAGATACCATGATCTTAGTTTTCTGAATGCTGAGCTTTAAGACAACTTTTTCACTCTCCTCCTTCACTTTCACCAAGAGGCTTTTTAGTTCCTCTTCACTTTCTGCCATAAGGGCGATGTCATCTGCATATCTGAGGTTATTGATATTTCTCCCTGCAATCTTGATTCCAACTTGTGCTTCTTCCAGCCCAGAGTTTCTCATGATGTATGTACTCCGGCACGCATATAAGTTAAATAAGCAGGGTGACAATATACAGCCTTGACATTTTACTCCTTCTCCTATTTGGAAAACCAGTCTGTTTGTTCCATGTCCAGTTTCTAACTGTTGCTTTCCTGACCTGCATACAGGTTTCTCAGAGGCAGGTCAGCTGGTCTGGTATTCCCATCTCTCTTTCAGAATTTTCCACAGTTTATTGTGAGCCACACAGTCAAAGGTTTTGGCATAGTCAATAAAGCAGAAATAGATGTTTTTCTGGAACTCTCTTGCTTTTTCGATGATCCAGCGGATGTTGGCAATTTGAACTCTGGTTCCTTTGCCTTTCCTAAAACCAGCTTGAACACCTGGAAGTTCATGGTTCACGTATTGCTGAAGCCTAGCTTGGAGAATTTTGATCATTACTTTACTAGCATGTGATATGAATGCAATTGTACGTTAGTTTGAGCACTCTTTGGCATTGCCTTTCCTTGGGATTGGAATGAAAACTGACCTTTTCCAGTCCTGTGGCCACTGCTGAGTTTTCCAAATATGCTGGCATATTGAGTGTAGCACTTTCACAGCATCATCTTGAGGGTCCTTAAATGGAAAAAATAAAAGGAGGCAGAACAATCAAAACCAGATAGATGGTATCATAAGAAAGACCTAACCAGCCACTGTAGGCTTTGAAGATGGAGGAAGTGATACTGAGTTGAGAAATGCAAGTAGCCTCTAGAAGCTGACAAAGTCAACAAAATGGATTCTCTCTTAAAATCTCCAGAAAAGAACACAGCCCTGCCAACATCTTGATTTAAACTCAGTGAAACCCACTTGACTTCCAGAACTGTAAGATGATAAATACCATTGTTTTCATCCCCCAAGTCTGTGGTACTATGTTATATCAGCCATAGGAGCTAACACACTATCCTATAAGAATAAAATGTAGGGAATTCCCTGGTGGTCCAGGGGCTAAGACTCTGTGCTCCCAATGCTGAGGGCCTGGGTTACATCCCTGATCAGGGAACTAGATACCATGACTAAGAGTTCAAACGCTGCAACTAAAGATCCCACGTGTCACAACTAAGACCTGGCACAGCCAAATAATTTAATTTTTAGAAAAGAAGAAAATGTATGTAAAAGTAATGTGAAGACATGTACATTTATGATGAAAACTGTTGAAATTATGTAACAAACATACAAAATATTAATACTTTTTCTGTAACTGCAATACCCCATCTACTTCCCCTGATATTCTATAGTTTCCTTTTCACATCTAATGATGGCAAATATACTAGCACATAAAAGTATAACTTCCTTGACTATTAAACACTAAGAATTTCACTAGTCCCATGGATTTTTAATTCAAAATCAAATCTAATTTTTAATTCAAAGGTCAAATGTAAATATTACCATTTATAAAAACAAACTTACCCAGACAGTGTTAATTATACGTGTCCATTTGTTTGGATGACAGAGTACCCAAATATTTGGCTAAACATAATTTCTCAGTGTGTCTGTAAGAGAATTTCCAGGTGAAGCTGGCATGTGAAATGGGGAACTCAGTTAAGCAGTGTGCTATCTTCAGTATAGGTAGGCATCATCCAATCTGTTGAGGGCCTACATATTTCAAAAAGACAAAGAAAGGAAGAAATCAGCCTCAGCCATTCCTGCCTTATTTCTTGAGCTGAGGCATCAATCTTCTCACTCCTTCCTTTGGCACTCCTGGTTCTCAGAAATAATGGTTTAAGTTGGCGGGTGTTCCACTTAAAAAAAAAAAAAACACTTTCTGCTCTTGTGAAAGGTAATAGCAAGAGAAATTAGAAGACAAAGCATAATAGGAGCATGAGAAAGGAGCACACAAGCCTTCTGCAGTTACACCAGGAAATAGTCCATAAAGTTAACTATTGACATTTGTTCAATGATCTTTACAAAGAATGTTCCAGGATGACCACATAGGCAGCAGCTTGAGGCCATGGGAAAGATTGTTATCTGAGACCTGCTTGTGAGAGAAATGTTTATGGCAAAAAGGGTTTAGGAATAATTAAGAATAGTTAGAAGCTAAAAGTTTAAGGAATGTTGTAGTGTTGGCATATTTTACTATAGCTTATAGAGACTAGGAATTTTACAGATACTAATAGCTAGAAGACTTTTTAGGAGATAATGAGCTTAGGATACTAGGGGATAGCAGGATTTAGAAAGATAATAAATAAACTGAGGAATGTGGTATGCACCCCAGAGACAAACATGAGTTACAAAGTAATCACAAGGATACTTAAGAGGGAACTCTGAAGGACAACAATGATTTATGGAGACAGTAAATCTGGGTGAGGGGAAACTGAAGATGTCAAACCTCTGACCTAATGCTTTTGTAAAAGTATAAAAGAAAACCTGATGCTTAAAATAAACATGCAGTCCCACACCTTGAGTCAGAGGATGCATCATTCTCCACCGACACCACTCATCCCTTCAGGCCGATTCCCTGGCTGCCAGAGCTGGACTCCGGCAGAGGTCTATTGCATTGCAGGCAGATTCTTTGCCAACTGAGCTACCAGGGAAGCCTATCAAAGAAGATATACAGATAGCAAATATGCATATGAAAAGATGTCACATCATATGCCTACAAAGAAATACAAGTTGAAACAACAAGAAGATACCAATACATATCTACTAGAATGGACAATATGCAGAACAGTGAAACCACTAAATGCTGGCAAGATTATGGAGCAATAGGAATTCTCATTCACTGCTGGTGGGACTGCAAAATGGTACAGCCACGTTCTGAAAAGCAGTTTGGCAGTTTCTTACAGAGCTAAAAATACTCTTATCATAGTATTTAGCAGTCGTGTTCCTTGGTCTTTTACCCAAAGAAGTTGAAAACTTATGTCCACACAAAAACCTGCACATAGATGTTAATAGCAGCTTTATTTATAACTGCCCAAACTGCAAAACAACCGAAATATCCTTCAAGAGGCAGAGGGATAAATGAACAGTGGTACATCGAGACGATGGAATATTATTAAGCACTAAAGAGAAATGAGCTACCAATCCATGAAAAGACATGGAAGAAACTTAAATGTGTATTACTCAGTGAAAGAAGCCAATCTGAAAAGATTGCATAATGTACAATTTCAACTATATAACATTCTGGAAAAAGAAAAACTATAGGGACAATAAAAAGATCAATGATTGCCAAGGGTGGATAGCACAGAGAAATGAATAATCAGAGCAGAGAGGACTTTTAGGTCAGTAAAAATATTATGTGTATAATGATGGTTATATTTCATTGTACATCTATCTAAAACCGTAGAAAATACAACACCAAGAATAAACTCTAAGGTAAACTATGGACTTTAGGTGACTATGACGTGTCAATGTAGGTTCACCCTTGATGAAAGAATGTGCCATTCTGGTGTGTAATGTTAGTAATGAGGGAAGCTACATATGTGAGGAGATAGATAGTACATGAGAATGCTCTGTACCTTCATCTCAATTTTGTTGTAAACCTAAAACCACTCTAAAATTTAAGGTCTTTACAAGAAAATAAAAGAGAAAATGAAAGTACAAGATTCAACATTTGGGTTTGCTTGTAGGAATTAGAAACAAAGTTTCTTTACATGCATCATGACTTAAAATTTGGTGTTTCCAAAGGCTTGAGTTTGACCATTAAATTCAAATAAGTATCTAAACTTAGATACCAAACAAAAACTTTATCCATTAGTCAAGCAAATGCAATGTAAATATAAATTTAATTATTAACAACCTACCTCACACGATTCCACTATCTTCTTCTGCTAAGCACAATCAGGCAATGCAAACATCTTTCCCACAGATACTCTAATACTTAAATTATAATTTCCAGTTGTCTAACATTTCACAGTAATCAACCATGCAAAATACAAATATATAAATCACAATTTGTAAACAAAATTAGTTTTCTCTGGAAATAACTCCCATTTCCTAATTAACCTTGCTTAGATTTTTACAAAGTGTGATCTTTCTCTTAACTAGTTTTACTAAAAATAATATTTTCCTAATGCTTATTTGGGCTTTCCAGGTGGCACTAATGGTAAAGAACCTACCTGACAATGCAGGAAATGTAAGAGATGCCGGTTCAATCCCTGGGTAGGTAAGATCCCCTGGACGAGGACATAGTGATCCACTCCAGTATTCATGCCTGGAGAATCCCATGGACAGAGGAGAATGGTGGGTTACAGTCCACAGGGTTACATAGGGCCTGACAAAACTGAAGCGACTTAGAACACAGCATGCATGCACATAGCACACAATGCATATTCAATTCTTTATTCAAAATTCCTTCTAACTAATATCAGATATGTGGTTAATGGGCTACTTAATATTTCCTCTCTATAAATACAGAAAGGGAATGCTATCATTTCCTGTGAGTGTATTTTTTTTAAATCAGTTATATCTCCAGATTTTATTATTGCTATTACTATTGAAATCCTTAGGTAATATGACTTTATCCTATATTTTTTCATACGGCAATCTTGAACTTTGCATTATGGATTTCTGTCACAGTTCTACTCATGTCACAAAGTCACTGCATAACTTGGCTGCCACTTTGGAAGTCTTTGCAGGGAAGCCACACATTTACCAAAGTCAACTACACTGTAATTTCTCAAGAAACTGCCAAACATTTCATTAATCTGGGGTATGAAATTAGAGATACCAAGGGAACATTTCATGCAAAGATGGGCTCGATAAAGGACAGAAGTGGTATGGACCTAACTGATGCAGAAGATATTAAGAAGAGGTGGCAAGAATACACAGAAGAACTGTACAAAAAAGATTTTCAATACCCAGATAATCACTATGGTGTGATCACTCACCGAGAGCCAGACATCCTGGAAGGTGAAGTCAAGTGGGCCTTAGAAAGTATCACTACGAACAAAGCAGGTGGAGGTGATGGAATTCAAGTTGAGCTATTTCAAGTCCTCAAAAATGATGCTGTGAATGTCATGCACTCGATATGCCAGCAAATCTGGAAAACTCAGCAGAGGCCATAGGACTGGAAAAGGTCAGTTTTCATTCCAACCCCAAAGAAAGGCAATTCCAAAGAATGTTCAAACTACTGCACAATTGCACTCATCTCATGCCAGTAAACTAATGCTCAAAATTCTCCAAGCCAGCCTTCAGCAATACATGAACTGTGAACTTCCAGATGTTCAAGCTGGTTTTAGAAAAGGTAGAGGAACCAAAGATCAAATTGTCAACATCTGCTAGATCATTGAAAAAGCAAGAGAGTTCCAGAAAAACATCTATTTCTGCTCTATTGACTATTCCAAAGCCCTTTACTGTGTGGATCACCACAAACTGTGGAAAATTCTGAAAGAAATGGGAATACCAGACCATCTGACCTGTCTCTTGAGAAACCTGTATGCAGGTCAGGAAGCCAACAGTTAGAACTGGACATGGTACAACAGACTGGTTCTAAATAGGAAAAGGAGTAGGTCAAGGCTGTATATTGTCGCCCTGCTAATTTGACTTATATACAGAGTACATCATGAGAAATGCTGGGCTGTAAGAAACACAAGCTGGAGTCAAGATTGCAGAGAGAAACATCAATAACCTCAGATATGCAGATGACATCGCCCTTATGGCAGAAAGTGAAGAGGAACTAAAAAGCCTCTTGGTGAAAGTGAAGGAGGAGAGTGAAAAAGTTGGCTTAAAGCTCAGTGTTCAGAAAACTAAGATCATGGCATCAGGTCCCATCACTTCATGGGAAATAGATGGAGAAACAGTGGAAACAGTGTCAGATTTTATTTTTTTGGGTTCCAAAATCACTGTAGATGATGATTACAGCCATGGAATTAAAAGACGCTTACTCCTTGGGAAGAAAGTTATGACCAACCTAGATAGCATATTTAAAAGCAGAGACATTACTTTGCCAACAAAGGTCCGTCTGGTCAAGGCTATGGTTTTTCCAGTGGTCATATATGGATGTGAGAATTGGACGGTGAAGAAAGCTGAGCACCGAAGAACTGATGCATTTGAACTGTGGTGTTGGAGAAAACTCTTGACAGTCCCTTGGACTGCAAAGAGATCCAACCAGTCCATCCTAAAGAAGATCAGTACTGGATGTTCATTGGAAGGACTGATGTTGAAGCTGAAACTCCAATACTTTGGCCACCTCATGCGAAGAGTTGACTCATTGGAAAAGACTCTAATGCTGGGAAGGATTGGAGGCAGGAGGAGAAGGGGATGACAGAGGATGAGATGGCTGGATGGCATCACTGACTCGATGGACATGGGTTTGGGTAAACTCCGGGAGTTGGTGATGGATAGGGAGGCCTGGCGTGCTGCAATTCATGGGGTCGCAAAGAGTCGGACACAACTGAGCGACTGAACTGAACTGAAACACAATAGAGCCAATCATGTTTTACAAGTTTATTTTTCTTGGTAAAAAGCCACCATGGAAGGTCAACTTTTTGATACTAAATTAGTAAGAATCACAAAATGATTTGAAACTTGTATTCAAGTGCTCAATACTCCAACGACTTATTAAATGACTTTATTTCATAATAGATAGGAGTTTTCAAATCATGAATTTGTTCCAACAGTGCTGTCAAAACTATCAAGAATGTGGGAATGATTGTAAGTGGACTCTGAGAAAGTCGTTGATGCAACCAGTACTGCCATTAATCATGATGGTATGGTCACTCACCTAGAGCCAGACATCCTGGAATGCGAAGTCACATGGGCCTTAGGAAGCATCACTACGAATAAAGCTAGTGGAGATGATGCAATTCCAGTAGAGCTATTTCAAATTCTAAAAAATGATGTTGTGAAAGTGCTACACTCAATATGCCAGCATATTTGGAAAACTCAGCAGTGGCCACAGGACTGGACAAGGTCAATTGTCATTCCAGTCCCAAAGAAAGGCAATGCCAAAGAATGCTCAAACTACCACACAATTGCTCTCATCTCACAGACTAGTAAAGTAATGCTCAAAATTCTCCAAGCCAGGCTTCAACAGTACGTGAACTGTGAACTTCCAGATGTTCAAGCTGGATTTAGAAAAGTTAGAGGAACCAGAGTCCAAATTGCCAACATCTCTTGGATTATCGAAAAAGCAAGAGAGTTCCAGAAAAACATCTATTTCTGCTTTATTGACTATGCCAAAGCCTTTGACTGTGTGGATCACCACACACTGTGGAAAATTCTGAAAGAGATGGGAATACCAGACCACCTGACCTGCCTCTTGAGAAATCTGTATGTAGGTTAGGAAGCAACAGTTAGAACTGGACATGGAACAACAGACTGGTTCCAAATTGGGAAAGGAGTATGTCAAGTCTCTATATTGCCACCCTGCTTCTTTAACTTATATGTGGAGTACATCATGAGAAATGATGGGCTGGAAGAAGCAAAAGCTGGAATCAAGATTGCCAAGAGAAATATCCATAACCTCAGATATGCAGATGACACCACCCTTATGGCAGAAAGTGAAGAAGAACTGAAGAGCCTCTTGATGAAAATGAAAGACAAGAGTGAAAAAGTTGGCTGAAAGCTCAACGTTCATAAAACTAAGATCATGGCATCTGGTCCCATCACTTCATGGCAAATAGACGGGGAAACAGTGGAAACAGTGACAGACTTTATTTTTTTGTGCTCCAAAATCACTGCAGATAGTGATTACAGCCATGGAATTAAAGGATGCTTACTCCTTGGAAGGAAAGTTATGACCAACCTAGACAGCATATTAAATAGCAGAAACATTAATTTGCCAACAATGGTGCCTCTAGTCAAAGCTATGTTTTTTCCAATAGTCATGTACTGATATGAGAGTTGGAGTATAAACAAATCTGAGCACAGAAGAATTGATGCTTTTGAACTGTGGTGTTGAAGAAGACTCTTGAGAGTCCCTTGGACTGCAAGGAGATCCAACCAGTCCATCCTAAAGAAGATCAGTCCTGGGTGTTCATTGGAAGGACTGATGTTGAAGCTGAAACTCCAATACTGTGGCCACCTTATGCAAAGAGTTGACTCATTGGAAAAGACCCTGATTCTGGGAAAGATTGAGGGCAGGAGGAGAAGGGGATGACAGAGGATGAGATGGTTAGATGGCATCACCGACTCAATGGACATGAGTTTGAGTAAACTCCAAGAGTTGGTGATGGACAGGGAGACCTGGCATACTGCAGTCCATTGGGCCACAAAGAGTCAGACACGACTAAGTGACTGAACTGAACTTAGTGATAGGCTGGTTGGTGCACTGTATGTCAAATACCCTTTTTAGAACGGATCAGCATGCACATCAACAGGCATTTCATTTCTGATCCTTTCTTCTTTGAGTTATACTAAATATGGCAGCAAAATCTAACAAATTTTAATAATTGGTAGCCATATTATTTTTCAAATGTCATGAGCCAGAGAGACATAGTAAGCAAATTTGGCTAATAAATCACAGTCACAGAGACACACCTAACAGATCCAAGAAGTCCCCAAATTTCATCATTTAAAGGGATCAGATCATTTAACACTAAAGTGTATCTATCCTCAGCCTAAATAAAAATATCTGTGAAGCAGCACCCAGCAACATTACGAAGTTAAGAATATCTAATTGAGACACTAGAAGGAATTAGAGCTGTTATGCCTGAATCGTGAAGGAGCCAATGACATCTCAGTAAGTTCAGTTCAGTTCAGTCACTCAGTCGTGTCTGATTCTGCGAGCCCATGAACTGCAGCACGCCTGGCCTCCTTGTCCATCACGAACTCCCGGAGTCCACCCAAATCCATGTCCATTGAGCCGGTGATATCATCCAACAATCTCATCCTCTGTCGTCCCCTTCTCCTCCTGCCCTCAATCTTTTCCAGAATCAGGGTCTTTTCCAATGAGTCAACTCTTCGCATCAGGTGGCCACAGTATTGGAGTTTCAGCTTCAACATCAGTCCTTCCAATGAACACCCAGGACTGATCTCCTTTAGGATGGACTGGTTGGATCTCCTTGCAGTCCAAGGGACTCTCAACAGTCTTATCCAACACCACAGTTCAAAAACATCAATTCTTCGGCACTCAGCTTTCTTTATAGTCCAACTCTCACATCCGTACATGACTACTGGGAAAACCATAGCCTTGACTAGGTGGACCTTTGTTGGCAAAGTAATGTCTCTGCTTTTTAATATGCTATCTAGGTTGGTCATAACTTTCCTTCCAAGGAGTAAGTGTCTTTTAATTTCATGGCTGCAGTCACCATCTGCAGTGATTTTGGAGCCCAGAAAAAGAAAGTCAGCCACTATTTCCACTGTTTCCCCATCTATTTGCCATGAAGTGATGGAATCTGATGCCATGATCTTAGTTTTCTGAATGTTGAGCTTTAAGCCAACTTTTTCACTCTCCTCTTTCACGTTCATCAAGAGCCTCTTTAGTTCTTCTTCACTTTCTGCCATAAGGGTGGTGTCATCTGCATTTCTGAGGTTATTGATATTTCTCCCTGCAATCTTGATTCCAGCTTGTGCTTCCTCCAGGCCAGCATTTCTCATAATGTACTCTGTATATAAATTAAATAAGTAGGATGACAATATACAGCCTTGATGTATTCCTTTTCCTATTTGGATCCAGTCTATTGTTCCATGTCCAGTTCTAACTGTTGCTTCCTGACCTGCATACAGGTTTCTCAAGAGGCAGGTCAGCTGGTCTGGTATTCCCATCTCTTTCAGAATTTTTGCACAGTTTATTGTG